>JAPZIH010000742.1:30000-245000 GCA_027410445.1 Discoglossus pictus
GCTTAGGTATGGAGGTATGCAAAGGTAGAAGGTTTTTCGTTTAGTAGGAGAGGGAGGGGTCAGTTGAAAAGTAATTTCAGGTGGATGGCTGTAGTATGTTACATGTTAACTGCTCCTAGTGGTCAGATAATTTAACCTGCAAATGGGAAAGTCTAATTGTGTCTAAGTGCCAAACATTTAACGGTAGTATTGAAATATAGTCTTAATCTAATCTTACCTTGAAATTTGTGTTTATTATTGTGCATTGCGAAATACGCACACGGTTCCTTGTAAACAGGTTATGCCATTCGAACCCTAAGAACCACTGTGTTTTCTAACAAACTATCTCTTTTATATAGAAGGTAAAAATAAATAAACAAACATCAATATAACATGGAGGGGACAGTTTGCCTCACTTCTAGGCAATACAGCAGGTTGTTTCCAATAGGCTGATTTGTTACATTGAGTGCAGAGACTCAGCCTCAGATCTTAAAGGGACACAGCAAATGTCCTAATCATTGTAGAAATAGAAAAAAAAACCTTCACCAGTAAGTAAGGATAACATGTTCTTAGTGTAACTTAGTGTAAGTAAATTTACTGGAAATGTTGCTATTTTAGACATAAAATAATTAATTAGTTACTTGGGAGGATTAAGAGATCAGATAACATCTCTATTTAGATCTGTTGAAAACTTCTCTCCGAAACAGCACATTTGAAAATGGAATTCTACAGATAAGCAAGTCCATGTAGGATAGTTCTCCCCCTCATGCTTCAGGCTAGCTAGCAGTCTCAGATGGAGTCAACAATGACATAGGGTAAGCTATATACATTATTTTCTTTAAAAAATATTTTATGTTTCTGCCTTGCACAGCTATTAAAGGTGGCCATTTTTACATACTTTGCAAGCATGTAAAAGGTTTTCCCAAAGTACAATGAGCCTGTAAGAAGCATATATAGCAACTGTATAATCTTTGAATTGAGATGGACTTTGCAAAATGCCAACAAAACCTGAGAAACTCTTTGGGGCTATGATGTTTTTCCATCTCTCTACAACAGTTTTAACTCACTTTCTGACCTGTGATCTCTCTTTTTATTTTAAGCCTATATACAAAACAGGAATGTGATTGCTAGAATGCAATTTTTGTACATTTATTTCAACCAATTAATGGTTTATGTACACTATTTATCCCCTTCTGGATCTCTACCTTGTCATGGAGTATGGGCTTGTGTACCTCAACGAAGCTGTGAGCTATAACATGTAGGTTCACCCAAGATTGGCAGGTCAGAGCCAAGAGGTCAGATAAATCATGGTCCACTTGACAAGGACCTGGCCGCCCACTCCAGTATCTTTACTAAGAAAACTTTATGGATGGGCACAACCAGAGACATAAATAGATGGTCCTGGTGTGTTGCATTGATATGGTCAGTGAGAGTCGAACACGACTGAATGACACAACACACTAAATACATGCCAAATTTTCATAACATTATTTATTATCATGTGTCCTTACCACTTATTACAACGTGTGATGCTCCCATCATCTTCGCAACAAGAAGACATACAAGCCCAATAGGCCCTAAAAAGAGAAAAGTAGAGCTAAATTCAAAAAACGTAAACAAAATAAATTAATGATGCACTTTCGTGCTTTGAGATGGCAAAACATATTTCTGTGCATACCTGCACCACAAATGAAGACTTTGCTTCCAAGAGTTACCCCAGCTCTTCTGCAGGCATGGATACCCACTGAGAGAGGCTCAATAAGGGCTCCTTCCTCAAATGTTACGTTATCTGGAAGCCTACAAATAAAAGAACAGATTTGCAAGCAGAGGTAGATAAATATGTTATTCCGGCACATAAAATGTATCAGCACTTTAATGTATATTCAGAAAAATGTTTTGAAGTATTTTACATTATCACAGGTCCAGAGTTGCATTATCATAAGTGTCATTTAGTAGCTTGTTATGTATACAGCAAATGATGCATTATAGTTGACAATCAGGATAACTTTCGTACACCTAACTCGATATCGCCTGAGTGGCAGACTTAAGATATGACATCTTCAATTCAAGTTCTCAATTTAGATAATCTGGCCCTTAATGTTGAAGGCTGAAATTAATTACAGCTATACTATGAAAAAAAAGACATATTACTAACAGCAGGCATTTCCCATTTCTTACTTTACAGGTTAGGCCTGCATAATCCAGCAATCTAAGACATTCACCAGCAGACTACTCACTCATACTTTAGTTGGTAAATTTAGCAAGGTTTTCTTTATATTGAGCTCAATATAAATGTTGTGGTTATAAATTGCTCTACCCAGAAACAGAGGTTGCCACAGCGCCATACTGTCTCACTTTGACAAATTCTATACAAAAAAAGTATACCAATAATTTACTGTGCAGATGTATTTGGTTCATTATGGGCAAAAGATGATGGAGAAGGAAATAATAAACATTCAGCACTCCAGTCCATGGGCCTCATTCAGATGCGATTTGGCCAATTGAACAGGGCTCTATATAAGCACAGAGCATATTTTTTTTACAGAAGCTTTTAGAAAGTAAAGACCTTGCTTTTGGATAGAAGTTCACTAACTAAAAACTTCTGTAAAATAAATATGCTCTTTTCTTATATAGAGCCCTATATTCACAATTGAATGAGGCCCCATGTAATGCTAATACTTGACTTTTATTAGCCAGTTAAAGGTAACATATCACATATATAGTTGTGAGCGTACGAGTTGTTGCTAACGCTTGCAGGCTCGCAAGCGAGGGCCTCAGTTGCTGGCATGGAGCGTCGAAGGCGCTCCTTGCCAGCAACTGCGACCCTCGCAAACTTTATGTTGTAACGCAAACAACATGACACAGCAACTGCGACCCTCGCAAACTTTACGTTGCAACGCAAACAACATACAAGACACGTTACCACTCATTACGACCTCGCAAAAATCGGCCGCAACCCGCGGACAGGAAAAAATGAAAAACACAATAAATACACACAACACATACATAAAAAGCTTACCTACAGCAAGAGCATCCAGGACCTCAAAAAATGAAGTTACACCTTAATTTAACTCAAAATAAAAGAGTTTAGACACTCGAAAATTCTCTAAGTGAGAGAAAAAATGGCCGCCAAACAAAACGAAAACGAGGCTACAGCACTGTAAACACGCAAAACACCACAAGAAACACACAAAACACCTACGGATATTCCGCTACAGAAGCATACCACACATTTGCCGCCATTTTAATGCGGAGGTACACAGCTACGGTAACGGTTTGGTCTCGCGCACGCACACTATTACACTGCACACATTCAGCACGCTTACACAGCAGCTCCACACCACTAATGCTGCAGCAACATCAAAACACATTCACAGCTCTTCAACACAATGCTTCAAAATAGGTAAAGTATATTCATTTATTAATGGATTATATATTTCATTATTATACACCAAACATCATTAGCTACCTTACAATTTCATTGCCGTCATTTTTTGACGGGCAATACTCTAGTTACAATATAATAGGTACATAAAACAATGATTCTAAAGGAGAGCTACATAAACTCTGTGCCAACGCTTCATCTCACCTGTTACTTCCTTGAGGATGCTTCATGACACAATATGTAGAAATATCATAGAGTATATGTAACATCTACAATATTATACACCCTGTTTGTCAGTATTTCCTCCACTAAAACTATTGCTATATATGATGTACCAGTTGTACATTCTATATGTTCAGATAAAGGCATATTTAAGTTTCATGGCTTATGAATGCATCTGATAGAGAAGAATCAAGAGTGTATGAAACCATTTTTTTGCACGAAAAAACACCCAAACAAACATTAAACTTACCGCAAAATTAGCTAAATCTCTTGAGTTTGCAAGCAGTTGATTTTCAGAGTTAATACCCATAGAAGACCCCTGCTAAAATTAGCTTAATATTCATAATTCATTTTGGCCTATCACAGGCAGCTAATTCATTATGTCAATCTGTGATGGGTGTTTGTGCAGTAATGCATCATGGGATGTGTAGTCCAATGAGCAAGGAAGCAGGAGGAGCCAGGCACTGCTCTGTAGATCTCTGCACTGTGCTGCTGCTGGCTTGAAGTTTAGTAAAGGGTTAAAATCTGTACCCAAATGCAGTGTTTGTATTGGGAGGTTCACTGTGCCTATTAAAGCAGCTCTGGGCTGTGGGAAACCAGTTTTATTTTCTTGATGAAAGGTGTGTGTCTGATATAAGCACCATGTGTTAGATTAGAAAAAGGCAAAAACAGGTAAATTTAAATATATCTTTAGGTGCTCCTCGGTTTTAGCTATAGGATACGATTACCTGAGGATCTTACTGATTTCTTAGGTTCTAAGGCCCTCATTCAATTGAAATTTGGCCAATTGAATAGGGCTCTAAATAAGCAGATAACATATTTTTTTTAAATAAGTTTTTAGTTAGTAAGCAGCTATCCAAAAGCAAGGTTTTCACTAAAAACTTCTTTAAAAAATATATACTATGTGCTTATTTAGAGCCCTATTCAATTGGCCAAATTGCAATTGAATGAGGACCTAAGACATCAGTGTGAGAAGCAACTTAAATAACATTGTATAATATATGATAGCATACTAATGTAATTAATGCAACATGCAGAATCACTTAAAAGAGAGCCACTATAGCAATCTAAGATAATATTCCTAGAAGAAGTTAAAAGAGTTAACACATATACACTCAAGACACTGAAACAAAATGTTTTAATTAATCCTTTATTTTTACAAATTGCGAATCAATGCATAGAGACTAAAATAAACAGAACCAACACGAAGGTGTTACAATAGGAATTCCTCTCTATTTGGGTTAAAAATATCTTACTTTTAACCATCTGTTTCCTTTTCCCCTTTTAAAGGATGATAATAAATGTTAAATTTCAAAACAGATTTGAGATCAACCATAATTGCATTGAAAACCTGTAAGCTTTTTTTTTGTTAGATTAGGTACATTTTATGTGTGCAACCTGAAATTGTTGACAAATAAAAGAAGAATTTATGTACACTGACTGGGTGATATGACTTTGGAGAATGTTTTTGTTCCATATTTTTCGGTAACAATTGGCTGTGGTGTTTTTTTTTTTTTTTTTTTTAGCTAAACTAGATAGTGATTTCTTAGAATGTGTTTTCTTTTCCACATATGTTTACCCAGCTTATTATAATTGCTTCTCACACAATTTTAACTAAGCATAATTACGCGTTTTCCTTTTCCATGTGAGGAGCGATATAACCCAATAAGCCAGGGTTACATTTTAAATAACATATACTCTTACCTATTTCAAGACTGAAGAGGAAAGAGAACATTTTAGACAATTATTTTCATATTGTAAAGCTGAATTCAAATTAAGCTAAACTGCTAAGTTTATTTTGGGGCAAATGCCCACTTAACTACATGTTACTGGGCCTCATTCAATTGCAATTTGGCCAATTGAATAGGGCTCTATATAAGCACAGAGCATATTTTTTGCAGAAGTTTTTAGTTAGTGAAGACCTTGCTTTTGGATAGAAGCTATGTGCTTATATAGAGCCCTACTCAATTGGCCAAATCGCAATAGAATAAGGCCCACTGTTATTTCCTTAATTTGAAGAATAAGTGACATGTGTGAATTGAGCACATCACCATGCTTTGTGTAATTTATGAAAATTAAGATATTAAAATGAGCCCTGCTATGTTACCACTACAGACATAGCTTGATTTTCTTTTTTTAGTTTTTTTTTCTTTTAGCAGTTTGCATCATAAACAGACTTCATTATTTAATTTTAGTAAGAATGTGGCCTCATAATATTACATTTCTATGGTTTCACATGCACAGTACTGTCTTTGATAAATCTTACATGCTTGTATCTATACTGTCAGTACCTTGCTTGTTTAAAATCTGGCATTGATGGCTTTCTGATGAGCATTATGGCACTCCAAATTCATACATCTCTAATCAGTGCTTTAGATCTCAGTTATTCAAAATCTCCAGAGTGAGGAGACAGGGGTCTTTGCATTGAACCTCTAGCTATAGCATTAAGAGAAAATCCAAACATCAAGGGAATCCAAATCGAATATAAAATTACATTTTCATGCAGATGATATCTTGCTTACTATTACAGAACCATTAACCAGCCTAATATGTTTAGTATATTGGAACAATTTAGTAGCATTTCAGGCTTTAAGGTGAACACAAGTAAAAGTGAGGCCCTAAATGTCTCACTCCCAATACAATTAGAAAATGAATTATCTGCAAACTTCCCTTTTAAAATAGTCTCAGCACCATCGTAAGTATCTGAATATTCACAACCATAGGCATGCTAATGTTATCTACAGTGTAAACCAACTGTCATTAAAAACTTATTTAAAGATCTTCACAAATGTGCTTCCTACAAAAATCTCTTGGTTTGGCAGAATCCATGCTATAACGATGAATACCCTCCCTAAGCCGTTATATCTCTTCAAAACAATCCCGACAGTGATTAAAACAAAAGATATCCTGCACCTTCAAGGAGCAATCTCCTGCTTTATTTGGAATCACAAAAAAACAAGGCTATGAAAGCCCCTAAAAACAAAGGTGCCCCGGCTACACCAGATCTGTTAAGGTATTAGGAAGCTTCAAGACTGACAATTGAAATCACAAAGTGATTTGTTAAAGAAACCCCTCCTAAATGGGTGGAAATTGAAAGCCATATTCTTAAGGAACAGATTTTTGTTTTTTTAGTTAGCCAGGTGCTTTAGCTAAGCTAATATTACAAAATCAACCTAGATTTACTCCCGCATAGTGTGTCACACTCTCTCATTTTGTGGGAACAACTGAACAAAAGGTTACATTTAGCAGAGAAAGGGTCGAGACTTACTCCACAAAGATACCTAAGGTAGTAAAAATTTTCAGTTGTCTTGGTGGATTAGATAAAACATCTACATGCAGATATACTAGTAGTCTTATAGACTTCAGCGAGAAACACCACCTACTGCTCAAGGAGTTGCTCAACCTGGCTTTGATCAACTCCAATGTAACTCATATTTTAAGATTTAATAAGTCAGCTAGTAAAACCCCTCTTTAAAAATGTTGCATATACAATTTAAAACGTACAAAAAATATTTCCACCCTTTATAATTATTTAATTGACCAGGCCACATATAGTAAACTTACTTACAAGACTTCTCTCAATCTCATACTTGTACAACAATTGCTTCAGGGGTTGTAGTGCCACAGGAACACTGAAATATATGCAAAGGGATTGCCCTAAAATAGCTCAGATTTGATTTTAAACGTATGCCACTTTAGTAAAGTTGTGGGGAGTCTGAGTTCCTCAAAAGCCAGAGGAAGCCCTGTTAGGTCTCCCTATTCTGGTTCTCTCAAAGGAAGCTCAATTTCTGTCAAACCAGATTTTTTTAGCCTCTAGAAGCAACTACACCTGCTTTTGAAGAAGTCTTGAGGAAAATTCAATGTATTTATTCGATGAGTTTGTTATCTGCAGAGCTTTATGTAAATTATAAAAGATGGGCTTCCTGTTGAGATGCTTGGTCTTAAATGTCACTGAATAACCTATAATATACATGCTCCAAATTCTTTCATATATATATTTTACTTACTTATAGCAGAAGTTGGCATTGTGAGTATAATATCTGCACAAATTGCCATCATCAGGAGGTGTGGCACAGAAGAAAATGGTGGGAGACAAATTATATCGGCCAGTCTTGCAGAATTCATCGGTCTCTCTGGGTACACCAGGCTCTATAGCTACCCTGTCACCTAAAAAGAAAAGAGACGGTTACATGAACAGTATTTTCCCCCCTCATCTCCCCCAGTTCCTACACCCATGCACAAAATGTATCTTTTTATTTATTACTATATTACTTGCTATAGTGCCAATTTTCTATGTAAATATTTTAAACTATTTTTTTTTAAAAACTGATACCTTCTCATGATTTCTTTTATGTATTCAACACTTGTTAGTAATAATAGCTGAACAAATATCTAGAATATTTCTTAATTTGTTATGTAAAAAGTTAAATAAGCAGAACATTTAACAGTCACTGATGTCAGAGACCAAAATAATATCACAATACCATATATTAAAACACAATCCTAGTATGTGTAGTTTTAGGAGGGAAAATGCATCAAATAACTACTAATTCAAAGAGGAAACATATCATAATGCATGCTTGACTTAAAATTATATTTCAAAGTGATATGGTGAAAATGTTTATATTCTTTGAAATCAAATTAAAGACTATTTAAATTTTACTTTGCTTTCCACTCCATCAAATGCAATATAATGTCCAAAATTATGATACTTCACTGTCTTGGATAAATTCCTTATTTGTGTATTATAACATTTAAAAAAAAAGTCAAAAAACAAAAACTTAATTTCTTTATTTCAGAACACTGAAAATGTCATCCAATAGGATACAGATTACATTTAAGAGGCAATAAAAAAACAGATCCAACTTTACCCTAAGGATGCAATAATAACATATCCCTAAAGGGCATCTACAGAATATAATAACACTGCAAGCTATGTTAATAGTAAGAAAGGCTGTTCTGTGGTATAGTGTAGTGTTTGAACAGAGTGGCATTTTGATGCTAAGTGCTGCAGTACCTTAGCATAAATATGGATTGTGACTATACTCACTACCGATGAATAAAAGGTATTTGACAGTCATATACTATATAGAATCAGAATATACTTCAGGGTGTATTTTTCATAGTTTTAAACTTTGTGTCTTTTTGTTATTTTTCTTTCACCTGCAGCACCAAATTCCTCAAATAGGTATACTTCCCTATAATGTTTTTAGTATTGGGCTGTTAAAAATCCTCAGCCAGGAGAACCTAGGTTAAACTACAGGATAAAAGTGACACAGCGATGTCACAGTATCATTTAAAACTATAGATAATAACTGAATTATTAAAAAAAAAAAAATGTCATATAATTAGAGTACACAAACTGAATTTCACAACATTTTGCTATCATTAAGACTGATTCCCCACAAACTCATATTCTAATTTCTTGTTAATGAAATAGCATTACCAACAATTACTTATTATCTACTGGAGCTTTAGGTCTATTATATTCAACTCAAGACACCTGTAGAAAGAAGCCTGGACATGCTCACAACTAGGAAGCATGCCCAGTGTTTTGCTACCTATGATTGTGCCAATAGCTGGTCGACAGCTGCCATATGCTAAATATATCAAAGTGAATATAACCAAAAAGATGGCAGCAAGTCTCATTTTCATGCAGTGAAAGCTGCTGCGCTCAATCTTGGAAGGCTTTTCAACATTTCTACTAGTTTTAATAATTAAATATCCATTTTAGAGACTATGGGTACTGTTGGAGGGATGAGGCGTAACTGCATATACTGTGATTTTATTTTTGAGATATAATTTTGAGTTGAATTTGATATGTTAGAGCTACTGACAGTGCAAAGCAATGGGGCATACGATAGGTTAGGACACCTTCTGCTAGCAGCAACTGCCTTAAATTAGGAGAAAAAGGCAGGTAAATATTTGATATAAAGGGGATCACCCTGGGTGTGATATGACAATGTACATATGTTAAGTTTATCTTGAAAGGTTAGGTAGGGTTGAACAAACTGTAAATATTGATCTTTAGAAAATAAAAAACAGCAAAACCTATATTGTATTTTCCCCAACTTTCAAGATTCTTATTAGTATTTTATTAGAGGCAAAAAAATCCAAAACATAACAAAAAAACATCAATCTCATATCAGGTCTATAAGGTTAGAAAACTGTACTTGACCGTGTTTAATTCGAACCAACATTGCTGGAATATAGTGCATGTGTCAGAGATTAGACAACTTCAGTCTTCATTAGAAATAGAGGACATTAAACAAAAATGCTACATGGACAGTACATTTAAGTAGCAGATATCAGCTATCAGACCAGCTTCTTCTGAGGGTTAATCTTACACTATCCTTGTTCTAGAATACAAATGCAGTTCTAAAGAGGAGTCCTACTAATCATACACAGAAAAAACTGTATATTCATGACTAAGAAAGTTGCTACCACAGTAGTACGTGCAATGATTCAGGAAGAAATATGAAGTATTACGGGAATTCCCACTTCCAGGTTATGAAAGTCTTGTTTCATGTTATATCTTTCTATGATGTCATCAAGAAAATAAACAAGCAAGCACTCAAACCAGTTCTGGGCAAAAACTGGGGTAAACAGATCAAATGCCACAGATTAAAGTTCAAGCTCCATTATTTGAACAGTTTAACCATTAAATGTACATTTTGCAAATATTGTCTGCAAATACCAAATTTCTTATGTGATGCAATTTATAAAGTACTGTATATATATTTTCTGATGTAAAAACAATTGATAGGTATAATACTCCAATATAATATGAACTGCAGCTTGTAAATACAGAGATTTCTAGTAAGTAAATATAATAATCTCTTAGTTGTCACCTGGCTTCAGGTGGGTAACAGAAGCTCCTACTTTGATCACTGTTCCAGAAGCTTCATGTCCTAGTACCATTGGTTTTTTTACAATAAAATCTCCAATGCGACCATGCTGCCAATAATGGACATCTGAACCACAAATTCCCACAGAATGCATCTTCAGCAAGACTTCTGTAAAATGAAAATAATTTAAGATGGCTGTGTTATTAGTTAAAGGTACTTTCTTCGATGAGCAATACAATTTTACCGATCATATAAATCTACATAGTACAATAAATTGTGTAATTGTATGAAATAAATAACCTGTATACAGTGGCAGGGGTTCTGCAGATGTAGAAGATGTAAAGCTGAGAAAAGAGTGGGTAGAAATGTAGTTTTGCTTGTTGTCTTTATTATTGATCCCCACAGGCACCTTTGATGTATAAATATGCATACAGTATATACACACATACAGGGAGAAGCTGCAAGTGGGCATCCACATTATTTTGCATCCTTCATTCACTAGCTCCACCACTTACTGTATATGTGAAAGACTCATTATGTATTTAGTTCAATCTAAGTCCAGTAGGTTGGCCTATCCAATGGTCAAAAGAGTAGTGATGAATGCAATTTCCGAATCCTTTAAGCTTGTAATTCATAAATAGCCAGTAACTAAGAAACTAAATTACAGTTTAAGGGCATGTTAATCCATGTGTTAAAGTGTCCTGAAATTTCCAGATTTTAATAGAGAGATGCTAACTTGTTATGGTGCCAATATAAGGAAGTACCTCACTGTAAAAAAATGATATATAAAAATATACACCTTGTGTAAAAATCATGACATTGGAGACAACCATTTCAAGTGGATCAGATTGTAGACTCACCATTGTGTCCTGGTTCAGGCACTGGGCGGTTTTCCTGAAAGGAAAAAAAAAAAAAAACAGTACATATATATATATATATATATATATATATATATATATATATATATATATATATATATATATATATATATATATAGTATATATATATATATATATATATATATATATATATATATAAAATTAAAATGGTATTTTTGTTAAAATGGTATTAAAACATACCAAACAGTACAAGCTTTTGCCTGCTGAATAATAGATACTGGTTTCATAGGGACAAAAATATGCATAATTATTTTAAAGTTGTACAACTTTTTACATTTTCACAGAAAACAAATTTATCTTTTGACCTTATTATATGTGTCACAGTCATATTGTTTGGTAATAGCACAACAATGTGATTAGGTTTAGATTAATCTGCAGAGTAATTAAACTGGCTGGCACCATCCTCACTTCACATAAAAAGATCATTTAACTTACTCACATAAAGTGTTTCCAATGAGATATGCATATTGATGCTAAGGAAAACATTGACGCCCGTTTTATAAAACCACATACAGCAGTATCGCCCTTCAGATAACTAAAGTGCATTCACAATTCCAAAGATATCCTCATGTATGTCGAGTTGGAAGGTCAAAGAGTTAGTGGTAACATGATAAAGTACTGCTTTACAGAAAGAGTAGTAGTTAAATGGAACAGCTCCAGTACAATTGGTAGGGCTATGTACAGTTAATTAAATTTTGATAAAGCATTAGATAATTCTGGGGCTTAATTAAGCCAAACTTCTAGGAAGTTAGAAAGGACAGACCAGATGGGCCTTTTTGGTTCTTATCTGCCGTCAACTCTGGCCATCAAGTTTCTACATACTTGGAGTGTTGAGCACTCTTTACAATATTTAAAGACCATGAACATGAAACTTTCTGACATACTTATAAGGCCAAACATGTACTATTATTATCCTTTATTTGTAGAGCACCAGCATATTCCGTATACAGTGGATAAAGTACAAGGCAAAAACAAAATTAACACATTGCAAAAGAATGGAGGGCCCTGTTTTTGAGCTCAAACTCAAAAGATACAGCTGGTTTCCAAAACTTGCAATCTAAACCGTTTGGGTGTTAAATAGTAGGGTGATATATGCAATGTGGCAGCGTGAAGGCAACAGGCTCAACCAAGTGAAAGTGTTGCACTGTAGATTCTGGGTGTGAATAATATAATGTGGTATGAGTATGCAGTTGAAATTATGACCGAAGGTGATAATTTTGAAACATATGTGTTTTTAGTGATTTTTTTTTTATGTTTTGAGGCAGTTAGATAGTCTAATGGAGCGAGGCAAGAAATTCCATATTGTAGTGGCAGCATGAGAAAAGTCTTGAAGGTGGAAGTGAGAGGAGGTGACAAAAAAGGAGGAAAAAAGTAAGTCATTAGCAGAGCAAAAGGACAGTTGGTAGAGTGTTTTGTAAACAAGAGAAGAGATATAAGGGGGTGCACTGTTGTTGAGGGCTTTATATGTTAGGGTCATGATTTTTAATTTTATTGTGGAGGCTATGGGAAGCTGCTGGAGAGATTAAAAGAGAGGAACTGCAGATATGGAGTATTTACTACTAAGCGTTTAATACCATTATCAATTATTGTAAGGGTATTTTAAAGAGTCTAAAGCATCCAGAGTGAAACAATTTATTGTGTTATCTATGCCATTAAAAGAATAGAGATTCAAATATCTTCATCTTAAATAGGTATCATTGTCATGATAATGTAAAGCAGTTGCCATTTAACTAAAATATAAATGCATCTATACAAACATTATCATTAAAATATTATTTGCATTCATTCAATATTTTGGCTTTCAACTCTTATTGAAAATATGTTAAATTAAAACATTATATGGATTCCTGTATAGTACTACATTCATTTTTTTTTCAAGTGACTGCATGAATATATTGAAAGGTAGTCGATTGCACTACATTATGGAGAAATAAACATGTTATTCTATAGTTAATATGGTGCTCCAATATACCGTATGGAGGTTTATTGCCCAAGAAATTTCATACAATTAAATATTTGTATTGACCACATTCCTTACATATACTGTGTCAAATGCAACTATTTACATGAATGTGATTGTTAGGGTATTTAGGAGGCTTTGATACATTAAAGGTCTTAATCACACAGCATCGTTGTATTTTTCCACTGCTAAGTAGGTGATCACTGAAGAATGTTTACAATACATTTTCAGGAAAGGATATGCAATATATTTATGTAAATGCTGTTACTTTCTCTTTTTCGGTCTGCTTTCTTACAGTGATAATCTATTAAAGTAAGATAACTATACACCAAATAACATATCTCTGGTTAAAATGTAGTTTGTTTTTTGAGTAAATCATTTTATTGCACTGTTAGTCATGCCTGACTGAAGTCAAAGTACTATTAAATA
Organism: Discoglossus pictus; assembly: GCA_027410445.1. Lineage (NCBI taxonomy): Eukaryota > Metazoa > Chordata > Amphibia > Anura > Alytidae > Discoglossus > Discoglossus pictus. The sequence goes on from JAPZIH010000742.1 coordinate 43,723, forward strand.
ATAACTGCAAACATGTTTGAAAAGGAGAAAACTGTTCACTGTTGTTACGCAAGTTTAATTATGGTAGAAAATTCCACAAGATTGGTAGTTTATTAATTAATTTTCTCAAACAGAAACGTTACTACACATCACAGAAAACAACGCTATCACTAAGCATGTACATAGTGCGTCACAGAGTTGCCCAAAGTTCCACTTATGATTAATTATTTTATTTATAGTCATTTTATTCTGTATTTGACATTGTGATTAATTCACAATGAGTAAGTATTTCCATGTTACTGATCATTACACATTATTGGTGTGTAATGTTGGGCTTGGTTGCCTGCATTATCCCTGCTCGGAGAGCCTCATTCAAATGCGATTTGGCCAATTGAATAAGGCTCTATATAAACACATAGCATTTTTTTTTTGCAGGCGTTTTTAGTTTGTGAAGACCTTGCGTTTGGATAGAAGTTCACCAACCAAAAACTTTTTGTAAAAAAATATGCTATGAGCTTATATCGAGCCATGTTCAATTGGCCAAATCACATTTGAATGAGGCCCTCAGTAAGTAACCAGACCTATAGGACAAACCTACTTCAGGTATTGTCCGTTCTCAGATTGAGCGCCTCTAATTTTGTTGTTGTGTATGCATTAGCTATGCACTATGTTATAGTGGGGGGGAAAATGTCAGCTTATCTGTGCTGGCATTTTGGAAAAAAAAAGTAAAACGAGACATAAAGCCATGCAAACTGGGGCCAAATTCCAAAGGGCTCTCAAAAAAGTAAAAACTGCAAAAAAAATTGATATATAAAATATAAAAAAAGGTGACACAAACTGATTTCATTCATATATTTACAGCATCAGAATAACTAAAGATTAACATTTTTATTTATACTCCCCATAGTCTAATACAGAAAAAAATGTCAACCCAATATCCAGTCCAATGCTCTAACCCATTTTAAAGTAAATGCATGCTGAATAATCATAAAGCATGGTTGATAGAATGAAAAAAGCTAAATATGTTTGTATAACAATACCAAATTCATAATATAGGTTGAAAAAAAAGCATGCAATTTACCCTGAAAAACAAAGTAAGTACATTGTAAATGGATGCGACTATACTAGAAATAATTTTAGATATTAAATCAAAATGATTGTGCCTTACCAGTCGAAGATCTCCAGTTCCATGGACAACAACTGAAAGGTTTCCACCATCCTGTCCCAGCTTTGCTGCTGCCATTGCTGCTCCTTGCCCGTCTAACTCTCAATGTCGCTATATTTTGTCTGTTAGTGTTTTTATTCCCTTTTGGACATTCAGGTTAAAAAGTTAACAGAGTCTCCCGTTTGTCTGGCTTTTGGCTTTTGACCCTGGGTCTGTTAGAGAGATTTATCAATGTTTGCCATGCTCCATCCTGCTAACTCAGACAAAACATGTATTAAATTACAGATATGAGATTGCGAGACATCAGTTTATTAATTTATTAGATACACTTACAGTTCAAATTTTTTATCTCTTGTTTAATTAAAATTTAACAAGCAAACTGTGTTTAATTAGATATTCTGTCTTGTCCTCAAATTATTTCTGACCAACAAGATAGCATCACAAATATGTATATTTGAATCCAAGAACTTGTTTCCGTAATATAATTTTAGAAAAGTATTTGCAACAGTCGATTCATAGGTTTGCAACAGTCAATTCACACATATCAGGGGTGTACAAAATAAATTTGCAATACCCTTCAAATTAGCTAAATAATCCTGTCCTCTAGAGATACCGTATTTATCGGCGTATAACACACACTTTTTCTCCCTGAAAATAGGGGGCAAGTGATGTGTGCGTGTTATACGCCGATATAATGTTAAGGACCCGTGTCTCTCTACCCCCCCCCTCCGTGTCACTCTACCCCCCTGTGTCTCTCTAACCCCCCTGTGTCTCTTTCCCTCCCCCTCCTCAACCTAAACCCCCCTAAATACCTCCCCCTCTCCCTTACCCCTCACTTACCTGCTTCTGCTCCGCTCCTTCTTGACCCGGCGCGCAGGTGACGTCACGCTATTAGCATATACCGGGTGCCGGCACCCGGTATATGCTAATGACGTGGCGCGTATGTGACGTCACATGCGCGCCGGGTCAAGAAGGAGCGGAGGCCGGAGCAGAAGCAAGTAAGTGAGCGGAAAGGGAGAGGTATTTAGGGGGGTTGAGGAGGGAGGTTGAGGGTGAGGAGGGAGGTTGAGGGTGGAGGTTGAGGGTGAGGAGGGAGGTTGAGGGTGAGGAGGGAGGTTGAGAAGGGGTTGAGGATAGGGGGATGAGGATGGGGGGTTGAGGATGAGGAGGGAGGTTGAGGAGAGGGGTTGAGGAGGAGCAGCAATTTCTGAGTAAACTTTTGTAAAAACATATAATATCCAAGTTTCTTTGTTAAAACAGTTGCTTTTACTGTTATTTTACATTATTTACCTTATAAGTGTTAATAATAATAATAATAATAATAATAATAAAAAAAAAAAGTTCTGAGCTACCCTTATTTTGCTTCAAAGTTCATTATTTGAAATTTAAAAAAAAATTCCTGAAATTTCCTTCTTAAAATGAGGTGCGTGTTATACGCCGATAAATACGGTATATAGTATTTTCCAACTAAACAACATAAATATATAAAAAATATAAGCAAAATCCTGTACATTTTAATCACTGCAGCTACCTTCTCATCATATGAAATATTCACTCTTTTGGCTGCAGAAGTTTTATAGAGCCAGTAAAGTCATGTGCTCTATACCATCAGGAAGAGTGTTGAAAAGCATTGGAAAAAATGCTTTGCTTTTTTAAATTGCTTCTATTTTTTATTGAGTTATAAGCATATGTTGGTATGCCTGATTAAGCTGAATACATAATGAGTTTCATCATGTAGTTACATTAATTAGCACTGGCTGTGCAGGCTAAGTGACGTAGTAGTAGTGTGTTTTCTGTATTGGTTATATTGATATTTTCACCCATTGCTAGACATTGCATTTGATATTGAAGGGTGGGAGTTCAGATTCCACCATTTTCCCTTTTTTAATAATAATTTTCATTCAAGTTATAAGATAAAACTGTCAAGTATGTGTATGCGACAAATAAGAAAGCTGCAATGCTTTCAAAATAATTATTTGAACCAAATAAAATGTTAATTTTAAGAAAGAGATGTGGAATTTTAACTCACAACCTCTTTCGATCACTTAATACTCGTTCCCTTGGGGATAAATATAGATCTGCAAAGCTAAAATATAATCTCTACGTGAGTCACAGTCTGAACTTCATTATCTATGCACTGTGGGAGTAACGACAAATTCCAATGTCTAAGTCAAAGCTCTAACAATAAAAATTAAGCAATTTTCAACATTCTGTTTTCAAACCTGATGGTGGACAGCAGTTATGGTGACTTCCATTTAAAGATTTATCTGCTGGAAATATAAGCAATAATAAAAATGTTGAAAAGGTATTATAAAAATATTATTATTAACTTTTATTTGTATGCGCCAACATATTCCGAGGCACTATACAGGGATGAGGAATAGGGCAAAATAATAAGCAAGTAATAACAAATTGAAAGAATGGAGGTAACATTTTTACATGAAAAGGTGACATTTCATTACATTAAAATGTTTTAAGGAGTGTCTGAGGGATCAGTAATCAGTCCTCTTATTTTTAATCTATTAATGATATGAAATAACAGAATGCTGCATCTCCATTTTACTTTCAAATACAAAGACTTTAAGTTTAAGAATTCATATGCCACACGGAATCCTTCCTTGAGCTTCATGTGCAAATTACACTGCAAATTATGAAGGAAGGTGGTGCAGGATATTGAGTGAAATTTGTTTGCTAATTTTGACTAATACATGCAAAGCAAACATGTACACCGGCGATATATCATTATGTCATTTTTCATATATGTGATGTCATGAGTGATGTCATAGGCAATGCCATTAATTATATACTAGCGACTTGCCCGTCAAAAAATACCGGCAATAAAATTGTAAGGCAGGTAATGCTGTTTGCCACAGAGAGTAAGTGTTTTTACTGTTTGTAACCGTTTGTGAGGGGCCGTAGAGACTCCACCTACGCAAAAGCGGCCCCTCGCTTTGCGAGGGTCCGCCTTTGCGATCCGAAATTTGCCAGGGGTCGTAGGGATGAGCGCCTATGGCGCTCATCTCCACCAGTGCAAGGAGCGCCTTTGGCGCTCCTTGCCAGCAACTGCAGCACTTGCCTCGATACGCGAGCCGGCAAGCTTTAGCAACGACCCGTAATGCTGAGAACTATATATGTGATAGGATGCCATGATATATGTTAATTAATGTCATAGATGATGTCATAATAAAGACCTTTGTTGGGGGAAGGTGGTACATTAAGGTGTGGACCATATGAAAATGAATGGTGTCATTGCAATATCCAATTAGAAAAACTACAGTTATTGGAAAGAGTATCATGGGGTTTTAAAACAAGTGTACAGGAAAAACGTTGTAACATTGGGAAGTCGTAAGCTTTTATAAGGGACATGGGAATTTTTTTTCTTTGTTGAATCAGAAAGAGGGTATTTGATAATGTGTTAAAATGTGTTTTCTTTTTTTCAAATAAAGGTCCCAGAGAATAAAACATACTCAGATGTAACTGCTTTTTGGCTTTTATTCTCCCACCCAATGGAATATACAGATTAAAGTATGCTCTTGGTATTAACTGGTTATTATAATGCAATTTAAACAGAGAAGATTTTCTTTCAGATTGAATATTTACCATAACAAAGACTTTAAAACTCTTAGGCCTTGAGCCATGATAATGTCTAGCATACTCACTAAATCTCATGTTTATTACATGGTTCTTGTTAAAATTATTAGTTAGTCCTTGCTTAATGATTGCTAAATATCTCAAGCTCCCCATTACTTTCCAGATGAATCGTGCAAACAGCTATTACATGACATTTGCTAAGTTTTAGTGAGTGTCAACAGCTTTTAGAGAGTGCTCACTAAGCACTAGAGCCACCCACAAAACCACCAAAATACTTACAGAGCCCGGATCTATCCTGTTATGGTGTTGGGACAGGTCTGCCTCTGCAGTACAGCCTCCAACCGCTAGATGGCGCTGCAGATATTTTGCGGTGCTGCCGATATGTGAGAATTTCTAAGCTTATAATGTTAGCCTAACCCTTAAATTAACCCTAACTGTTTACCTAAGCCTATAATATGGCACCGGAATATCGTCAGCGCTATCTAGCGGATGCTCACCGCCAGTGCCTGGGTCTGCGATACCATAAGAGGATAGGTCTCTGAGCCCTTTAACAAAGAAAGAAGATACAGCACATGCTTAAAGGTCTATAGAAGTTGGGTTTTAAATGTTTCTTAACAAACTGCAACAGATTAACAGAAAAAACACATTGCATTGCAAAATTTAGTCTACTGACAGATTTATTGGCAGCAAACTGAAATCTTGATTTCCACACACCTAGAGATGCTTACATCATCAACCTGTACTAGCCTACAGGAACACAGCATTCAAGTACGGAATTTTAATCTGTTACTCCACAAATGGCTGTGCAGCTCAGCTCAAGTTGCATGCTTGGGAGTTGTCACAGCATAAACGGTGAAGGGAGGGAGAAAAAAAAAGAGAGACAGATAGAGACGCTCTCACCATCAACAATGCAAATTAAAAAACATGCATCAGTAGTTGATACATAGAATTGCTTTCCAGTGGGGTGGTAGGAGATAGAGATGCAATAAATTATATGCAATGGTATAGCCATTTTGTCACTATATAGGGCATTTTAAAAAAAGAAACAAAAGTTTCTGAATGTTTTTTTTTTATGTGAGCCATATGGTATTAATAACTAGTGTGACTAGTACACTTTAAGGAAACCTTGCTGCAAACACCCTTAAGTTGACAGTTTATGAACCATATGATGTTATAGCTGATAAGGTTGCTAAGTGCAGATACAGCATCTGTTCAATTAAAAGACCACTGTAAAATGTAAAAACAATACATTTAAATACGTTGAGGCTGACAAAAAGGACAATTAGGCGGAGAAAAAATTATAAAGCTAGTTTTTAAATAAAAAAAATGGTGATGCATCTGGTGGTTCCTGGAGGCACCCATACTATTTTATTGAGGGCTATTTGTGAGAGGGTGATTACAGTGGGTTTGTGACTATGTTGCAATCTGCCTGCTTCTGAGAATGTGAGTGGGATTATTAAACGATGAAACCAGAATAAATGGAATCCTATAAACATAAACAGAGCATCCAAAAGTTCTGAATTTCTCTAGAAATGTTTTCTGATTATAGATTACACATTTTCTAAATGTGTTAGTTTTTACAGCAGTTGAGCTACAGTGCTTCTTTACGGTATCTATCAGGAAGCATTTTTTATGTATTTCCATAGTCACTTAACCATTCAGGGCAGGCTGAGGGATAGAAGGTAATTGCTCTTGGTTGCTCTCTCCAGTCTGATGTCACTGCTAACAACCACTCCCAGGCTCCACCTCTCCCATAAACTATTAGCTGTCAGACAAGGAATTAAATGCTAAGGAAATACAAACTGACAACTTGCTAACAGCCAGTTATACATTAACTCTTTGTCAGGCTTTTGCGGTTTCTGGCTGACCTAGGATATTAATTGCAAAGGTGCAAGGTGTCCTGTATAAATACATAGAGGCAGCATAAATATTACTGAGCTGTGACAATTTCACAAATACAGATTAAGCTTTTTTTTAAATTTCTAATCCACTCCCTGTTACCACAAATTAATTTAGCCTTTCAATTCCCAGTAACAGGAAAGCTGCTTTCCTCCACTTACTGTGTAACATGCATGTCTGCAGGCAAGCAGTGAGCACGACAGCCCATGTTACAGCAGCTCCAAAGCAGAAAGGTGTGGGCGGTGTGACTCTAGAATGGGATAGGCTAAAGCACGCCTCACAGGGGGAGGAGAGGTGGGAAAGCATGTGCTCCCCCACCCTGATCTATTCACTCACCATAATGACTCCACGTTATTTATCATGATCACTTCAGTTTCATTACCCCATTTCCTACTGAAAAGCACAGTTGCAAGTACTTGCTTGCTGTATGTCATAAGTATTTTATTTATATATATTCATATATATATATATATATATATATATATATATATATATATATATATATATATATAAAATTATGAATACGTTTGTCCAATAAAAAAGGTATCACTATTCACTGCAATACTCTGATTATTCAACTGGATTACTGGACATTCACGGCTACTTCACTCTTCATATGTATATATATATATATATATATATATATATATATATATATATATATATATATATATATATATATGTATATCACTATAATAGTTGTGGACCAAGAACGTTGGTCACGTTTGTGGCTTTGTCACTACGCGAGGGCCTCAACTGCGAGGTGAGCAGTGGACTGCAAGCCGTCGACAGGCGCACATGACTGCTTGTCTCGCGAAGGGAGGTGAGCATTTGAAACACGCGAGACTTAGGCTGCAATGACCACCAAAGGCGCTCCTTGCAGGGCTCATCGCGAGGCCAGCAACTACGAGACTCATGAAGCGAGGCAAGTAGTTGAAACACCCGGCACTTAATCTGCAATGAGCACCAAAGGCACTCCTTGCAGGGCTCATCGCAAGGCCAGCAACTGCGAGACTCGCGGCACTTAGGCTGCAATTAGCGACAAAGACGCTTATTTCATCGCTCATTGCGAGGCCAGCAACTGCGAGACTCGCGAAGTGAGCAGATGAAACACTCAGGACTTAGGCTGCAATGAGCGCCAAAGGCACTCATTACAGGGCTCATTGCGAGGCCAGCAACTGAGAGACTTGCGAGGCGAGTAGTTGAAACATGCGACACTTAGGCTGCAATGACCGGCGAAGTCGCTCATTGCAGGGCACGCGATGAGCGCCACAGGTGCTCATTGCGAGGCCCGTGGGACTTAGTGAGGGTTGCAAAATTACGGCATGCAGGACTTAGGACCAGAGGCATTTATATGGACTGTGGGCCTCGCAAAATTACGTCTTTAACGGCCAAATCAGATAAACTGTAAAAACCTGAAAGAAAAAAAATATATACCGTATTTTTCGCCGTATAAGACGCACTTTTTCTTCCCCAAAACTGGGGGAGGAAAGTTGGTGCGTCTTATACGGCGAATATACCTTTTCAAACTGCCTCTGTCCTCTTGATCTCACCCCAGCGCTTCCTACCAGCATCGCGTCGGCCGGTGCGTCCTAGTGACGTCACACACGCAACGCTGCAGTACACGAGGAGTGCTGGTAGGAAGCGCTGGGGTGAGATCAAGATGGCAGAGATCAGAAGAAAGGTGAGGATCAGGGGGGTCAGGGAGGATCAGGACGGTCAGGGAGGATTAGGAGGGTCAGGGAGGGTCAGGGAGGGTCAAGGGCTCCCAAATGCTCCCAAATGGGATATGTATGGATATGGATATGTATATGGATATGTATGTGTATGTGTGTGTATGTATGTGTGTGTATGTGTATGTGTGTGTATGTGTGCATGTATGTGTGTGTATATATGTATGTATGTGTATGTATATTTATGTGTGTATGTATATGTATGTATGTGTATCTATATATATATATATATATATATATATATATATATATATATATATTTGTGTGTAATGTAGGTGTGTATCTGTGTGTAAAGTGTATTTGTGTTTGATTCAGATTTTTTTTTTCTTGTTTTCCTCCTCTAAAAACTAGGTGCGTCTTATCTGCCGGTGCGTCTTATAGGGCAAAAAATACGGTATGCCTCAAATAAACATACACACTCATACACAGCACAGTGGGAGAGCCCAGGAGCCTGTGAGTGAGGTTGCAAGTTAATTTGAGCCATATTTTAATTTTTTTCACGATTCTATGCAGTGGTCATTCCAAACCGTCTTCTCAAGCCATGATTTAGTTTTAACACTGTGTCAGTATAGGTGACACAATTATTATTCAATAGGTTGTGTAGACTGTATGTGCGGGGCTGAATTAAGACATTGTTGGCCCCGGGGCTACCTCTATTATGAGGCCCCAGTAATATGGGATTGGGCATAAATCACTTTACAAATGTTCATTTTAATATGCTTAAGCAATAGGCGCTAACTGCATGCACTCATGGCGACTGACGGCTATGAATTATAGCACCAAAACTTGATTGGAAGGGTGTGTCCTCTTCTGTGCTTTGATTCGTTTCTCCGCAAGGGACTTCGGAGAAAGGTTTATAATTCCCTACCAGACATCCGACTGTGTGACCTAGCTCCAGTCAGCGAGATGTGTGGCTGTCTATAGTTTTGCTGACTCCCAGAAAATGTTTAAGGAACATCAAGAAATTTAATTTTAAAAAGACCAGTTTCCTTGTTTTTTTAGAGTTTTTCTTCTTTCTGCCCGAGGCCCCTGGACTGCAGCCCCTAAAGCCCATGCCTTAATCCAGCCCTGTGTATGTGTCTAATTTGTATTCACACAGTGTGAAAACTAAAACATATTCTATAGTTAGAACATTACCAGCATATTTATTTTTTCTGTGTTTTCTGAGATACAACTAAAGGATTCAAGTTTTTACTTGCATATGGGCAACGATGAGTTGAGCATTATATCTTTTTTTGTTAAATAGCTTTAAAAAGACAGCAAACAGTTTGATACAGATGATACCTATGTGCCAACTCCATCACACTGACTTCTTTTGTTCTAAACAAACACAGTACCAGACTAAAGTCAAAACAGTATTATATTTGTTTTTAAAATGTATTTTCAGCCATGTACATTTGAAGTATCAATGTCATAGATAATGTACTGAATGATGTAATCAGAAAAAAATCTTTGCAGGTCGAGGGAGGGATGTAAGGTTACGTGCAATCTTAACATTACAATTTCCTGCTTTTTTTCCAGCTTTAAATTGCCACATCCTGAGCAGCATCCTTAACTATACTTTAATACAGATTTTGCTATCACACATACACACACATATACAGTATATATACTGTATATATATATATATATATATATATATATATATATATATATATATATATATATATATATATATATTTAAAAACAATAAAACATTAAATTAAATAAATAACAATATATATTTATGTTAGATCTCAAATGCGGATTCATTTAATTAAGTTGTTGTTTTCAATATTTTGAAAGTGGAAGTTATTTGGAACAATCTGGGTTATCTCCTATGAAGTACCTTCTTTGCTGTATGAAGTAGGATATTTATCATGACCTAAGCAAGGCCCAGTTGGTATGTACGGATAAGGGTTAACACAATTACCTCTAACATATAATGATTAGACTACTGCTTGGGCTAAAATATACTGATTGGACACAGATTACTTCTTGGGAGGAAAACTGTCCACAACATTTATTGGTAAACACAACTAGACATAATAACCATAAGCGTTAATAAATAAACATAACCACGTGAGGGGAGGAGCCTGGCCAGAGACAGTAGGCCCTACGCTTAAAGCCTCATCCAAGGCCTACCGTGTACCCCTCAAGCAATGAGTGTATGTTACCAGTATCTTGACTACCACTCAGATTAATGCCATGGTAGGCAGCGGGAAATGCCACTGGCCACCCGCTCTTCCAACTGATGTCACTACCATTCCAGGAACTGATTGTACTCCCATCTGCCCCTGGGGCCCAGCCGTGGGCCATGATTGCAACTGAGGTAAATCTCCTACCTGGACAGATTTACCAAATAGCCAATGACATCACTACATGTAATATTACGATTCTCCCAACCACCTTCTCCAAACCCGCAAGGTTGCTACGGTGGCTGCTTTGCACCAAGCGAGTGGGTACCCATTTCCAATCTGGGATACGCCCAAAAGCTGCCTGCAGTCTCCAAAGACGCCAAAGCATCATAATCATAGACATCCAATCCTATTCCATGGAAGGAGAGGACCAAGAGAGCCATAATCACACGAAGGGGTGAGCAATCAGTGTGCCCTTGGATCGCCCGATCAGTCGCCTGAGGTTGACATACCTTGTCTGTTTTCCAACCAACCTCTTGCCACCCTTCGACCAGCAGAAAAAAGATGTCTGCACAGAACCGCAAGGCTTCCCACATGTCACAAACCTCCCCAGTACCAGTGATACACCAACTACGCATTCCGGTCCAAGAAAGTCCTAACGCCACGAAGGGGGAGCATCAGTGTGTTTGCTGCGCTGCAAGCTACCACCTTTCCTTTACCTGGTCAATCTTGGCCGCTGCGTATACGGTCACATGATCACCTTGGATCCCAGGACCAATCCTCAGAGGTCGACATACCTTGTCTGTTTACCCTATTGCCAGCTCCCCGCAGGCAGCCATCGCTTCTTAACTCTAAGTGGCATGCCTAAGTGTCAAAGACTACAGCTCCAATGATCTACCGACGAGGGACCTTAGCCCTAACTCCTGCCGCCTACTCCTCTGGCTGGCCCGCAGCCAGCAGCAGCTGCCAATGCAGGCCCCCAGCCCGCAGCAACTGCTGATCCCATCAGCGCCCCTGCAGTAGCCCAAATGCAGGCCAGGACCGCTGGTTGGTGCACCGGTAAAGGGTAAGGTGGGGAGGGTAATGCTGGCTCACATGCCTTCAGCTGGTGCACCCTTGCTGCGGCTCATCAGCCTCTAATCCAGCCGGTCTCAAGGCCACCGCCACTCCACCTCCCCCTGCTAGTCACCTCCTTCCATACCTAGTCCTGCCGGTCAACGGGCCCTATCACATACCTACCTTAACAATATCCGATATCACTGAAGTTTACTCGAAAGTCTTTCAGAGAGCCAGAAAAAGAAACCTGCATGCCTCTAACCAGACGTTATGAAGAAGATAAAATCTTAATTGCGTTGGATTGGTTACTTTATTGCTAAAATCCTACTTCCTATGAGCCAGAGGACCTTACCTCAATACCTGCATCCTTCTACTAGCCTATTAATATTAATCATAAACTAGAAATAGATTTAACTTGGAAGGAGTATACACTTGCCCTTTTATAAAGTGGCCTGTTGTCTTTTCATCCTCATAATGGTATGGGAGTTTCTTGAAATGGGTGATAGGGTAGCTAGTGGTAGTTTATTATCAGCAGTTGACAGTTGAAGGGTCATGTTAGAACTTTATTTTTCTCTCAGTAAGTTTTACTCACATTTTGTGTAACAATACACAGATGAATAAATGTACTTCATTTTAGTTATGCAGAGAAAGTATATGCTCATTATTAAAAATATTTACCTATCATGTTGACAGATTTTAAAAACATGTTCAGTATTTTATGTGCTCTTAAAACTCAGATTTGTTCGAAACTGAAGTTTAACATTTATAGATTCCAATAAAAGTGTTTTGTAAAAGCAATTTTATCTTAAAGGCAGATATGTTTACATTGAAAATTATAATGTTATCTCAGTTTACAAATTCCCTCCAGTTGTAGATAAAAACACACCTCTCGTGTTTAAGCTCCCAGAAAGTAATAAAACAGAGGCATAATTGATTCTTTTATACATAAACAGAGTCTTTAAATATTCTGATTTTCACTAAAATGTTTTTATCTTCATGACTTACACAACTGCTAATGATTTTTTTTTTTTACATATTCTCTATTCAAGTGGATATTTTCTTGAGCTATAGTGGTGCTTTAATAATGGGCATTGGCATACAACATAGTGCTGTGAATTATAGTGAATAGTGGCTAGTGTTCATACTGTACTATACTGTGGGGCATTTGAATTGGTCAATATAAGTCACTAAAGGGATAGCAGTCTCTTTTGAGACTGAAACATTTGTCCAATTTAACATTTATTGTATTTAACCTTTTCTCGTTACTTTAGTGAGTGTGCAAAATATCATTTATAGCATGTTTCCAAAATGCATATTTCTACACTTATCTAGCTCACCTCATCTGTTTTATACCCCAGCCATTTTTCTTTTAACTAAAATCCCCTTATGTATAAGTAATAATCCTTTATCTGTATTACCATAATTTGATGTAATCAGCAAAATGTAGATAGCACGCCTTGACTTTAGCTGCAGAAATTTCATATGTTCCTGGAGTCTGGAGCCCCCTCCTAACCCTGGGGGATGCCCTATGGGACCCCCTGTGCCTGCTCAGCCTCAACAAGCTCAACAGGGCATTGACCCCGGAAGTGGTAGCCAGTCTGTCACATTTTGGTGGCAGTGGTGGGATTTACATTGTCTGCGCTTAAGAAGACAGCCCACAGTACAAAATGGAGGAGCTAGTGAAAGCCTTAATACAGACCTCTACCCATCAGCAGGAGACTACACAAAAGTTCCTAAGGCAACAGGCCCAGGCAACACAAGCACTGGCGGAACAACAAGCTATAGCCACCCAGGTCCTGGCAGAACAACAGGCCCAAGCCATGGAAGAACAGAAGCTGCCTGGGGAGACAAACCAAATAATGTTGGCCCAGCTACAGCAAATGACACCTCTCAAACCTGCCGTGTCATCAGAGACCTGTATGAGGGGCAAGCCAAATCAGTTTCTACAAAAAATGAGTCCTGAAGACCATGTGGAAACTTATCTATTGAGCTTCGAAAGAACTGCCATCAGAGAAGCTTGGCCCCAAGGGCACTGCGCCAGCATAGTCGCACCATATTTGTCTGGGAAAGCCCAAAAAGCATACCTCGACCTGGACAGTGAACAGGCCCTGAATTATGCAACCTTGAAAGCAGAGATCTTGGCTAGATCTGGAGTTACCCGCAGTGTCAGAGCACGAAGATTCCAATCGAAGCCATAAAAGTTAATGGAAAGGAAACCATCACTTTAATTGACTCTGGGAGTGCGGTGACCCTCTTTTCTGCCCAAATTATAAAATCTAGCAAAATACAAACCTCAAGGAAGGTGGGCATTACATGTGTACATGGGACAGTGAACCTGTACCTTACTGGTACCGCAGCACTGGAGGTTCAGAGGAAAAAGATGTTGCTCACCGCTCCTGTAGTAGCCAATCTACCCTAGCCTGTTGTACTAGACAGGGATTTTCCCCAACTTGAAGATCTCTTACGAACAGGAAAAGGTGAAAACCAAAGACAATCTGAACAGAGTGCCCCAGAGGTCAAGGAAACCCTGTGATCACTCCCATCGTTCATGGACCAGGATTTATTCTCCGGATCCGGGAAAACCTGCAAAACGAAGCAGGAAAGGAAGAAAGCTAAGCGGTTAGGCACAGAGATAAGGAGGAAAGCCTTTGAGGAGGCTTTAGCAGCCTGCCAGACAGAAGAAAGGCGGAAGACAATCCAGAAGGGTCCCATGGCTCAAACTGATGAAGAGAGGGCCCAAACGAGAGAACATGTAGAAGAGGAACTTACTCCACTGCAGTGGTTCCCTGACAAGAATGACTTTGCACATGATCAAGCTGTGGATCCGATCCTACAGAACATACGTCGTCAGCTTGTGGAAGTGAATGGGTCACCGGAAGAGAGAGAGGAGACAGGGCCCTTATTTCATACTACAGAATAACTTGCTGTACAGGGTCGTTCCTTCAAAGGAAGACAGCTGGAGCAGCTCTTAGTTCCCCGAGCACAAGGAAAGAAAGTCCTTGATTTGGCTCACCGTAACCTCCTTGGGGGCCACTTTGGAAAGGATAAAACCCTGGGAAAGATATTGAAACGTTTTTTCTGGCCTGGCATATTTGCTGAAGTAGCCCAGTACTGTGCGTCTTGCCCTGAATGCCAGTTGACAGCTCCCCGCTCCAATCTAAGAGCTCGTCTGGTGTCTTCATCCATAATTGAGGAGCCGTTTTCAAGAATAGCAATGGATCTGGTGGGTCCACTAGAAAAATCAGCCAGAGGACAACAAAACATCCTCGTAATAATGGACTATGCCACCAGATACCCGGAGGCCATATCCTTACGCACCGCCACCTCAAAAAATATAGCAAAAGAGCTCATTCAACTATACTCAAGGGTGGGGATACCCAAAGAAATCCTAACAGACCAAGGGACCCCCTTTGTGTCAAAGCTGATGAGAGACATGTGCCAGCTTTTACAGGTGAAATCACTCAGGACCTCGGTTTACCATCCGCAAACAGACGCACTAGTAGAACGGTTCAATAAAACTTTGAAAAGTATGCTAAGAAAAGTTGTGGCACGAGATGGAAAAAATTGGGACTTACTCCTACCCTATTTGCTTTTTGCAATCCGAGAAGTCCCCCAAGCTTCCAGAGGATTTTCTCCTTTCCAACTCCTCTACGGCCACCATACCAGAGGAATTCTGGACATATTAAGGGAAGAATGGTAAGAGCAAATAGTGCCAGGCGAAAATATTGTGGATTATGTAAGGAACATGAGGGACAGAATTGCCAAAGTTATCCCTCTGGTGTGAGACCATATGGAACAAGCTCAAAGTAACCAGCAAACCTATTACAACCGCACGGCCCAGGTGAGGAAGTTTCAACCCGGAGACAGGGTTCTTGTGTTAGTGCCAACAACCGAAAGCAAATTACTGGCCCGATGGCAAGGCCCCTATGAAATTATTGAAGCTATAGGTGAGGTGGATTATAAAGTCAGTCAACCTGAACTTCGCAAGAAAGAAAAAATATATCATATAAACGCAAGCGGCAAAGGAGAAAACTGCCTTTTCAACCCCTGACAGACTTTTTAATTACAAGGTACTACCATTTGGATTGCACAGAGCACCGGCTACTTTCCAGAGACTGATGGACAAGCTGTTACAAGACCATTCAGAGTACGCAGCCGCTTACCTAGATGACATAATCATCTATACTAATGACTGGGAGACACATCTGCTGAAAGTGGAAGCGCTAAGGTGCGCACACCTTACAGTAAACCCAGGCAAGTGTGCCATCGGTCTTAGTGAGGCCAAATATTTGGGATATATGGTAGGGAGAGGAGTGGTTAGACCCCAGCTCAACAAGGTGAAAGCAATTCAGGACTGGCCACAACCTCTGAGTAAGAAAGAAGTAAGGGCCTTCTTGGGGATAGTGGGGTATCATAGGAGATTCATACCCAATTTCTCTACAAGAGCTGCCCCTCCTGACAGAACTTACAAGAAACAGAGCGCCCAACATGGTTAAATGGAGCTCGGAGGCTGAAGCAGCATTCACAGACCTAAAGTTAGTCCTATGTTGGAATCCTGTGCTAGTGACCCCAGATTTTGAGAAGGAATTCATACTACAAACAGATGCTTCAGGAGTAGGACTGGGTGCTGTGTTGTCGCAAGTAGTGCAGGACGAGGAACATTCCATTTTATTCCTGAGCCGTAAACGATTGCCACGAGAGCACAAATATTCAGTCGTGGAAAAGGAATGCCTGGCCATCAAATGGGCCACTGAGGCGCTTTGTTACTATCTATTAAGGAGGAAGTTGACTCTGGTGTCCGACCATGTATCCTTAAAGTGGATGCAGCAGAATAAGGAAAAGAACAGCCGGGTGACGAGATGGTTCATGTCCCTGCAGCCCTACTGTTTCCGGGTCCTCCATAGAGCGGCAGCCTACATGCTAATGCAGATGCTTTGTCTCGAATTCACTGCCTCATGTTGTTGGCCGCTCAACCCCGTGGTGTCGAGCTGGGGAGGGGGCTGTGTAACAGAATCATACAAGGGGTGTATGTAAGTAGCAGACCTCCCAGAGCCCTTTTTCCCCTGCGAAGTGAAAGAGTTAAGTCTCCTACAACAGACTAATTAAGCCCAGCTGCATTCTGCCTTAAAAGGACTACTGAGCACTCAGCAGGTTGGGTTCAGTCTGGAATGAGAGCCAGGAAAGACAGCGCTCCACTCTGAAGCAAACCCACAGACTTCTGGAGCAGAAAAACTTACAGGCCTGTATATATGAGTGCTTTATTTTGCATTAGTGTATGGTGGTGAGGAAACTGCTATTTCTGTTTAGTCAGTGCTTCAAGGAAGTTAGGCTTTGTTATGGATTATTTTTGTTTGTACCTGCTGACCAAGTTTTCAGTAAAACTCCTTAAAGCTATGACACCTCCTGAGCTACTTCATTTCATAGACGGTCAACAGGGCATTGACCCCGGAAGTGGCAGCCAGTCTGTCACATGTGGTACAGTAACCATCTATCATTTACCAAGCTGTCAGTTAATATTTTACAACAATCCTGCCCAACCTATTGCTGTTAACATCATCACTAATATTCATACCGTATAACTAAAAAAATAGGATATAGGGAAATAAGTGTAATTTAAATACCAAGAAATTATTTGCATACAGTATATGCAATATTGACCCAAACTAGGCAGTGGCTGTGCAATGTGATTCAGCTAAAACACTGTACCTAATAGATAACATATTGATACAGGTTATCTTTACTACATATTTAGTAACTACCAAGGAAGTGTTTTACATATCATGACTACAATAATATTTACTGGTATCCTGTACCTATGAATTTCCCATGAAAACAAATGTTTTTAGAAACAGTAATTATAACAATGACTACCATTCCTCCAGTGCCAAATGATGCTGTCACAGCATACACACATGTCAGTTACAATATCATTGGAGCCTGCTTGGACACCATTAAACGGCCACTATAACAGTCCAGCTTTCATAACTTAAGCATTAAGGAAGCAAAGATTGGTATTGAAAACATTTCAATTTACTGTGATTAAGAAAGCTGATCTTTTGTGAAACAAATTTCGGAACTGCAGGTTTCCCAGGCTGGTTTCTCAGGCTGGTGCTCATCTTAGTTTTTGTATGCTGCAGCTGAAAGTGCAACATATATAACATGCTGTACCAGTAGAACCATACAGTATGTAAGCAGCTTCAACAAAATCAGTTGCAGGATGTGCAGCAGTCTGGGAAAACTAGCAGTTTTTATTTTGATTGCCATAAGATTGCCATTTCTATCACAATAAAATGAAAAGTTGTTTACACTGATCTTTATTACTTAAAGTGTATGAAAGCAGTGGCCAATTAGACCGACCGTTCTACTATCAGTCTAAAAAGTTCTGACTTCAGTAATACTCAGGACAGCATAATTAATTTCCTAGACTTCCTTGAATTCCGTTTCTTAAGCCCTGCTGGTGCTTCTGAAGATGTGTGTTTATATAGATATCTTTTCTCTAAAATGTAAACCCCTCTTAATCTGGTATTTTTGAATTGTTTATCTATGGGTATATTCCCAAGAAATAGAAGCAAGGAATCAGTGCCATTGCTAATTACATCTGTCTTTGAGATTTGAACACTGATCTATTTCACAGTATTGTCTGATCTTTGTGTACTAATGATAAATATGTAAATTAGTTTTTTTACTCCCTGTCAAGCATTTGACTGTTTTTATATCTGTATTTTACCTTCTGAATGTTCTGTAACATAATTAATTTTAACAACTCTTAATTGAAATGAATTGTGTTGGGATTAAACTGTTGGTTCATTATGTATATGCAAACACAATGGGCCTCATTCAAGTGATGGCCGTAAAATGGCCTTAACTCTGTGATTCCTTGTGATGGGGCCCCTTGCAGCCCTACGGCTATGTTGCTATTCACACTAACAGCGCCGCAAGGAGGTCCCCCTTGGTCTTTTATTATTTTTTTATAGTGGTGCTCTTTGTTATTTTTCGTAACTTGGCTTTTTTTTTTTTTATAACATAGGTTTTTTTTGTGTGTGTAATTAGGGGGTGGGGGGTTAATATGGGGTTAGGTAGGTAGTGTAGGTGTTAATAGGTTAGCGTATGTGTTAGGTAGGTAGGGGTTAGTAGGTTAGGGTAGAGGTGGGTTAGTTTTGTTTTAGTGGTTTATCGGTGGGGGTAGTGTAGTGTAGTGTTTGCACTTTGTGTCATGAGGGTCCTGGAGGACCCTCATGGCACTTATGAGGTTAATAATAGGGTTTGCATTGTCCCATGAAGGGTCTTCATAGACCCTTATGGGACTGAAGGGGTTAAATAGAGGATTATGTGGGTCTGTATAGACCCCCCATAAGAGATGGGGTTTGATGGAAGCTTATGGGGGTCTGTATAAATAGGCTTAGATTAGGTAAATAGGCCTAGAAGGGGGTTACATAGGCTTAGAGGGGATTAAATAGGCATATAAGCGTTTACATAGGCTTAGATTAGGTTAAATAGGCCTAGAAGGGGTTACTTAGGCTTAGATGGTGTTGAATAGGCATAAAAGGGGTTAAATTGGCCTAGAAGAAGATAAATAGGAACAGTTAGGGTTAAAGGGGGACAGTTGGGGTTGATAAGGTTTAGTTAGGATTAATGGGGTATGGGTAGGTTAATAGTGTAGTGCTTAGATTTTGTGTCATGAGGGTCCCGGAGGACCCTCGTGGCACTTGTACGGTTAACTTAGGGGTTAATAGTGTCCTATAGGGGTCTATATATACCCCTATTGGACTGAGGAGGTCAATTTTAGTCTCATGGAGGTCTATATTGACCCCCATAAGTGGTGGGGTTACATAGAGGCTTATGGGGGTCTCTATAGAACCCCATAAGTGATTGGGTTACATAGAGGCTTATGGGGGTCTGCATAGAACCCCATAAGTGATGGGGTTAATTAGTGCTCATGGGGCTCTGTACTTATAGTACCCCCGCTGCAGGGGTTAATTGTTTTATTTACCGCAAGTAATTTAAGGACCTTTAATGTCCTTTCAGGACCTGCGGTGGGAAATTTTAAAGTGTAGATGGGGTCCTGATCCGTCCCGATCGAGACATCAACTGCCAGGGTTAATTTAGGGACACTGCAGGGGTCCAGATGGGGCCCCCCAGCATTGCGTGGGGGGGTAATGTTAGGTACCCCATGGCTTGGGGTAACCATTTGTGTGTTACAGGCCCTTTAAGGACCCGCAGCGGGGAATTTAAAAGTTTGAAGTGATGCAGGGTCCGGACCAGGACCCCTACAGCAGCTTGGGGTAACCATTTGAGTGCTGGGGCCCTTTTAGGACCCGCGGCAGGGTTTTTTAAAGTTTGAAGTGATGCAGGGTCCTGATCGTGGACCACTGCAGCAATGGGGGCTTGATTGGGAGCAGTGGGGAGATACATAAGGGGTTATCAAGCCCTTGCCACTGCTCCAAGGTGTCAGTAAGCTCCTGCTCGATTTGAGCCATTTGAGCATTTGAATTGCCATCTGGGATTTCTGCGACCGCAACTCTTGCGGCCAAGCAAGATCAAAGGCTTTGACCGAGCTAAGCTGCGATTGAAGGGGCTGCAAGGGATCAAAGCTAGATGGCTGTAAGCCGCCAGAGGCCACCATTTGAATAGCAAAGTAGCTTGCGGCGGCCTCTTGCGGCTACTTATTTAAAAATCGTAGCATTAGAATGAGGCCCAATATGTGCAAAACCAACACAACAGAAGTTTTACAGTCAGGTTAACATTTTTTTTATTTCTATAAAACCTACACATAACATTGAGTATGCACAGTAACCCAATTAACCCCTTACATGCTGAACCCCAATATTGTTTTGTCTTTGTATTGAAACATACATTTCAATAATTTTGTGACATATCTTAAAAAGTAATATTTTGTTCACCAACAAATATATCATTTGTTGGTTGATATACTATGATATTAAAATAGAGCCTCAATTGAGAAAATATTTTTATCGACATTTTAATGATGTGCATTGTAGACAAATAATACCATTTGAGTATTCCTTGACAAAACTTCTCAACAATGAATTTTAATATCTAACCACCTTTCCACAACACAAAAAAATTAGCAGCCTTATTAAATTGCGATTCAGTAAATTTAAAAGTGCTTTATTTAAGCACACAGCATATTTTATTTACAGAAGTTTTTAGTTAGTGAACTTCTATCCAAAAGCAAGGTCTTCACTAACTAAAAACTTTTGTAAATATGCTGTGTTTAAATGGAGCCCTTTTAAATTTACTGAATCGCAATTTAATAAGGCTGTAGATTTCTAATCATGTTTTCATAGAAATTGACCAAAATAATCAGGACTTTTTGACTCTTTTGTGCAGTCAGTTTTTTTTTCAGTGTTTTCTGCAATTTCTCATGATGCCGTATGCTTCTTTATATTTCCTAATATGAAAAAGATAGAGAATGGGGAATCCTGTCTTCTTATGATATGGCCAAAATATTTGGTCTTTATTTTCATGAACAAACCTTCCAGTGAACAGTTTGACTTGATTTCAGTAAGTCTGATTGATGTGCAGACCAAGGGACATTGAAGGCATTGTTTCCTTACATGCATCTGACAAATGGTATATGATAATGTCCCACTAAATGTTTTCTTTTTACAAATGATGCTCTCAAACAGAAAATAAACTGATTCTGCCTGATCTGGGGACTTGCACCTGTAAGCCAATGAGCAGTCTTATCAGTGCCGACAAGTATGTCTCATATATTTATATTTACAGACATGTACAGTATGCTATGTGCATTTCCTGCTTGTCTCAATGAAGTTTACACATGTTTACCATTTGGGTAATTTCTGTTATTTTTATGATTTAAAAAGGAGCCAAACAACTATGTGATAATAAATGGCTTCATATGATCACTATCCTTCAATAAATTTATTTTTCTTTTTGCATGATCAGTCATATTTTCAAAATAAATGCCAACATTTCACAATTTCTGCCAGGGTATGCAAACTTTTGAGCACAACTGTATAGCAATTTAAATTAAGTAGGAACATGGGACATGGTAGCAGTCAAAACGATCACCTTGTGTGGCATGGGATAAGTCCAATTCAAAATCAGATAAATGTGAGGGGGTGAGGTATTTGTACTGTGTCTTGTGTAACACAGAAAATTAAAAAGCAGAAGCTGCAGATTTTCATAGTTTTAAAAAGCAGAGCTAGTATATATATTCGTTTTGTGTGAAAATCTATGTAACACCAATAGTGAGAACGACTATCGATGGCCCACTATTTATGGTAGCCGACAGTCACCATGAAAGTCAAAGTTCTGTAATTAATCTATATTTCTATAAGTATTATTGTCAAAGCAGTACTCGCATCTTTAAATTTTGTGTAGAAAATAAATTTGTTCAATAAATTTGTTCAGGAACATGAAAGTCATCAATATTACACTATACCGTCAAATAGAGCACTGAAAACCAAGTGAATAGCATTTTTTATGTATATTTCAATATTTTCACTCAGTGAATCCTCAGACTTTTTTTTTAACTAACAGTCATGTTGAGATTCTTTCACTCTGCACGTGCTGGAAGGAGCAGACATAACAAGCACCCTGCAAATGACAACAAATTCTTGCTGAGACAAAAAATGTAAACAGGTTCTTTTGGGTTCTGTAAATGTTCTATTCTCAAAGGTAAACTATGAGAAATGAGTTATTGCAATAAACACAGAATAGAGGCATTTAGGGGTGCTTGTAGTTTATGGACCATTCATGGCCTGAGAAAATTCCATAAATCCTACGATGCAGCCCGACTCCTGCTGACACTACTTGCAAATAAGCAGTTTGAATGCTCTGACTCTTTAATGTATATAAGTATAAAGGGACTCTTTAGGCATTTTTAGTTTTTATGTAATGGCCTTAACCAGGTTAGTTAATGTAATCCTCCTTCATATAACAGTCATATAAAAAGCTTATACTACACACCAAAGTAAGTCTCTCAGTTTTTGGAACCTCGCCTTTCTTCCAATATTCTTTTACATAAGTTGCCCTATTTCACAGCTGTTACATAAAGTAACACCCATAGAGAGATGCTTCACAATACCAGTGTCTCATGCTGCTGCAAGCAGACAATAATATGATTTATGCCTGCTCACTTATTATTATTATTATCTTTATTTATATCGCGCCAACATATTCCGTAGCGCTGTACAGGGGTTGAGTACATAGCAGAAAACAAATTAAACACCTTGTAAAGAATGGAAGGCCCTGTTTTTGAGCATAAAATCAAATGTAAATAGAGCTTGTTTCCAAGGCCTGACACAAGATTGAAAACTCGCAAACTTACAATGTTTATAGTTAGGTATTTATGTTGATGTATAATCTCACTACCTTTTATAGAAGTTCTAAAAATATCTTATACACAACAATAAAAGCTTCTATCATTTTATTGTTTTCTAGCCATAAACATTTTGTCGCACAAAGGGAAATACATACAATTGTGTACAATACAAATTGTAAGCAAACATAATAAATAAAACAGTTGCTAGTAAGAACTTGGTTTGGTTGACAGGGTATTAGGTAGTAAAATTCACCTTTAGGTTTGTTAGAAATGTGACATCACCCCCCCCCCCCCCCCCAAATCAAGTTGTTGGGTTGTTTTTGGCATTCCTTAAACAGCATGAGAAGCTGGCTGTACATTGTGTTAGACATTTTATTATAAAGTGGGTCATTCCTGAGAAATTGACTATTTCTTCTGTTTATTATGCAAATTATCATCTCCTGAACACTACTTAACTGCTTTGATGTGCATATTAGAATCACAGTATGCTTGTCTGTCCCTGTGGTGGCCCACATATTATTTTGCACGGAGCCCTCCTCATTAGCTCCAACACACCCTTTTGACAGTAAATCAGTCGCAGGTTTGACAGAAACAAGATGTTTTTCAGAAGTGTTGCTAACGTTTTATGTTCTGGGCAATATTAAGGATAGCATACAACATTTTCAAATATTTTTTTTAGCTTTTGTTCTTCATGTAGATGTTTTTGCCTGTTAAACACAGAATGAAAGCATTACAGTGTCTCTTTAAATAATTGCTACCTTAATTTTAATACGTAATTGTCAAATTAATTACTATCAGCCTTATTAAATTGCGATTCAGTAAATTTAAAAGGGCTCTATTTAAGCACACAGCATATTTTATTTACAGAAGTTTTTAGTTAGTGAAGACCTTGTTTTTGGATAGAAGTTCACTAACTAAAAATGTCTGTAAAAAAAATATGTTATGTGCTTAAATAGAGCCCTTTAAAATGTACCGATTTGCAATTTAATAAGGCTGTATATGTGTCCAAAATCAGTACATTGCAATTAGTGAGTGGGAACAAATGTTTTTTTTTGACAGTGCTGCTGTTCTATTGTCATGTGCAATTTAAATAGTCTGTGTTAGATTAGTTAGTATAGGATACTCCATCTACTGGTCATTTTATACAATCACCTCAATCTAATCTATAAAGTAATGAAAGGTATCCCTTGACAAATAGTGCACACCCAAAGACCTAATAACAATATAGAGAATAATGAATAATACAACTTAACATTTAATAGTATCTTTAAAATACAAGGTTCAAATCTTGATGCTCTGACTTCTTTATGAGAAATAATAATAATAATGATGACAATGTATTGACTCATAACTACTTTGTTTTACCAGCAGATATGTGGTACGGTTATGGGCACAGTGTGTGCCCCCACATATGCCAGCCTGTATTTAGGCTGGTGGGAGGAACAAATGGTATTTGTCGATGAAATGGATAATTACATCAAACACATTGAACTATAGGTTTGCTTCATCAGCGACATTTTATTAGTATGTAATGGTATTTAGAAAGAATTGGAAGAATTCATTGATATGTTAAACAGTAATGATATGGGACTATAGTTGACATCAGAAATATTTGACGTCAGACTTACATTACTTTTTTGGGATTTAAGAATTGACAAACGGGAAGATGGTAAACATCAAACCACTACCTAAAGAAAACCTACTGCCACTAATAGTCTTTTACAAGCAAATAGCAGTGTTCCTAAAGTCTTAATTTCAGGAATACCAGTGGGGCAATATCTAAGAATAAAAAGGAATTGCTCCAGTCCAGCTGACTTTCGAAAATGAAGCCAGGGAACTCCAACATTGCTTTAAAGAAAGGGGATATAAAAATAAACCCCTTAAAAAAAGCATATCAGAAAGCCAAAGTTGTTGACAGAGATTCACTTCTAATGGATAAAAAGAAACCATCTGAAGATGTTGTGAGATGCATAGGTACATACAATGGTAAATGGCATGAAATTAAAAGAATATTAAATGCACAATTTGAAGATCCTTTTGGATGATGAGGATCTGAGGCCTTTTTTGAGTAATCAGGCACAGATCACTAGCAGACGTTCCACAAATTTAAGGGAAATGCTATGAAGAAGTCATTTGGAAATTGAAAAAAGAAAAACTTGGCTAAATAGAACTATAGGCTGCTTTAAATGTTTATCATGCAAAGCTTGTAAATATGTAAATACTACAAAAACATTCCCTTCCAGGGATGGAATAACACATTTTAGAATCAAACAACTATTGACATGCAAGTCAGTAGGGGTTATATATCTAATTCTTTGCAAATGTGGCATGAGGTATGTAGGTAAAACTTGTAGAGAATTCAGACGTAGGGTTCTGGAACATATATACATTATAACTAAATAATATGACACCGGTTGCAAATCACGTGAATTTTAAACACAATGGGGATCTCAATAACATCTCTTTTATAGCAATTGACAGTGTCAAATATACCATTAGAAGAGGCAATATTGACAAGGAACTTCTAAAAAAAAGAAGCCCAATGGATATATACATTAAAAACTAAAAAACCTTGGTGACTTAATGAAGGTTTTACCTTCACTCCATTCATTTAATAATCTTAGGATAAATTATTTTTCATTTACCATGTCATATAGACATATTTTGAAAAGTGTTAAGATCAATACATTTTTCTCAACTTTATGGATGATAAATCCACTTAACACCAGGAGAATGGCACTTGGATGCATTTTTAATATGCATGAAAGAGATAACATAAAAATATAATTTAGGTAAATAATGTGATACTCTTATAGTAATGGAAAATATAGTAGATGATATAAAATTACAAGTGTGGAATAGAACTATCACATTGGATGATATACTATTCTAGAATGACATCCATATTTAAATATAAATGTATAAAAAGGTTTATGTAAAATGGCGTTTATTTCTCTAAGTGTAAAAGTTATACCCAATGTCTACATCATTTATGAAATTGTTTATCATCCTCTGTCAGTATTATAGTTGAATTGCCAGTGCTACAATAATATAGTAACAAAAGTTGTATATAGGAAGTGTGCTTTATTCACTATCAATAGCACATTATATACACAGCAATAGGATCATTATATAATCACCATAATTACTTCTATGCTATTTTAAGAATGATATTCACTTATATAATGTGATTGAATATGTTGCACACCTTTTTATATATACAAGCTAATATAGTGACTTTTGATCTTAAGTCAATATTATTTATTACTTACACTCTTTATTTTATCTTTATATGTATCAGATTGAGGATAGCTTAGTTTTATTTGACTTTATTTATATCCAGGTTGCTCACATAAACATCTATTAGCATTTTTGGAATATTCGAAAGCATGGTTATAATTTCCATATATTTACTATGATTCCCCTTTGTGTTTACCAAGAACCTGATTTAGCTAACATGTCATAGATGTAATATTAACACCTTTTATTCTTTAGTTTGTGCTTTCTGTTAATAGCACTTTAATTTTCCCACCATTTATAATATATTTTATTGTATTTTATCTATAATCTTTGGTTTTAATCAGTTAGTTGCTATGACAACAATAGCGGCATAAATAGTCTCTCTAACATCTCATCGGTAACCCCTGATGAAATCATTTAGAAACGTGCGTCGGGTTGCACGCAATGCAACGCAGCAGCGCTGACCTATGACATTATCACCAGACGCATAGGCGGTGTGTGTGCAGCTAGGAGCCCCGGGTTTCACTTGAAATAGACCCATAGCTGTGTTATTATATATTTCTAGTCCCCATCCCACTTCTAGCCAGTATTACCTGGTATCAATAAATATTATAGGCGTTATTCCATATTTATGAATTTGTATTTGGGATTCGGATGTTATTGAAATTAACAATAGGTGGCTCCTATTAATTAACTTATGTGCAGTGGTAGTAAATCAATAAATGAATACTCCTGGCCAATATTACTCACATTTATTAATTTTTATTATTAGCATTTTTGCACTTTTCTTCACTTACGCAATATTGTTTTTTTTGTATTGCTATATATATTTGCTTCACTGTTTATAGCACTATAGCACTTTATCACTTGGTCATACTATAAGAGGACCTAGTGGTTTTATAATTACATGGTGACTTTGGAGTTTTTCCCACTTCTCATCATTATTATTATTATTTCTCATGAAGAAGTCAGAGCATCAAGATTTTAACCTTGTATTTTAAAGATACTATTAAATGTTACGTTTTATTATTCATTATTCTCTATATTGTTATTAGGTCTTTGGGTGTGCACTATTTGTCAAGGGATACCTTTCATTACTTCTCTTTGGGATAGCAATTATCTTTATCCCTAGTAGAACCCTTTAATACCCATATCTTTGTTACACCTTGAGCCACCTGTATACTTGTTGGTCTTATTAATCTATACAGAAACTGAAATATTAGGGATAGTTTGATATATTCTGATGTTTTACATAAATAACAGCATAGCAGCTGCCATATTGTAAAACAGGTATGTTGCTGACAGCCTCCACAAGCCACTAAAGTGTGTCCTTTTATCTTTTTTTATTTTATTTTTTTGAAGTAAGCTTCTTACCCTCCGCAGTGTGCCCACGTCCTTCAGTTTTCACTAAAGTGCAGCCCTTTAAGGGCCATTTACCTCACTGAAAGTGCTCTTCATGATTAATAACAGACAGTCCCGGCATGTGGTGAGGTCAGTGATTGATAGGAGTTTTGTCTTTGAGCTCAGGAATGCACTCGCAATTTAACCACAATTGACCCATTTTGGTGTTTGCAGCGTTCCATAATACGCACTGATTGATTTGTTAACTGGGCAGTCAGCGACTCATGTAAACACAGATTTTATTTATTTAATTTTCAGTGAAAAATGCACATCTTTCAAAAACTCAGAAAGTATTTCAATATGCTTTAAGGAGATCTTTACTGTGATGTAGTACAAATTTTGCTGAATTAAGTGGCCTTTTAATCAGTTTGGAGTATGCCGGTTTTAGGTTTCACAATGGGAATGTGGCCCTCAACATTTTCTCAGATTGACCTGCTTCAACGTATGGATTATTTGAATAAAAAGGACAAGTAAGGTGGCTCTAAGCATTGAGCCCAGGAACTTTTGATATAATAGGGTGCTACCAGGGATCCATAATGGTAAAGAAAAGGAAAGAAATCCCTTTGTAGTGGTGCACTCCTAAGAGCCTACTATAATCAATAGTAGCCAATAAAACTTAGCTTTTAATAGTTATTATAAAACCAATGGAAGTAATAAAAAACTAAACACACAACACTACAGCTGCCAAATAATAAATATATTAATACCTCTGCTGGCTAAACTGCATTAATCATAACAACAACCAGATGATTGGATACAATGATGAAGAGAAAATAAGCAAAAAGTGCTAAGTGCTAGAGCTTATACTAAAGTAAATTAGGACCCCCAAAAAGTCCTATTGTGCAAATAAACTGTGAATGAATCAGTGTAAAGTGACTAAATGTTACTTGGGATTTTCCCACAATAATAAGGTGCTACAAGTGCTTAATATGCGTTACTTGGGGATTTTCCCCCAATGATAAGGTGCTAAGCTACTGAAAGTGCTTAATATTGCACTGTTGATAATTTATACGAAATTAAGGTCCATACACATCATTGTTGTTTTATATATAAAGCCAACAATTGAGGGAGTCACAAGAATAGTACTAATGCTAATCAATAAGATGGGATACATTGGAATAAAATAAGTATTAATAAACATGATTCTTACATTTTTCATTAAATGATAGCATATTATACTCTAGGGGAGTTTTGAAGATTTTATTAAATGTGGAAACCAGGTATCTTCCTGTGAATACATGATGATTACTATCTTTTCATTGGATGTCTTCTTAGTGACAATATTATATTATTAAGCAATAGCAGGAATAAAATATATACCCGTTTAGCCCTCCCAATATGGAAACCATTTGCATAGTGTGAAGGTAGGAAGATAAATGTCATCTTACTGCTGCTACCTTCATTGCATTATTATTATAACTATAATAAAATAGGCATCTTTTGCCCTATAATTTTTGGAATAAAATGGACTTTTTAGGGTACAATGGTTGGAATACTTCAAGTATATGCACATATTCATACCTAGAGATAACTATGGAGTTACATTAAGGTAATAGTTCAAACTTAATTTGATATATTAGACACAATTTTTGCATAGTGGTGTATTGTAATCACTGGAAACATAAATAAATTCTCTAGAGTATATGTGTCTTCTAAATTATCTATGATAACAATATACATTACAGGGAGTTAATATATACTTACTTTCCCTTTTAAATGTACCATTCTTTTTTTTTTTTTTTTTTTAATAATTTTTTATTGCAGGAATACAAAGTGCAAACAGTTGTACAATATTGAGCGTAATAAAACAATACCCCAACATCAATTGTGAAATCTCATCCTTGTATCCTGCCTCCTCCTTTTTTCCGTATTTACCTCCGTGCTATTATCGGTGAACCAATGTATAGAATTATAATGGACCTTTCTTGATTATGTAAACATGTATCCCTAAACTTATCCGTTACCTATACTATTCTTTGGTTATTAAGTTGTTATCTCCTAATACCTTTTAAAAAAAGCCCTAATTTTATCCACTGGCTGACTCATTTACCTCTAGAGGGATATAGTATGATTATCTGCGTTTGTTAGTCTTTCAGTATCTTCTTTCCATTCAATTCCCCCCCGTTATCTTTTCTTATATATTCAGGAAGAGTTGCTTACAAACTTTTACAAATGTTAACCTAACTAATTAAACTAAAACATTCTATCTGACACATCTATGTCAAGCCTTCCTCTTTGGAAAACATTTCTCTATCTCGATCTTGTTATTGATCCAACCTAACATACCTGTCTGTCTTCTTCCATATCGGTGCAGATCCTCTCCCGGTATCTCCTCTCCGGCCCCCAGCCCCCTCTGTATCCTGTCAACAAGGTGAGGGTGCCCTTCCCTCCTCCTCCCCCTTCATTGGAGTAGAGGGATTCTAATATCAGTGTATCCTATCCAGGGACCCCATATTTCTAAATACTTAGGGATTGAATCCGCCACTGAGTGGGAAATCCTTTCATTAACCGCTAAGTAGTGAATCTTAGCTCGAACTGCCCCTATCTCAAGTGTCTTTTTCCTCCAGTTCCTGGCAATATGTGATTTCGTTGCTAAAAAGATAAATTGTAGGAGTCTGTTGTGGGGGGCAGAAAGAGAGGCCACCGGAATCCCCAGTAGACTAGATTCTGGGGTAACTTCAATATGGTGTCCAAAGATACTATCCACTAAGTCACCCACTGCCGTCCACAGCTGCTGAACCTTTGGGCAGCTCCACCAAGTATGGTGAAAGGAGCCCAGCTCTGAGCACCCCCTAAAGCATTTCGGACTTTCCGTCTTACTCCATTTAGCTAGTCGATCTGGGGTAATATACGCCCGATGAAGGACTTTAATTGATGTCTCTAATACACTATAGTTTAGTGACCCCCTCATGAGATTGGCCCAGGAAGTCTCCCACGTCTCAATCTCCCAGTTCTTGGCTATATCCTTTTCCCATTCCCTCATGTATTTTTCTTTGGCTAATGATTTTGGGGTATTGAAGACCTCGTATAATTCCCCTATCACTCCTCTTTTAAGGGGGGCTTTTTCACATATTCTAGAGAACCCATTCCGGGAGGGGACTCCTAAACTCCTAAGTAGTTTATCTACAAAGTATCTCAATCTGCAGAAGTTATAGTGCTCATAAAGGGGGATGTCATATTCGTCTCTCATAGTTTTGAATGTTAATACCCGACCATCTCTCATCCAGTTTCCCAATCTATCAAGTTTGTTATTCTTCCACCATTGCCGGGAGACCTGTGAGATACCTGCTGGAGCTAGTGGATGCGTAAGTATAGGCATTAAGTGGGATATCCGGGGTAGGAGGTCTGTATGATTGAAGGCCCAGATAATATTAGCCGCGGAGTTCCTTATAGGATTGGCAGATTTCTTAATCTCTGTTGGGAGTGGGTGAATCCAGACCGCCGTGTCCCATGTATAGGGCATCATGTCTTGGCTTTCAACAAACATCCATGCCGGATGGGCTTCGGGTAAGTGGGCCTGGGGAATAAAAGCTAATTGAGCTGCTCGATAATAAAGTTTTAAATTGGGACATGCCAACCCCCCTCTGGATTTATGTTTGTACATGTTATTTCTCGCAATCCTGGAGGGACCCCCACCCCAGATAAAACGGAACACCCTGCTTTGGAAGTTTGAGAGGTCTTTCATATGCATCTGGATCGGTAGAGATCTAAATAAATACAGCAGTCTAGGTAAAATGTTCATTTTGACCGAACTAATCCTACCGAGCCAGGAGATGTTATATTTGCCCCATTTTATCATCTCCTCTTGGAGTAAACGGAACATTGGCCGGTAGTTAGCTTTATATAGATCTTGTACTTTAGCTGTCAACCAAATTCCTAGGTATTTAATCCCCTTCCCAGCCCATTTAAATTTAAACCTCCGTGTGAGGGAATCTTTCTCCGGGAGCGGTATATCTAGGGCCAAGGCTTCAGTTTTTTCTACATTAATTTTCAATCCTGAAAGCATCCCGAAGTGTTCAAGTTTTTGCATCAGGGGTGGTACCGACGTCGATGGCTCCGAAATGGAGCATAGTAAGTCGTCCGCAAATAGTGACACCTTGAAATGATGTGACCCCACTTGGATACCCTTTATCTCTGGGGAGGCTCTAATCCATTGGGCTAGGGGCTCGACTGCCAACGCAAATAGGAGCGGTGACAATGGGCACCCCTGTCCCGTCCCCCTCTGGATGCTGACCGCTGGCCTCCCCCCACCCGGGAGTCTTAAATTTGCCCTAGGATCTTTGTAATAAGTCCGAATTAGATTTAAAAACTTCCCTGAAAACCCGAATTTGTTTAGCGTAGCCATGAGAAAAGGCCATTCCAGGGAGTCAAAGGCCTTCTCTACATCCAGAGAGAGCAGGCAGGCCGGAGTGTTATTTAATTTAGAATGGTGGACTAAATTCTGAATTTTCCTGATATTGTCCCCAGCTTGTCGCCCTGGGATAAATCCCACCTGGTCTTTGTGAACCAAGGAGGGGAGAAACCCAGCTATCCTATCCGCCATGATTTTGGCCAGAAACTTTATGTCGCTGTTAAGGAGTGAAATTGGTCTGTAATTCTTGGCTTCTAACGGGTCCCTCCCCTCCTTGGGAAACAATACCAGGTCAGCTTTGTTGAGTTCTGGGGGGATTGGTCGTCCCTCCAGTATTGTATTGTATAATGTGGTCAAGTATGGGGCTAAAGTGCTGACAAATTTCTTATAATATGTGTTTGTAAAGCCATCTGGGCCTGGGGCTTTGCCTAATTTTGATTCTAGAATAACTTTGCTCACTTCCTCCTGGGAGATTGCTTTATTCAATGAAGTAACATTCTCCTCCGTTAGTTTAGGTAGATCCAGGGAGGATAAAAGTGATTGTGTTTCCCCCTGAGCTGGGGAGTTCGAGGCTTTATATAGCTTGCTATAATACGCCTGAAAGATGTCCTGAATTTTTGTGGGGTTGGAGGTCACTAGCCCTTGGGGCGATTTAATTTGGCAGATCCTAGATTGGTTTTGCTTTGATTTTAATTTATTGGCTAGGAAAGTGTCAGGCTTGTTTGCTTTGCTATAAAACTTGTGATGTGTGATTCTAAGCGCTCTCTCCGTTCTCTCTGACAGAATCATATCCAGTTCCGCTCTGGTTTTCTCAATCTGGGACCTATCCCCCATAGAATTATCTTGCTGCATTGCCCTTTCCAATCTCATTAATTCTTTATTTAATGCGTCCTCTCGGGCCCTGTTTTGCTTTTTATGTTCAGCAGATATCTTCATGCAGACCCCTCTAATATATGCTTTGTGGGCCACCCACACCCATCCTATTCCTACATCTCCTTTAGTATTTTCCCCAAAATATATCTCAAGTTCTTGCTGGATCTTATCTTTGGATTGAGGAAATGCTAGTAGCGTATCATTGATGCGCCATGTCGGGGGGGGGGGGGGAGTATGCTGTGCCAAAGTCTAGGGCAATTTTGACTATTGAGTGATCCGACCAGGTACACGGAATAATCTCCGCTTCCTTTGTCTGATCCAAGAGTGAAGCATCAATGATGATGTAGTCAATTCTTGAGTATGAATTATGAGGGGCTGAGTAGAAAGAGTACTCCCTGTCCCTAGGATGAAGGTCCCTCCAGGAATCTACCAGGTTCAGGTTCGCTAGCTGTGTTTTAAGTTGTTTTAGCTTACTGGGGAAGTGGGGCCCCACTCTCCCCTTAGACCTGTCTAATCCGGGATCCAACGCTAAATTTAGGTCCCCTCCCAGAATAATTCTACCAAAGTCCCCTTTCTCCAGTACCATAAGTAGTTTCCGGACCGTGTTATAAGGGTTCGTAGGTGGGGCATATAGCGCAATTAAAGACACTGTCGAGTCGAGTATTTTCCCGGTCAGAATCAGGTAGTGACCCTCGGGATCTGATTTTTTACTCTGGAGTTTAAACAGAAAGTCCTTGTGTAAGAGAATTGCTACCCCCTCCCTCTTGGCTAACATACCCGTTGTATAGAAGTGTGGGTATTGTTTGTGGAGAAATTTAGGGGGTTTGTCACGCATGAAGTGTGTCTCCTGTAGAAAGATTACTGAGGGGCGATGCTCCCTATATGTAAGAAAGGCTTTACGCCGTTTATGAGTGGAGTTAAATCCCTTCACATTATGGGACAGTATCTTAAATTCGGGCCTAGCCATTTATCCTTGTCTGTCTGTGAGTGCTGTGCCTGGTGTATGACTTACATTTTTCCTGCTCAGGATGGGAAAGTTGTTTGAGGGCCAGAGAGCCGGAGACGAGAGGCCCCCTGGGATGACCAGGAGACGAAGTGCACCTGCATCTTGGAGAGACCTTGGGAGTACTAGGCAGAACAGAGATAGACCATTTACATATAAGACATAATTCAGGGAAATGTACAGAAATACATGTGTCAACAGAAACAAAACAATTTCAACTTTTTTATCTAAACTAAAACTTTTTCCTTGCGCTCTAGCGCGCTTGGTGGGCATGAGAATCCTGTTCTCCTGCTTATAGCCCTGGCGAGGAGGCAGACTAAATTTTAACTACTCAGCTTACACCCCGTTTAATAAAAGGGAAAAACTCTCCGCCTCACCCCATGGGCCTATCACCCCTTGCATTGTGTAGCACAAAACATTCATTTCAGTGAATTACGAGAAACCCAGTAGGCTTCCATCCTATATCACACTCCCCTCGGCTTTTAGTGTCCATTAGGCTTCTGAGGGAGGCAACTTATCTCTTAGCCAGTCCCCTCATCTCTTCTCTGGAGGGGGGATTTTCCCGGCCAATATCAACTTGAGCATCCCGGCCCAAGCCTGGTGATGTAGGCCTGTCAGTTACACGGGTTGCCTTAGACCCCCTTCTCTCGACGCTTGAGGTTGTGGGTTTCTTGCAGCTTTTTGTCTCTTTGAGGCAGGAACTACCGTCCTTTGTCTAACTGGCCTATCTCGCTTCTCTTTTAGTTCCTGGCCCAGTGGGCGGGGGTTTTCACCCTCCTTCCATCAGTCCAGGGAGGAAAGGATTGTCTGGCATTCCTCCACATCTTGAGCGATAAACTTGTTTCCATTCACCGTAAATTGGATGTTGAAAGGAAAACCCCATCTGTAAGGAATTTTATGTTGTATAAGTACCTCCACAGCCGGTCTCATTTCCCTGCGTCTCGCTAGGGTGGCTGGTGAGAGATCTGCATAAATCTGGATGGTGGTGCCGTCAGGACCCTTGATTTCGTCTAGACCTCTGGCGTGAATGAGAATCTGATCTCTTGTGTGTTGTCTCAGAAAGCGGGCGATGATGTCTTTAGGCATGTTAGGATTTGGGGATGCTCCAAGTGCCCTATGTGCCCTTTCAATGCCGATTTCACCCTCCTGGGGGTCTGGAAGAATTGATTTTATTAAGTCTGAAAGATACGACTCAAGGTCAGTGATTGAGTTTGGGACGCCCCTGAATCTGACATTGTATCTTCTCGATCTATTTTCGAGGTCCTCCAGTTTGAGTTCAAGAGAGCATATTTTCATTGCATTTGTATCAATGTCTACTCGATCTTGTCTTTGGGAGTCTATGACCTGGTCCAGGGAAGATTCCAAAATACTTGTCCGCTGGCCCAATTCTTGGATTTCATGTTTTAGATCTTGAACTGCCAATGATAGTTGTGATTTTAGCATGTTCTCAAACCAAGTTTTGGAGTCATTGGATAAGTTTGCATCCATCATATTCTCTTTTTGGGAGCCCTCAGCATCCGATATATCTGAAGCCCCTGAGATTGATTCCGGGTGGGGGGATCTTCTAGCCGTAGTAGAGGGGAAATGTTCAGTTATCCGTCGGGTTCCCTCACCCTTTTTGGTTCTAACCATCATGACTTTTGCCCTTTGTATTGTAGATCAGGGCGGTGCGGGGCCTAGTTTAGGAATAAGCTTTCCAGTAGACCTGGTCTGTGCATTTCGGGGAGGAGGTCTAGATTAAGGTGAGTCCCGGCCCACTGGGTAGCAATGCTGCTGCAAGGATCTCTTACGTGCGCTTTAAGAGTTAGGAGGGGTGGTGGCCCATTTATAGGGGTGTTGGCCCTACATTTATCTCATCTTTTCCTTAGTGAGCAGGGTGTTTGCCAACTAGTGTCAGGCTAAATATTGCCTTAGATCTTCCAAGATAAACCTAGTATGTTAACCCCAATGTGACGTCGTGATATGGAATTAATTCAGTCCTTTGTACTACCGTTTCTCTCTAGTATATGGAGGAGCCGAGTGGGAGGACAGCAGTCAAAGTATGAAGATCTTTAGTCCCTTGGTGTTCTAGAGATTGGCAGGTTCAATTTAGTCTTGAAGGACAGAAGGCCTGCAATGCTTTGAGGCTGCCACCGGGTGGGAGTAGAGTATTGTCAATTGAGACTGCCTATACAATGTGGTGAGTGACACTGCATATCTTTATATAACTGTTGATGAGTGGTATATAACGTAAGATAATAAGGTGTCTGGTTAGTCCCAAACACCCCGATAGTGTCGGTGATAATAAAGTCACATTAGTAGTCCTGCAACATATAAATGCAAAGCCAGATAAATAGCACTCTTTGCCTTTGAAGTCCTGTGCAGTCCAAAGTGTATTTTAGTGTTCTGAGTCTCTGTAGACAGGTTAGCCTGGTGTGCTTAAACCCGGGATACTGGGGGGACCTGATGGGGGGACAGAAGGCACAATGTGGAGAGCTGTGGCCCTTTGATGTTCTAGATATTTGCAGGTACAATACAATGTTGGAATACAATAAACCTGTAGTGGTTGATAGTTGCCACCGGGTGGGAGCAGAGTGCAGTCAATTGAGACTACTTATATAATGTTTTGGGTGAGATTGAAAATCCTCATGGTGCTGTTACAAAACGTTATATAACACAGTGTAGTAAGGTGCCTGGTTCAATCTCAAGCACCCCGGTGCTGTTGGTACCAATAAAATCACTTTAGGAGCACTGAAGCATATAGATGTGGAGCTAGATAATCTGCACTCTTTATCATTGCAGTCCTGTGCAGTTCAAAGTGTACTTTTAACGTTCTGAGTCTTAGTAGATAGGTTGGGCTGGGTTGCTTGGACCCAGGGTATGGGGAGAGCTTTAATGGGGATTGTCATGAATCACCCAGGGGCCATATTGGATTTGGCGTGAACTATGCTGGGGCCATCTTGAGACTGGCAGCAGTGGCCTATATTGGGACTGGACTGTTATATACCAATCGCCACCATCTGTATATTGTGTTATGGGGGATAATATGTTAGTGTTATATTGTATATTGTATTGGGGAGTGATAGTTATGTTTTAATTAGTCAACCCTCCCCCATTGTATAAACACTGAGGCAGGAGCTGAGCCAAATGGGTTTATCCTAAACAAGATAAACCTCACAGGGTGTCGCCAGAACCTAAACAAAGAGATTTGCCAGACAGCCAGGCACCTAGATAACAATGGGGGGGCCTAGGAGCAAACAGGAAGTTTCCCCTGGGACCGCCTGGGTCAGAATGAGCTTGGTTGCCACGCCTGGGGTTGGCCCAGGGGAGGGGTCTGGTGGTTCCCATAGCCTCCCTCTACTACATTGGACAGAGGTAATTAGGTTACTGTAGAGGTTATCCTATTGGCCAGAGAGAGGGGGATGAGGGTTTGACTAAAGGTAGCCACTCCCTATAATGTGTTGTGCAAGGTTTTAAATATGCTGTTCTAAAATAAAACTTGGTTCATAATTTTCATCAAGACTTTGTGTGCAGATGTATTATTTACCCAGGGACATATGCTTGCAGTAAGATTCGTCAGACTTACTGTCAATATTGCTCAGTCTAAACCAAGGGCTTAGACATGATGTTCCTGTAATCAAAACGGCTCCAAGGTCCAGAGTAACCCAAATCAAGTCAGCAGACCCCAGCCAGAGAGTGGGTCATGATAATTGGTGGCACAGTGGTGGGGTACTCTGAGAAGGACCAGAAAATGGAACAGATGGAAGCAGAGGACTACAGACTACTCCTGCTAAATCAATGGATGGCATTCATGCAATTATGGCATGGCCATGAGCTGGCAAGCTGGTTGGAGGAACTGGTAGAGAAAGAGATGGACTTGGAGGAACAGTACCTTGCCAGGATAGAGTCCTTGGGTGGCCGGAGAGAGGATCTCTATTTTCGTTTGGATCTAGAATATGGGGTCGGTGAGATTCTGAATGGTGATCCGGAATGTGGCATGGGAACTGCAAGGAGGCATAGTAACTTGTTTGTTGAACGCTGCCGGGGTCTGGGACTGGAAGCATGGTTCCCGGAGGCTCCTTTGCTGGAACCCCTGATTCAGCAAGAGCTGCAACTGGAGGCTGAGTATGTGGAATTGTGGGATGCGATACCCAAGAAGTATTTTTACAACTCAGACGGTATGTACCAGAGTGAGTATGCTCACTGGAACTGGGGAGAGGCATTTCTAGACTGTAAACAAAGTGAGGAGGGGGAAGGGGTAAACACTGTTTCTTTGCCAACTCCTGGGGATGGAGAATGTTTGCCCCTAGAACATGCAGTAACTGTGTCAGGGCCTAGTCACCAGCCCAAAGAGCCAGAGACCCAGTGGAATGTTTCCTGGGTGCGGTCAGATAATCCATGTCTGCCCCCTGATACCCCAAGAGATTTAATCCCAGAGGAAGTGGGAACTGTTCACAAGCTAGGGCCAGATAAGTTAAGTCTGCCCTCAGAAGTTCTAGGCAAAGTGTGTTGGCCAGAACTGTTAATGGAGCCAGAGGCTCGGGATGATTGTGTGATGGACGGTGGGAAGGGAGCCTTAGAGGCCAGGCTGGAAGGGAATGATGAGATTCCCCAGCCTGCATCAGATAACCACTGTCTGTACCCTGACAGTCCAGGGGAGTTGTCCCCAGAGGTGCTAGTGAAGCACAGAGCCCAGGAGGGTTGTTTAAGAGACTGTGGGGAGGGAAAAGAATTGGTTTCTGGCTACAGGGAACCTGACCTCACACAGCAAGAGAGTGCCAGGGGCACAAAGAGCCAGGCCGGGGCAGCAAGCATGCCAGCTTTGGCAAAAGCATTATGGGTGCAGAGTGGCACCATGACAGAGGGTGTACCAAGTGGGGAGATACCCTGGATAACCATTGTCCAGGGGCCCCACTGGAACAGACACCACTCCAAAGACCCAGTTCAACAGAAAGGACTGGGATAAAGTTGCTCAACCCCGGGCAATGGAGGAGTGTAAGCACAGCTTGGGTGGGAGCAGCGTAGCTCCCCAGGCAGCAACGGAAACAGCTGGACCAGAGGAAGAAAGCCAAGAGGAACGGTCCCTTTGCAATACCATAGGCCCAGAGACTGTATTAGAGATCCCAGCCCATCGGTGGGGACTGGCTGGGGGAACAGAGTTGCTATGGGACAGAAACTGTGGCCCACCTGTTGTACTCTGGGATACCAGATTATTGGGGAGGTACCCTGGACTATTTGGGTGGGTGTGAATGGGAAGAGCAATTTGCTCTATACAGTGGGAGCAAGGCCAAGGGCTGGGGGAGGTTGTTAGTCTGCACTTTGGGACTGTTTTCTAAAGGACTTGAACGTGGAGAGAGTGCAGAGGGCCTAGCCAATCCAGAAGATTCATGACTATCAGCGTAGCTGGAAAAATCAGGGATGTTTCCTGCCACGCTTGGGGAGGTGTTGTCATGAATCACCCAGGGGCCATATTGGATTTGGCGTGAACTATGCTGGGGCCATCTTGAGACTGGCAGCAGTGGCCTATATTGGGACTGGACTGTTATATACCAATCGCCACCATCTGTATATTGTGTTATGGGGGATAATATGTTAGTGTTATATTGTATATTGTATTGGGGAGTGATAGTTATGTTTTAATTAGTCAACCCTCCCCCATTGTATAAACACTGAGGCAGGAGCTGAGCCAAATGGGTTTATCCTAAACAAGATAAACCTCACAGGGTGTCGCCAGAACCTAAACAAAGAGATTTGCCAGACAGCCAGGCACCTAGATAACAATGGGGGGGCCTAGGAGCAAACAGGAAGTTTCCCCTGGGACCGCCTGGGTCAGAATGAGCTTGGTTGCCACGCCTGGGGTTGGCCCAGGTGAGGGGTCTGGTGGTTCCCATAGCCTCCCTCTACTACATTGGACAGAGGTAATTAGGTTACTGTAGAGGTTATCCTATTGGCCAGAGAGAGGGGGATGAGGGTTTGACTAAAGGTAGCCACTCCCTATAATGTGTTGTGCAAGGTTTTAAATATGCTGTTCTAAAATAAAACTTGGTTCATAATTTTCATCAAGACTTTGTGTGCAGATGTATTATTTACCCAGGGACATATGCTTGCAGTAAGATTCGTCAGACTTACTGTCAATATTGCTCAGTCTAAACCAAGGGCTGAGACATGATGTTCCTGTAATCAAAGCTACTCCAAGGTCCAGAGTAACCCAAATCAAGTCAGCAGACCCCAGCCAGAGAGTGGGTCGTGATAGGGATATGTGGGTAAGGGGCCCCGGATTGCTTAATTTTTCTGGGGCTAATTTGCTGCTGATGCCCCCCTGGGTACCCCTTCCTTGGATCAGGGCTATCCTCTCCCCCCACAGCTCTATAGCCTCTCCCCTGTACCTGCTTATATATGTCCTCAGCAGTGCAGCGCCACACTCTCTCCCTCCAGGCTTCCAGGGGGAAAAGTTCAGCTGGATAGGGATTCCATGCAGGGGCCTGTTCCACTTTCCCCTTTTCTTGGAGCCCTCTGCTGCTCTGTGCCCCGTGTGGGATGTTTCAGGGAGGATGGAGCTGTGCACCCCCTTCTGTCGCCAGCTTAGGCTAGTCCCCCTGCTGTTTGTGCTCCAGCCCGGCTTCTCTCTGCTTGCCTGCCTCTTACTGCGCGCCTGCACAGTTTTCTCCCGCTGCGGCTGGCCTCCAGAGGGATCCGGACCCTCGGGAACAGGGTAGGCCAGGGGAGGGATCCAGGGAGCAGGAACTCTTAATGAGGCTGATTGGTCACGGCCCTCCGGAGTAGGCCCCGATTCAGAAGGCGTCTGGCAAATGGGGTATTATGCCCTTCTGCCGCTCATAAACACCCCTCTATACTCTTTGAGGTGGGGGAACCTCTGCTGGGTGTTTTAAGTGTCCAGGTGGCTAAATAATTTGGTAAATGGCCCTTTTAAAGTGTATTAAACGTGGAGCTCCAGCTCAACACGTCTGGCCTTCTAAATGTACCATTCTTATTAATATATGCCACTGTATTACATTTTCTTTTTTCACTTTCATTATATTGTTCCACCATTGATCTGTACAATATGTGCCTGTCTTTTAAATATTGATTATTTTTAAACCTTTATGAATCAGATTTTACTTATTTTCTGTTACCATGACAACCGCTTTGCTATAAGAGAGCCCCTGGAGGGGCAGGCGGTAACCCCTGATGAAATCCAGGAAACGTGTGTTGGGTGGACGCTACACTGCCCACGCTCCTTTAGTCGCTGGCCGATGACGTCAGCACAGAGCGTCTAGGCAGCACATGGGAAAGCCAAGTCCCATTAGGATAGCTTTATTGTGATTACCTGCATCCAACTTTGCTAATACCCATCTATGAAATACTTATTAGAGAGGGATAAATTCATGGAGCAGCAGACTTTACATTAGCATTAGTACTATCCTTGTGACTCCCTCAATATTTTGCTTTATATATAAAACAACAATGATGTGTATGGACCTTAATTTCATATAAATTATCAACAGTGCAATATTAAGCACTTTCAGCACCTTAGCACCTTATCATTGGGGGAGAATCCCCAAGTAACACATAATAAGTACTTGTAGCACCTTATCATTGTGGGAAAATCCCAAATAACACTTAGTCACTTTACACTGATTAATTCACAGTTTATTTGCACAACAGGACTTTTTTGGGGTCCTAATTCACTTTAGTATTAGCTCTAGCACTTAGCACTTTTTGCTTTTTTTCTCTTCATCATTGTATCCAATTATCTGGTTGTTGTTATGATTAATGCGGTTTAGCCAGTAGAGGTATTAATATATTTATTATTTGGCAGCTGTTGTGTGTTTCGTTTTTTTATTACTTCCATTGGTTTTATAATAACTATTAAAAGCTAAGTTTTATTGGCTACTATTGATTATAGTAGGTTCTTAGGAGTGCACCACTACAAAGGGATTTTCTTTCCTTTTCTTTACCATTATGTATTCTTTGAATAAAAACATTAAATGACACAAAGGCTTGGTATTAGTGTAAATTATAACTAGCTACAGAATCACATACAGAATCATTATTGATAGCATATTACTTCTCAACATATTTCCCACATAGGTTTATCTACACCTGTACTTTTTTTTAAGTCAACTGCCAATTAAAGAATGCATAAATCCAGAGGCAGCAATAGGGAAGAGCAATTAAAAAGCAGAAATGTTGGATTTAATATCTAAAGCAAGTTTAAATGAATGCAATCTTTAACATAACTTCTTTTTTTATATCTATCTATATCTATCTATATCTATCTATATATATATATATATATATATATTATTTTTTTCTTTATTATTCACTTTAATTATATATTATTATTTTGCTTGGAAATCTGGCTTGGAAATGTGATTGCCTGACTACTGCTTTATTCTTTAGTTTTCAAGATTATATTATCATACTTGTGTTCTGTATCTCCCTCTAGTGTCTATATACAATTCCTAATGTTCCTTCATTTTAATGTCACC
Source organism: Discoglossus pictus (assembly GCA_027410445.1). Lineage (NCBI taxonomy): Eukaryota > Metazoa > Chordata > Amphibia > Anura > Alytidae > Discoglossus > Discoglossus pictus. The sequence continues at coordinate 85,913 of JAPZIH010000742.1, forward strand.
TTGTGATACTACTTTTTTTTTATTTTATTAATTAAGATTTTTATTAATTTTTCAAATGACAAAAATACACAAAACAAACAGACAAGTCTATTCTTGATAATTTAATTTAAACAAAAGTATAACCAATTATTATACAATAACAAAGAAAGAAAAAGAAACAGATATAGCCTCATTCACACCACATTCATAACCTACACTAATACCCAGATGAGGGTCAAAAGAATCTCATCTAAACTTGATTTGTTTAAGCATTCAAGGTTCCACAATTGAGTCCCAAACCAACCGTTTAAGTTTGTGTTGATTAATCATATTGCTGGATTCATAAAGGTTTTCCAAATCTCTAATATAGATAATTTGTTTTATAAATTTCAACCCAATTAGGATGGTTGGGTTGTTTCCATCTTCTAATAATGGCAAATTTGACTGTGGAACAAATCTGAATAATTAACGCAAGTTCTCTGGTTTTAAGAGAAAATATGAAATAGACAACCCTGTGGGGTAAAACAGATAGTCTATTTTAGTGTCATTGAGATAAATTCAAAGCACTCAACCTATAAAGGGTTAATAAGGGGACACTCACATCAAAGGTGAAATTGGTTGCCAATACCCTCACAATTTCTCCAACAAAGTTTATCTTTGATGTGGTGGGAGATTTGGTATACTCTAAGAGGAACTATATACCATCTGTTTAAACTCTTAAAGTATACCTCCCTTTGGGAAGCATTTTAAATAAATTTATTAGCAGTTCTGAAAGCTTTTTCCCAACTACTTAGGGAAATTGTAGTAGTAAAGTCTTGCTCCCACAGCATCAAAGAAGCAGACTTGTTTTTTTCAAAATTGGATCGTATAATATAGAAACATTTAGAAACTAAGTGGGAGAAGTCCATTTTTTGAACAAGCAGTTCAATTGAATTCAACTGCTTGCCAAACACTTTATTAGTTATATGCTTATCTACCCATACTTTTAATTGTTCATATGTTAACCAACAAAAAGTTGAAATACCAAGTTTTTTTTTTTAATTTAGAAAAGGTGAGAAGTTTACAGTCAAGAAAAAAATCACTAAGTATCTGAGAAGAGTTAATTGAGAAATTAAAATTTGTAGTAGTTTGAATTAATTTAATAATACTAGAAATTGAAGTTAGTAAACTAGGAAAGGGAATATTTGCCTGCTTTTTTACGTTGCCAATAATGTAAATTAGACTTAACTATAGCTGAGCCTTTTAATAAATATTTGGCAGGAAATTTTTCAGAGAAAAGCAACAACTTTAGGTCACGATTAATGATAAGTGAACTCTCAATTTGTTGCCATGGATAATTATTGTTATGATCAAGCCATTTCAGAACATGTGATATTCTGATGGCTTCATGGTAAAATGTGATTACTGGATAGCCAATACCACGATTACAATTTTTTATTAACCATAATTGATCTGTTTAACCTAGTATGTATAAATGTGTCAATTAAGGATTGAAAACGTATAAACAACACCGTTGGAAAAAGAATAGGAATGGATTGTAAGATTAATTTAATTCTCGGCAAGATGACCATTTTAATAGTGCCCACTCTACCTGAGAAAACCAAGCGAATACCACTCCAAGCTTTTATAGATTTATCACATTTGAAAAACACTTTACCTAGATAAATAGAAGGCATCTTACTGATGTCTTCACAGATGTAATTCCTAGATGATTAAAAGAGTTTGAATGCCAGTTGTATGGAAATTTTGTCTCCAATTCTTCCCTGGTCATATTAGAGATGTTAATTGTAAAAATCTCAGATTTTGAAGCATTTACTTTATAGTTGGATATATAACCAAATCTAGAGATAATTTGTTCCAAATGGCTCACTGATTGGCTGGGCGAGGTTGGGGACAGAATAATGTCGTCAGCAAATAAAGTGGTCTTATGCTCTCTCTATCCCACCCTCACCCTTTCCAATATTAGATGAAGCTAAGGCTAATGGTTCAATCAGAAGGGTGAAAAGAATGGGAGAGAGAGGGCATTCCTGCCTCGTACCATTCGTAATTTTGAAACAAAGTTAATAGCGGCTGCTTAGGCCGAAGGTACAGAATAAAGGGCCCCAATTGCATGCAAGCCGAAATTACCAAAACCCATTTCAGACAGTGTCTGTTTCATGTACTCCCACCCAACCTTATCAAAAGCTTTTTCAGCATCTAAAGAAATGAATAGGGTGGGAGCACAAGAACTTAGAAATAGATATTAAATTCATACGTTTTTTTACACTGTCTGAACTATGTCTTCCGGGAACAAAGCCGGCTTGATAAGCAGATATCATGATATTGATTATACCTCCCAGTCTAGTAGCCAAAATTTTAGAATAAAATCTGCATTCATTAATGAAATGGGTCTGTAACTAGCACATTTTTGAGGATCTTGATATTTTTTTGGAATGACAATAATTGTGGCTTTTAACATTTCCTGACACATAAATTCATTGAATAAACCTTTTAAAAGTGGAGTTAAACTAAGTTGAACTTTTTATAAAATAAGTTACTATAAGCGTCTGGACCAGGCATGGTGTAATGTTTTAATTGTTCTATAGTATTAGTAATTTCTAATTCAGAGATGGGAGCATTTAACACCTCCAATTGAGATGGAGTAATTTTTCGAAGGTTATATTTCCTTAAAATTCTTTTAATATGTATCTTTGAAGGAGGTTTGGCTTCCGTATGTTGTGAAAGATTATATCATTTTGAGTAATATAAAGCAAAAGCTTTAGCGATATCGAAGGGTTTTGTGACCCATTTTCCTTGACTAAAAACCCCCTCAACTCTAGTGTTTCATCTTTGATCTTATTTGCTAGTAATTTGCAAATGTTATTATCATATTGATAACATTTTTGTTGAAAACAAAATAAGACCTTAACAGAAATTAGCTGATTAATTCTATTAATTTGTTTTTGCAAATTTTTAATATCACTAGAATTTTCTTCTGATGGATTTAGTTTATTATCTTTCTCAAGATTATACAACTGGATCAGTAAATTACGCAAAGAAGTATCTCTTTGTTTTATTAAGTTACCTTTAATTTTAATTAAGATGCCTCTGATATACGCCTTCTGAGTAGTCCATAACAAACTATTAGATGAAACAGAATTTTTGTTGAGCTCAAGAAATTCCTTAATGTGAGAAATAAGATACTTGTCATTATTACTTGTCATTATTGTCATTAGTGATCAATGAATCGTCCAGTTTCCACATCGGCCTTAACTTTTTGTCTGTCTAATTTGATTTTTCATGATACATAGGCATGATCTGAGATAGTAATAGGACCTTTTTCAACATAAGTTATTAAATTCAAAGTAGGTTTGTCCACCAAGAAAAAAACTAGCCTAGAATACATTTTATGGACTGGAGAAAAAAATGAAAAGTCAATCTGGTTAGGAAACAAAATCCTCCAGCCGTCATATACATTGTTATCAGTGATCAGCTTATTTAATAAGTTGGAATCATTTTGAATCTTAGTTTGGTTTTTAACAGGTTTATATGTTTTCCTGTCAAGGTCGGGATTAATTGTAAGTTTATTTGTTGTTTGAAACAACTATTAAAAGAAAGAAAAATAATCTTAACCAGTTATGAGATACATAGCTAAAGTGAGAAGCCCAACTATATCATCAAGTTTTGATTGGGTAATAATGAAAAAATTTATATATCAATTCAATTAACGTATGAAATTTCACACAAATGTACAGTGAGGGAAAAAAGTATTTGGTCCCATGCTGATTTTGAACGTTTGTCCACTGACAAAGAAATGATCAGTCTATATTAATGGTGGGTGTAATTTCACAGTGAGAGACAGAATAACAAAAGAAAAAACAAGAAAAACCACATGTCAAAAAAGTTATTAATTGATTTGCAGGTCAATGAGTGAAATAAGTATTCGATCCCCTATTAATCAGCAAGATTTCTGGCTCCCAGGTGTCTTTTATACAAGTAACAAGCTGAGATTAGGAGCACTCTATTAAAGGGAGTGCTCCTAATCTCAGCTTGTTACCTGTATAAAAGACACCTGTCCACAAAAGCAATCAATCAGATTCCAAACTCTCCACCATGGCCAAGACCAAAGAGCTGTCCAAGGATGTCAGGGACAAGATTGTAGACCTACACATGGCTCGAATGGGCTACAAGACCATCGCCAAGCAACTTGGTGAGAAGGTGACAACAGTTGGTGCAATTATTCGCAAATTGAAGAAACACAAAAAAAACGGTCAGTCTCCCTCTGTCTGGTGCTTCATGCAAAATCTCACCTCCTGAAGTTTCAATGATCATGATAACGGTGAGGAATCAGCCCAGAATTACAGGAGGATCTTGTATGGCTTTCAAGGCAGCTGGGACCATAGTCACCAAGAAAACAAATGGTAACACACTACACCTGCAGCCCCCTAAAGCACCTGTACATACCTGTCCGAAGTTTGCCAATGAACATCTGAATGATTCAGAGAAGAACTGGGTGAAAGTGTTGTGGTCATATGAGACCAAAATCGAGCTCTTTGGCATCAACTCAACATGCCGTGTTTGGAGGAGGAAGAATGCTGCCTATGACCCCAAGAACATCATCACCACCGTCAAACTTGAAGGTGGAAACATTATGCTTTGGGGGTGTTTTTCTGCTAAGGGGACATGACAACTGCACCTCATCAAAGGGATGGTGGACAGGGCCATGTACCGTCAAATCTTGGGTGAAACCCTCTTTCTCTCAGCCAGGGCATTGAAAATGGGTCGTGGATGGGTATTCCAGCATGACAATGACCCAAAACACACAGCCAAGGCAACAAAGGAGTGGCTCAAGAAGAAGCACATTAAGGTCCTGGAGTGGCAGACAGTCCACTTGCTGGTGCATGATGGCCAGCATCTCCGCCTGCGCAGCCTGGCTTGGTGGTGGTGGAGGTCCTTGATGCAGGACCATGTGAGGAGGTGGCAGGGATGGAGTGCAGAGGGTCTGATGCTCGGCTGGAGCCAGGGGTGATGCAGGTAGTGGTGTGCCCATTGGTGGTGGCGGCCATGCCAGTGCACTGCTGTGTGGGGAAGGAGGTGGTGGCTAGCTGTATGGAACGATTGAGGGAACCAACGAAATATGCAGTCTCTCGAGGAGGGGGATAGTGGGGTGAAAACATGGCAGTGAGGCCGGAGGTCCGGTGGGTGACCCCACCACTCAAATGACCTTTCCCTCCTCTGACACAGTGCCCTTGGATCCTTGTCTTTCCTCCTCCCCTGCTCTGCTTCCTACTGGGTGGGGGCTTGCTCCTCCACGTCTTGCTCTGCTGGAGCCAACGCCCCCTGCCTCTGGTTCGCCACTGGACCCAGACCTCCTCCTGGATGCTGACAGATAGAAGAGAAAGGTATATATCATTAGTATGATGAATAAGACATTGTATGTGTTCATTCCTAACAATCTGACATCTAAGCTTGAACTTGGATGATTCTCCATTATAGGTCACTATGTGGCCTTGCTGCTCCTTGGACATCATTCCCCTCATCTTAAATTGGATCTCCAGAAATATGGAGCATACTATTTATCCAGATGGTAATTGTTTTGGGAGGTTCTCCTATATTATTATATATTACTAGCGAATTGCCCGTCAAAAAATTACGGCAATGAAATTGTAAGTGAGCTAATGCTATTTGGTGTATAATAATAAAATAAGTAATAGATTAATAAAGTAATATACTTTACCTACCCCCCATCCTCAACTCCCCATCCTCAACCCCCCTCCTCAACCCCCCCATCCTCATCCTCAACCCCCTCCTCAACCCCCCCATCCACCTTCCTCCTCAATCCCCCCATCCTCATCCCCCCCATCCTCAACTCCCCCATCCTCAACCTAAACCCCCCTCGACACACAGCGGGAGGTTAGAGACACACGGCGGGGGGTTAGAGACACACAGCGGGGGGTTAGAGACACACGGCGGGGGGTTAGAGACACACGGGGGGGGGGGTTAGAGACACACTGGGGGGGTTAGAGACACACTGGGGGAGTTAGAGAGACACTGGGGGGGGGTAGAGAGACACTGGGGGGGGGGGGTAGAGAGACACGGAGGGGTTAGAGAGACACGGGGGGGTTAGAGAGACACGGGGGGGTTAGAGAGACACGGGGGGTTAGAGAGACACAGACGAAGAGATATAGATACATAGATAAATAGACAGACAGACGGAGAGATAGATAGACAGATACAGTAGATAAACAGACAGAGATAGACAAAGATAGATAGATAGACAGATAGATATCCAGTACAGTTCACCACCAGCTATTTCTATCCCTCCCACTCATGGTGTCGATATACTTGGACTTGTTATACAGCAGCTCACTCAGCTCCATGTTTCCCCTGTAACTGCGTCACTTCTGTGGGAGCGACAGGGAGTCATGTAACCTTCTGTCAGCTGGGGCTGGACTGTGGCTGTGAACTGCAGGTTTGAGCAGGGACTGGAACTGCGCGCTCCCGAGAGCGGGCTGTGATACGTGAGGCTTGGTGTGCGGGGAGATGTGTAATGTATCTGTATTATTACACTGCATACTGCACTATAAGTACTGCAATATGGGAGCCCGCAAGCGTTAGCAACAACTTTTGGCAAGCCCGCATGCTCACAACTATATATGTGATTTCCTTCTTTCTCCTCCCCTCGCTCTCTTTTCCACATTTTCCTTTATCTTATTAACTCATAAGCCTCTTGAGGCAATAAAAGGAGAAAGTTCAAAAGAAGTATTAATACTCTGCCACTTTATGGATCCCAAACTAGTATGACTTTTTTCACTAGGGCTATCCTTGTTTACAATACCCAGGCTTTTTCCTTTCCTTCTTTTTCTCTCTTTTCAGGGTAATCTTGCCTTCTCTCTGTTCTCTTTATTCCTTCTTGCTTACTCCTTTGCCTTTTTCTCCTTACACTTGTAGACCTCTCCCCTACTGTCTCCTGCTCTCAGGCAATAGTATCAAGTCCACACAGCAAGGCTTTAGTTCTTCCCCTTTTTTTCTCTTCCTATTTTATCTTTTACATATAAGGGCTTCAGCGCAAAATAGCAAAATCACTTAGCTAATTGGTTTGCTGGTATTTTCCTCTCCTCCGATTAAGGTTTCTCTGCTTTGGCTGCTTATTCCCAGTCCAGACTCAAGACAGAAACACTTATTTTTTATTTATTCTTATATTCTTTATGGGGTTGTTACGGAGGGAGAAAAGAGGAGGTGGGGAGGAGGAGATGAGGAGGAGATGAGGAGAAGAGAGAGAAGAGAGTGGTGGCCCTGTAGAGTGGTGGAGTAGAGGAGGACGAGGTTGAGAGTGGTGGAGGAGAGGAGGAGGTTGGGAGTGGAGGAGGAGGTGGCGGAAATGGTGGTGGAGGAGGAGGAGGAGGAGAAGGAGGTGGGTTGTGGCAGGGCGGCCGTAGAAACCTGCATATGTAGAGCAGGAACAGAGGGAGAGGGGCCTGATCCCAGGGGAGGTGATAGTTTGGGGGAGGGACCGGCCCTCCGACTGTGGCTCCCCGTCCACAGTTAGGAGGGCAAGAGGCTAAGGGCAAGCACAGGGCCCTGAACTACATGCACCACGAGAATGTGGTCCTCCTTGGTGCCATCCGTGGCCGCCCCGTGATCCTTGTGGGTAGAAGGGAAGTCAGGCTAGGGCCTAGAGCACAGGCATGGAAGGAGGTAGCGGCTGAGGTAACGCAGTGGGCACAGTGCAAAGGAAGGTGAGAAGGATTATGGCCAAAATGGACAAGCAAGCTGCAGCACCAAGTGGTGGCCCCAAAGTGACTGTGTCCTAAAACGAGAGGGAGAGGGTGGCCAAGGACCTTGTCAGCCAGATGCCCGCCGCTTGAGCTTCAGGTCTGGTGGCCCAGCAGGACCCAGCATCCATGTCAGGTGAATATGACATACACCAACATGCCACCACATGTACATCACACACACAACACATGTACATGATGAACAACAAGGACACTGACATGTCAGCTCCATGGAATTAACAAGGGATAGATGTATAGGTCAATAATCAGTAATCAACTAATAGAGAGTCCATGTGTTACCACTGCAGCTTATGCAGTTACAGAACGCAGCCGGCATCAAGATAGCGTTAGGAGCCAATCAAAACCAAGAACCATAGATTAGATCATATCTAGCAAATTATAGCTAATCTGAGTTGCAGTTAGGAGAATCATCCAGGTTCAAGCCTAGATGTCAGATAGTTAGGAATAAAAACAAAACAATGTATTATTTATCATACTAATAACATATACCTTTCTTTTCTATCTTTTAGCAACTAGGAGGTCTGGGTCCAGTGGTGAGCTAGAGGCGGGCCGTGGGCTCCATCGGAGCAGGAAGTCGAGGAGCAAGCTGTTGCTCCACGTGCCTCTGCAAAGGCTCCATGTGTTTTGGGTTAGAGTAGATTAGTGTGGTGTATGTTCCCTGGTCCCCTATTGGATTGCTATGTGGTGGTGGTGAAGGGGCTTGTGTACCTGAATGAAGCTGTGAGCTATATCATGTAGGGCCACTATATGTGGGCAGGTCTTAGCAGAGAGGTCAGACAAATCACAGTCCACTGGAGAAGGAACTGGCAACCCACTCCAGTATCTTTGCATGCAAATCTTGTGGATACGCATAGACAGAGACATAAGTAAGTGTGCTGTAATCCGTAGGGTTACAGAGAGTCGGACACAACAGAGGAACTGAACAACCAAATATAAAATGTTGCCCCGGTACTTGATATATGCCATGTGGCGGTGTAATTTGGCCACTATTTGTTCTCCCAATGTAGATGTGATGAGTGAGGTGTATATAAGATGACCTTTGTATTCTTAGGGTCTACATTAGAGCTTCTGTGAGTGAGAAATGGTTAATATGTCAGCCATGTCCATGTATTTGTGTTGCAATTTGATGAGGTAGTGTGTCTTTAGTAGCTTTCAGAATCTTGCAGCACGCCTTTTCATATGGGCATATGCATGACCATTACAACCTTTGAGGAAATTATTTTTGCAATATTTGATAGTTCGAAGTTGTTGTGCAAGTCATTGTAATGCCTTGCCTTGCTTTCCCCATATTTTAAAGTGCATTGGTGTGTTTTTATTTTGATTTGCAGTGTTACAAACTAGTCTGTAAACCCTTTACCGGTCCTGTTTGCGGGCTTGACTGTGGTTGTGGTCTTGATTATGGCAATTAAATAGTGGTTTGCGATTTTAGCACAAAGTTTTCAAGGCCGTAACCCGTTTGGAGCCCGCAAAAAGACGCCAATTGAATTGCAAATTAACTTACAGCCTCACTTACGGTCTACAGTAACTTCTGATTGCTCAATTGAATGAGGCTCATAGACTGGTCAAAAAAAAATTTGAGCTGACTCTTGGTCATATCCTCTCCCGCCATCTGGGCACACATGGTTCTGGACATCTTTTTTCTGGTTACTCTATGGCCTTAATGACTACAGGCTTTCCTGTTCAACATAGGACATATTTTAAGCGTATACACTCTTCAGTCTAGCCAGTGCTCATTGCTTATTGGCAGAAGAGGTAAAATGTTAAGTGCATAAAATATTTATAGCTGTAGCCCTGCAGCTTGTTAGGAGAACATACTTCTGTGATTCTGGTGAAATTTGTTTATTAGAGCTCTTGCTGCAGGGAAGAGCTGGGCCATGCTGATAAATGGTTACAAACTAAAAGTGTGTCTTTAAATTGAGCTGTTCTGTCTCAATCCTCTTTTTGTTGGACTTGATAGGGTCGCTAGACTGACCCTACCTGCAGGTTGACTAGGTTCTGTATCCCCCACAGAGGGTGGCTTAACTAGATTATGGGACAAGTTGCAGATTCGCAGGCAAAATTACCAGATTCCTGGACAAGTAGCAGAACTAATTTTTAGATTAAGAAAATAATAAACGTCTTCCCTCTAAATAAAACACACCATGCATATGAGCCCTAAGGAGAGCTTACTCTTTATTATCTCAGTCCACCTTTTTATACATTTATTGCCACAACAGAACAATTGGCTACTTCAATATGTAAATGACAATTTACACTTTTTGCTCATTTGAATTGGCCCACATGTGGTAGGACTTCCACCAAGGGACAGGCACCAGCCTATCTATCTCCCATCTAAGAGCCAGAGTATCTGGGCAGGGATCAGTATCTAACCTAAGCGAGGAACCATGAATATAGGATCTAGATTCTCAGGGAGAAGTCCTCCTGCTAATTTAGGAACCCGAGGGAGGATGGTGGGCTGGTTAGTGGACCCAAGGTACCCTGTAAGCGGGGAAGGGATATCCCTAGGATCCAGTGTGTTTACCGGAACTGGTGGACAAGTTTATTCACTCCCTAGCCATCCTCCTCTCAGGTAGAGGCACCTTAATTCAGTTTGAGAGGAGTCAGAAAGGAGGTTGGAGGCAACTTCTGGGTGTATTCCCTTTTGGGGGGCGACCGGGATTTCAAACAAAATTTCTAATAATTTGGACTTCTTATTAGATTGTATGAGGGGTCAGGAACAATACCTAAAGTCAAATATTTCACAAATTGTGGTTAACCTAGAGATAAAGGATCAAATGAATCTCACTTGCAAAGCATTTGACACCACTTGACCTTTATCTACTGAAACACTGTCAGTATAAAATCACTCCTGATAAGAGTATCATGTGTAACCTACATGGAGAGGTGAAGGATTTATGGTCAAGGAGATTAGCCCCATGTGGGAAACATCCTGAGTAGGTGAAAGGAGAATTTATGATTTCCTCCCTGATTGGTAACACAGGGCCTGTAATGATGCCCCTCAGTTTAAATAAGTTGTGGTTTGTCCCAATAAAGATTTGTTGCTGCTGCCAAATATACAAGCCTCATGTTGTATTTCTTGCCTTTCCTGGAGATCATAATTACATTTACACAGCATCTCCTGCAAGATCCTATATTCTCACTTATGTTGATGAAGCTTTAAAAAGATTCCTTTTAATGACAGTGTAGTCAAACCGGAGTCAGTTCCCGGCAGCAGCCTTACACGTGTTATCACAAATAGTGTTGGTACATGCTATAAATGTACTACCACAGTGGTAATTTAATGTATAGAGTAACATACACCAAAAATGTGATTACAAACTATTTTTTTGTGTTTTTTGGCAAATACTTACAATTAGTGTGCAAAATCAATAACATAATAACAATAATTATTGAATTATATTTTTAACAATGTCTCTTTAGAAACACAAAATGTTTTTTTGCAAGTCTCACAGCTTGTTTAATTTCTCGGTTTCGAAAACTATAGATAAGCGGGTTCAGCATTGGAATAACTAGTGTATAAACTACAGAGACAATTCTGTCTTCATCTAATGAATAACTGGAACTCGGTCGCAGGTACATGAATAGAACTGTACTATAGAAGAGAGTAACGCAAATAAAGTGAGAGCCACATGTTGAGAAGGCCTTGAGTCTTCCTTGAGATGAGTGACTTCTAAAAACAGCATGTAAAATAGAAGCATACGATAGTACTATAACAATAATGGAAGTTACAGTGACAGAAGAAGCAAATATTGACAAAATAAGCTCATTTATAAATATGTCAGAACAGGAAAGCTTTAACAAAGGTGGAATATCACAAAAGAAGTGCCTGATCTCATGTGAACCACAAAACGAAAGATGAAACGTTGAGCAAGTCTGTATTAGAGAGTGAAGAAAGCCACCAGTGTATGCTCCATACAGCAGGCAAAGACACATCTTTTTTGTCATTGTCACTGAATAAAGCAGTGGATTACATATTGCAACATGCCGGTCATACGCCATCACAGCAAGCAGAAAGCTCTCACTACTGCCCAAGGCAATGAAAAAATACATTTGACAGGCACAACCCATGAAGGATATATATCTTTTGATTGATATTAAGTCCACTAGCATTTTAGGAGTAATGCCTGAAGAATACCAAAGGTCAATGAAAGACAAATTGGCAAGGAAGAAATACATTGGGCTATGTAAATGAGAGTTTGACCCTATTAATGATATGATTCCAAGATTTCCAGTAATAGTTATAAGGTACATTGCTAAAAATGTTGGGAAAAGAAGAGGATTAAAATGTATTTGGTCGCTGAATCCTAAGAAATTGAAAATGCTTTCAAATGAATGGTTGTTCATTTTATACCCTGCAGAGATATTTGAAAAAGTGGTCATTAAAACATTGCTGCAAACTAATTTAACACTTATGTTTAGCTATTATATTGTATATATATATATATATATATATATATATATATATATATATATATATATATATATAAAATACATATTTATATATATATATATATATATATATATATATATATATTGCATACAGAAATTGTAAATTATTAAATAAAAAATATATTTCTTATTAATAAGTTGATGTGTTTGTGTGCATACCTTAAATGTATATACTGAGGAAAGGGGTGTCCTATCAAACTGCAAAGCCACCATGTGATATGCAACAAAAAACATCTCTAACAGTGCTAAGCATGTTTCATAATTTGCTGCATGCTCGGGCCTAATGTGATATATGACCTTCAGTGCATAGCTCCATAAGTTCAGCTTTCTCTATTTGATCCCAGGGCCCTGTAAAATAAAACAGGTACTAAGGGGACATGTTGAAATGCAATGTGCATTTTTCAATGTCTGCTTCCTACAGGAAAACCTACCACAGTAACACTTTCACAATGTAGTAAATCTATAGGTACAAATAGTGTTAAAAATAATAATAATAATCTGAATTGAGTAAAAAATATTTTCTTAAAATGCAATCATTTTACTCTTGCTTTTGTATATATCAAGAGCCTTTGCACTTTAGTTAATGTATTAAACGTTAAACCACCAAAATAGAGGGAGCAGTAGCTAACAGAATCAATATTGCAGAGTGCAGAGTATTTTAGCATAGAAAAGTGTGCAATAATAATTTAAAGAGCCACCACAATGCTCCAGCAATGTGAAAAAAAACTTAAACTATGCATTGTTACACATAATTTCCACATACAGTGTAATTTAAACAATTATTTATTTCTTCAAACATCACTGACCTTTCATGATTGGTTCCATGATTACAAATCAGAGCTCTCCTTTTAGGCTTTTCCAGTTCCTATCTATATTAAATTACACAAGAATGTTAGCTGTGTGTATTATTTTATATTACTTGCTTAAATAATGATGTTCATATATGTAATAATTATAATAGCTAAAATTGTATAGGTCATGTGCTCATTCTCTGTATCAGTTTACAATACTGGCACAAGTAGTTACAACAAGGTGGATAAAATACCAACCGCTGAATACATTTGTATTGCAGTATGATACCTAGGGAGTAAATTCTAGAGTATTCAAGTGGGCCTAATTATTGTTATTATAAATGTTTTGGTAAGCATGTGTAATTATCTATACCTCAAGGAAAAGATAAACATTGCATTCATTTTCTCATTTTATTGCAAAGGAAATTTGCAAGTTGTGATTAATGTAAAAGGGGTATTAATTGAAAACACTAGAAAATGTCTGTTTGGTTCCATTCATAACTGGAGTAAATGCATTGAAGTAAAACATATATTTTGAAAAATACATTTTGCTGTTATTTAACTGTCAGCATTTCCAACCATTACTTATAAGCATGTTTTGTGCAATAGTGTACCAGCCTAAAACACAGCTTACTAATAATGTCCTTAACAGATATTTCTTTTAAAAAGAAATGGAAAGTAAGTGTGACCCCTCTCCACGTTAATTTAACAATAAACTTTTTGATTTTCTGACTTTCTGATTAAAAGCACTACATCAACCCAATATAAAAGGAATATAGTGGTTGGGAATAAGGAGGTGAAGGCTGTTGCCTTTGCAGATGATTCTCTTTGTTTAATGAGATCTTAGGCTTCAAAATAAATACCACAAAAGTAGAAGCCCAGGCAATATTTCTAGAAGCTACAACATAGTAGGCACAAAAGTCCACAGAATATCTAGGCTTTAACATTATGAGTAACTCTCACTATCATTGTTGGCTTGGCTTCGCAAATTAAGATTTAAGAGTGATTTTCTCCATATCTGCCGGCACTAGATGTAGACATGCCCCTTAGGCCTGCGCAATGGAGTTTTTAGGTGAGATGCAGTGTGTGCTGTACTGGTTCCACCCTTTACACTCAGGGCTCATCTGTCATGATCTAGTAATCTGGGATGGTGACAGTGAGGTGCTTGGGTTGTAGGTGTCCTTCTCCTAGATGAATGACCTTACACGTCTAATGAGCTGCATGTGCCCGAGTTTGAAGTCAGAGCTTTCCTTCTCTTGGCTGCCAACCATGGCTAACAAGCCTAGCCTACCCATCTGGTTATACCGCCAGACACTTGGTCGCACCCAAACGTAGCAAGCTCTGTAAAAACAAGAAGGTGTTGCTACGGATGCAGTAATGTACAAAAGTCTATATGCAATGACCTACTGACTAGAGAGCCAGAGAGTGGTCACGTGGCAATCACTACACCGGAAAAGGAGCAGCAATGTATTTCCCTGGGCAAGTGGGCCATCTGGCCCAGGTCACCCACCCCCCTTTTGCTATAGAGAAACAAAATATCATAACTTATCCAAATGGAGCCCATGAACTTCAAAAATTACCCTTCTTGGGAAATACCTTTAATAAAGATGTAGTTCTCCTTCCTACTGTGTTTTGCTGCTGCTACCACTGCTTTTATGAAAAATATTTCACATTTCTAAACAAACTATTCCAAAACATTTTGTTAGCAAAATACAATTTCCATAAAAGCTTTACATGTGCCAACTATGGATGACAGAGAAAAATTCTGTAAATAAAACCAAAAAACGAACAGAATTGTTTTTTTTTTTCTGATGATCAGTAAGTGACTGAGGTTGAAATGTCAGAGGTATTTACATGAGATCCTATCAGATGACAGGCATTTCCCTGGGCCAAACAGGCATGAACCTTCAGCTTTGGGACTGACACCTGTTGAAATTTGACCAAGTTTGTAACATTGGGATTGTGAATTGTGATCAAATCCTCATTTTTCCATCTGAAGAACACAGACTGATAAAGAATTTCATACCCCCAGAAGATCTCCCTACTTTGGTTCCTACTTTTATATTGTCACAACTTAACATTGGCAACTGCTCTTATGTCAGGGACTCCAGCATGCCTCTTCTTCCCTTACCTGCCTCCAAACATCTGTTATAGTTTCAAGGCAGACACGCCTGCCTAAGCAGGAGGTGTGCAATCATTCTGACTTCCATCAGCATTAAGTAGTGGGACGGTGTAAAAGCCGGAACGGAACGGAACAGGCCGGAACAGGCCATTTAAAAAAGAAATCAATGACAATATCACTGGGATGTGTTTTGGAATTATTGAGAACAATATTTAAGAACCAAAACAAATTCAATATAATACTTTTTTAACCCTTTAAAAACCCAAAAATCAAACGGAACAGGCAAAAACAGGCCGGAACGCACACTTTATGAAGGGAATCCATGCTAAAATCATTGGGATGTGTTAAATATATTTGAGAACTATATTTAAGAGCTAACCCCAATCTAATAGTATGCTTTATTAACCCTTTAACAGGCCAGAATACAAAATTTCGCAAAATGACCCGGAACGGCAGCTTTCCAGATGGTCAAAAATACCAAACTCACCAAATACACATAACTAGGTGGGATTCATGTAATAACCTTCATAAATTCCACAGAAAATAATTTCAAGTACCCATTCCGGGCCAAAATACAATATTTCGCAAAATGACCCGGAACGGCGGCTTTCCAGATGGTCAAAAATACCAAACTCACCAAATACACAGAACTAGGTGGGATTCATGCAATAACCTTCATAAATTCCACAGAAAATAATTTCAAGTACCTGTTCCGGGCAAAAATACAATATTTCGCAAAATGACCCGAAACGGCGACTTTTTAGAGGGTGAAAAATACCAAATTCACCAAATACACAGAACTAGGTGGGATTCTTGTAATAACCTACATAAATTCCACAGAAAATAATTTCAAGTACCTGTTCCGGGCAAAAATACAATATTTCGCAAAATGACCCGGAACGGCGACTTTTTAGCGGGTCAAAAATATCAAATTCACCAAATACACAGAACTAGGTGGGATTCTTGTAATAACCTTCATAAATTCCACAGAAACTCATTTCAAGTACCTGTTCCGGGCAAAAATACAATATTTCGCAAAATGACCCGGAACGGCGACTTTTTAGAGGCTCAAAAATACCAAATTCACCAAATACACATAACTAGGTGGGATTCATGCAATAACCTTCATAAATTCCACAGAAAATAATTTCAAGTACCTGTTCCGGGCCAAAATACAATATTTCGCAAAATGACCCGGAACGGCGACTTTTTAGACTCTCAAAAATACCAAATTCACCAAATACAAAGAACTAGGTGGAATTCATGTAATAACCTTCATAAATTCCACAGAAAATAATTTCAAGTACCTGTTCCGGGCAAAAATACAATATTTCGCAAAATGACCCGGAACGGCGACTTTTTAGAGGGTCAAAAATTCCAAATTCACCAAATACACAGAACTAGGTGGGATTCATGTAATAACCTTCATAAATTCCACAGAAAATAATTTCAAGTACCCATTCCGGGCAAAAATACAATATTTCGCAAAATGACCCGGAACAGCGACTTTTTAGAGGCTCAAAAATACCAAATTCACCAAATACACAGAACTAGGTGGGATTCATGCAATAACCTTCATAAATTCCACAGAAAATAATTTCAAGTACCCATTCCGGGCCAAAATACAATATTTCGCAAAATGACCCGTAACGGCTACTTTTTAGAGGGTCAAAAATTCCAAATTCACCAAATACACAGAACTAGGTGGGATTCATGCAATAACCTTCATAAATTCCACAGAAAATAATTTCAAGTACCTGTTCCGGGCCAAAATACAATATTTCGCAAAATGACCCGGAATGGCGACTTTAGAGGCTCAAAAATATCAAATTCACCAAATACACAGAACTAGGTGGAATTCATGTAATAACCTTCATAAATTCCACAGAAAATAATTTCAAGTACCTGTTCCGGGCAAAAATACAATATTTCGCAAAATGACCCGGAACAGCGACTTTTTAGAGGCTCAAAAATACCAAATTCACCAAATACACAGAACTAGGTGGGATTCATGCAATAACCTTCATAAATTCCACAGAAAATAATTTCAAGCACCCATTCCGGGCCAAAATACAATATTTCGCAAAATGACCCGTAACGGCTACTTTTTAGAGGGTCAAAAATTCCAAATTCACCAAATACACAGAACTAGGTGGGATTCTTGTAATAACCTTCATAAATTCCACAGAAAATAATTTCAAGTACCTGTTCCGGGCCAAAATACAATATTTCGCAAAATGACCCGGAACGGCGACTTTTTAGAGGGTGAAAAATATCAAATTCACCAAATACACATAACTAGGTGGGATTCTTGTAATAACCTTCATAAATTCCACAGAAACTAATTTCAAGTACCTGTTCCGGGCAAAAATACAATATTTCGCAAAATGACCCGGAACGGCGACTTTTTAGACTCTCAAAAATACCAAATTCACCAAATACAAAGAACTAGGTGGAATTCATGTAATAATCTTCATAAATTCCACAGAAAATAATTTCAAGTACCCATTCCGGGCAAAAATACAATATTTCGCAAAATGACCCGGAACGGCGACTTTTTAGAGGCTCAAAAATACCAAATTCACCAAATACACAGAACTAGGTGGGATTCATGTAATAACCTTCATAAATTCCACAGAAAATATTTTCAAGTACCTGTTCCGGGCCAAAATACAATATTTCGCAAAATGACTCGGAACGGCGACTTTTTACAGGGTGAAAAATATCAAATTCACCAAATACACAGAACTAGGTGGGATTCATGCAATAACCTTCATAAATTCCACAGAAACTTATTTCAAGTACCTGTTCCGGGCAAAAATACAATATTTCGCAAAATGACCCGGAACGGCGACTTTTTAGAGGCTCAAAAATACCAAATTCACCAAATACACATAACTAGGTGGGATTCATGCAATAACCTTCATAAATTCCACAGAAACTTATTTCAAGTACCTGTTCCGGGCAAAAATACAATATTTCGCAAAATGACTCGGAACGGCGACTTTTTACAGGGTGAAAAATATCAAATTCACCAAATACACAGAACTAGGTGGGATTCATGCAATAACCTTCATAAATTCCACAGAAACTTATTTCAAGTACCTGTTCCGGGCAAAAATACAATATTTCGCAAAATGACCCGGAACGGCGACTTTTTAGAGGCTCAAAAATACCAAATTCACCAAATACACATAACTAGGTGGGATTCATGCAATAACCTTCATAAATTCCACAGAAACTTATTTCAAGTACCTGTTCCGGGCAAAAATACAATATTTCGCAAAATGACTCGGAACGGCGACTTTTTACAGGGTGAAAAATATCAAATTCACCAAATACACAGAACTAGGTGGGATTCATGCAATAACCTTCATAAATTCCACAGAAACTTATTTCAAGTACCTGTTCCGGGCAAAAATACAATATTTCGCAAAATGACCCGGAACGGCGACTTTTTAGAGGCTCAAAAATACCAAATTCACCAAATACACATAACTAGGTGGGATTCATGCAATAACCTTAAGAAATTCCACAGAAAATAATTTCAAGTACCTGTTCCGGGCAAAAGTACAATATTTCGCAAAATGACCCGGAACGGCGACTTTTTAGAGGGTCAAAAATTCCAAATTCACCAAATACACATAACTAGGTGGAATTCATGTAATAACCTTCATAAATTCCACAGAAAATAATTTCAAGTACCTGTTCCGGGCAAAAGTACAATATTTCGCAAAATGACCCGGAACGGCGACTTTTTAGAGGGTGAAAAATACCAAATTCACCAAATATACATAACTAGGTGGGATTCTTGTAATAACCTTAAGAAATTCCTCAGAAAATAATTTTAAGTACCTTGTCTTGGCAGAATACTTACGAACTGCTACTTCGCAAAGTGTGGGAGATACCCCCCTTCCCCTGCAAGGAACAGAGTGAGGGGGCAGGGAAAGAGGGGAGGAAAGGGGGAAAGAGACACAGGGAAGGAAGGGGAGTAAGTGGGGGATGAGACACAGGAGAGGGAGGGAGGTAAGTGGGGGATGAGACACAGGGGAGGGAGGGAGGTAAGTGGGGGATGAGACACAGGGGAGGGAGGGAGGTAAGTGGGGGATGAGACACAGGGGAGGGAGGGAGGGAGGTAAGTGGGGGATGAGACACAGGGGAGGGAGGGAGGTAAGTTGGGGAAGAGACACAGGGGAGGGAGGGAGGTAAGTGGGGGATGAGACACAGGGGAGGTAGGTAAGTGGGGGATGAGACACAGGGGAGGGAGGGAGGTAAGTGGGGGATGAGACACAGGGGAGGTAGGTAAGTGGGGGATGAGACACAGGGGAGGGAAGGTAAGGTATGAGACACTGGAAGGAAGGGGG
The DNA here is from genome assembly GCA_027410445.1 of Discoglossus pictus. NCBI lineage: Eukaryota > Metazoa > Chordata > Amphibia > Anura > Alytidae > Discoglossus > Discoglossus pictus. Next base: position 105,393 of record JAPZIH010000742.1, read on the forward strand.
GATATGAGACATGGGGGTGGAAGAGACACAGGTGGGGTATGAGACGGGTGAAGGGGGTGATATGAGACACAAGGGGGAAGGGGGTGATATGAGACACAGGGGAGAGAAAGGGGGGTATGAGACACAGGCGCTTATTGCAGTGTGGCCTGAAAGGGGCACCTTTGCTCACGTGGCAGTCTGCAATGAGTGCAAAAGGCGCTTATTGCAGGCCGCACTGCAATAAGCGCCTTCAATCATGTGGCAGCCTGCAATCAGCGACTAAGGCACTCATTGCAGGCCGCCACATGCGAGCCTCGCGAACCCAAAACTACATTTCCAACCTTTACTTCTAAAACCCGTATCATATGTGTATCACCATATGCGCTCCATGCACCAACATAGCACAGAAGCGCAAGATGCTTAAAGATGTCTGCGTGAATAGCACACACACACACACGGTTCTTTAAACACAACGTGCAAGTAGCGCATTTTTAAAAAGCCCCCCAAAAAGTAGATAAAAACATTAAATTATAAGTACTCACACGCACAACCAGCGCATTTAAAAAGACACAAAAAATAATAATAAAAAAAATATATGTAAGTACTCACATCTAACTCATAATTAGTGATGTCGCAAACATAAAATTTTGGGTTCCTCAAATGTTCGCGAACCGGCGAACCGGGCGAACCGCCATAGACTTCAAAACCCACAGGGACTCTTTCTGGCCACAATAGTGATGGGAAAGTTGTTTCAAGGGGACTAACACCTGGACTGTGGCATGCCGGAGGGGGATCCATGGCAAAACTCCCACGGAAAATTACATAGTTGATGCAGAGTCTGGTTTTAAACCATAAAGGGCATAAATCACCTAACATTCCTAAATTGTTTGGAATAACGTACTTTAAAACATCAGGTATGATGTTGTATCGCTCAGGTAGTGTAAGGGTTAGGCCCGCTTCACAGTGACAGACCAAACTCCCCGTTTAATGCACCGCAAACAACCCCAAACAGTCCATTTGCACAAGGTTGAACCGTTGAAGGTCCTAGACTGTCTGCGTGCTTTGCACGCAGACCACTTGAAGCGCACCTTGCACGCTTCTGTGCTATGTTGGTGTGTGGAGCGCATTGCGCTCCACAACGTTGGGTTTATGCTGTTCCATCAGCGGCCGCTTACATGCTTCGTAAACTTGACCAACAGAGCAAACGGTCACCAAAAACGCGAATTGACAACTGTTATGGTGATACACATATGATACGGGTTTTAGAAGTAAAGGTTGGAAATGTTGTTTTGGGTTCGCGAGGCTCGCATGTGGCGGCCTGCAATGAGTGCCTTCGGCGCTGATTGCAGGCTGCCACATGATTGAAGGCGCTCATTGCAGTGCAGCCTGCAATAAGCGCCTTTTGCACTCATTGCAGACTGCTACATGAGCAAAGGTGCCCCTTTCAGGCCACACTGCAATAAGCGCCTGTGTCTCATATCCCCTTTCTCTCCCCTGTGTCTCATACCCCCCTTCACTCCGTCTCATACCCCACCTGTGTCTCTTCCACCCCCTGTGTCTCATATCCCCCCTTCCTTCCAGTGTCTCATACCCTACCTTCCCTCCCCTGTGTCTCATCCCCCACTTTCCCCCTCCCTCCCCTGTGTCTCATCCCCCACTTACCTCCCTCCCTCCCGTGTCTCTTCCCCAACTTACCTCCCTCCCTCCCCTGTGTCTCTTCCCCAACTTACCTCCCTCCCTCCCCTGTGTCTCATCCCCCACTTGCCTCCCTCCCTCCCTCCCCTGTGTTTCATCCCCCACTTACCTCCCTCCCTCCCCTGTGTCTCATCCCCCACTTACCTCCCTCCCTCCCCTGTGTCTCATCCCCCACTTACCTCCCTCCCTCCCCTGTGTCTCATCCCCCACTTACCTCCCTCCCCTGTGTCTCATCCCCCACTTACCTCCCTCCCCTGTGTCTCATCCCCCACTTACCTCCCTCCCCTGTGTCTCATCCCCCACTTACCTCCCTCCCTCCCCTGTGTCTCATCCCCCACTACCCCCCTCCCCTGTGTCTCATCCCCCACTTACCTCCCTCCCTCCCCTGTGTCTCATCCCCCACTAACCTCCCTCCCTCCCCTGTGTCTCATCCCCCACTTACCCCCCTTCCTTCCCTGTGTCTCTTTCCCCCTTTCCTCCCCTCTTTCCCTTTCCTCCTCTCTTTCCCTCCCCCCTCACTCTGTTCCTTGCAGGGGAAGGGGGGGTATCTCCCACACTTTGCAAAGTAGCAGTTCGTAATTATTCTGCCAAGACAAGGTACTTGAAATTATTTTCTGTGGAATTTATGAAGGTTATTACATGAATCCCACCTAGTTATGTGTATTTGGTGAATTTGATATTTTTCACCCTCTAAAAAGTCGCCGTTCCGGGTCATTTTGCGAAATATTGTACTTTTGCCCGGAACAGGTACTTGAAATTATTTTCTGTGGAATTTATGAAGGTTATTACATGAATTCCACCTAGTTCTGTGTTTTTGGTAAATTTGGAATTTATGACCCTCTAAAAAGTCGCCGTTCCGGGTCATTTTGCGAAATATTGTATTTTTGCCCGGAACAGGTACTTGAAATGAGTTTATGTGGAATTTATGAAGGTTATTGCATGAATCCCACCTAGTTCTGTGTATTTGGTGAATTTGGAATTTTTGACCCTCTAAAAAGTAGCCGTTACGGGTCATTTTGCGAAATATTGTATTTTGGCCCGGAATGGGTACTTGAAATTATTTTCTGTGGAATTTATGAAGGTTATTGCATGAATCCCACCTAGTTCTGTGTATTTGGTGAATTTGGAATTTTTGACCCTCTAAAAAGTTGCCGTTACGGGTCATTTTGCGAAATATTGTATTTTGGCCCGGAATGGGTACTTGAAATTATTTTCTGTGGAATTTATGAAGGTTAATACATGAATCCCACCTAGTTATGTGTATTTGGTGAGTTTGGTATTTTTGACCATCTGGAATGCCGCCGTTCCGGGTCATTTTGCGAAATTTTGTATTCTGGCCTGTTAAAGGGTTAATAAAGCATACTATTAGATTGAGGTTAGCTCTTAAATATAGTTCTCAAATATATTTAACACATCCCAATGATTTTAGCATGGATTCCCTTCATAAAGTGTGCGTTCCGGCCTGTTTTTGCCTGTTCCGTTAGTTTTTGGGGTTTTTAAAGGGTTAAAAAAGTATTATATTGAATTTGTTTTGGTTCTTAAATATTGTTCTCAATAATATCTAACACATCCCAGTGATATTGTCATTGATTTCTTTTTTAAATGGCCTGTTCCGGCCTGTTCCGTTCCGTTCCGGCTTTTACACCGTCCCTTAAGTAGTTAGTCCTGTACCTCAGTGAATGTTTATTTGTAATCCTAGTAACCAAAGGCTCCCTACTCTGAGTTCACTGGTTGCTTGCTCTAATCCTCAGTTCCTGTCAGTACCAGTGTAATCTGTGTACAAATCCAGTTTATTACAGTTCTTACCTTTTGTCAGTACCGGCTAGCCTGCTTTCTGAAGTTCTCAATACCTGTCAGCTCCAAGTAATTTCCTGCCTGTGAATCTGCCCGTGGGTTCTCTCAGCAATAGAGTTCCTACTATCTACAAGTGCAAGTAAATATTAACCGTAAATCTTAACTATTTCACTTTATCCAGGACTGCCAATTGAAGAGCTACACTGCATACAGTTGGTACTGAAAGCTTGTTCCTGCCACACAACACCTGTACTCCGTGCCCTACTCTGGTTTCATATGGAAGGCTGCATATATTTCAAGCTTGGCCTAATGACATACAAAGAACTACACAATTAAGGCCCAAGCTGCCTGAAGGAGCCCTTCACTGCTTATGTTCCAACTTGTGCTCTGAGATCTACAGCTAAAAATCCATTAGCTATCCCCAGAATATTATCACAAACCTCTGAGCCCTGAGGTTTTATATATATAGCACCAAAATCCTGGAACTCTGCCACACTCAGTCAAAGATGTCCCTAATTTTCACATATAGACTGAAGACCATTTTCTTCACCCAGGCTTTCAATGAAGTTTTAAAAATAACTATATAAATGAATTATTATTAATAATAATGATAATAGTAATTGTAATAATAATAATAATAATAATAATAATAATAATAATAATAATAATAATAATATATTGAATAGAAAGGATAGAGGCTATGGAGTAAATTCATAGTTAAGGCATGTCAAACTTGCAATTTTAAAAACATGTATTTACCTTCTCTCTTGCTTTTTATTTCAGTGAAGTGAGAATCTCAAATTACAGAAATGTGATGGTGACTTTTCACTTATGCATGCCCCTTTAATCAGTGTGGTACATGATTTGTGTAAAGTTGGAGTACAGATATTCACATAATTTCAAGTGTAACACAACTGACAATGTACTGTAAAAACAATCTAATATCAAAGAAAATGTATAGAATAATAAAAATAATAGGTAAAGGAATTTGACAAAAGAAAAATATAAGGAGTTCTCCCCCCCCCCCCCCCCCCCCCCCCCCTCAGTGATATGAAAGTACACAGGAACAAATGAGCAAACTCACTTACAGTGCATATCATGGTTCACCATTCCACCCCCTATTTTACAAACAGAGTTTGAACAACAACTTCATGTGCTTGTGTCCACATCATCAGCTACACAGAAAAGAAACCTACTATTGTTTGACACAGAAAAAATTATATAGTTCACTTTGTGTTATATGGGATTTAGACTGCTAGTCTGCCTGTAGCTCCTTTGGAGACTTACATGTTTGCATCTTTAAAACAAAATTGAATACAATAGTTAAAATTTAAATGCTGTGTTTATTTTAAACAATGTAAAAAGCTTAGGAAGTCAAGTTCTTAAAAAGAGGATACTATAAATATGACACAGTGTTCTTTTTTAACTTTGATTAGTGAGAATCTGCATGCATGTTTTTTTCAAAAAAATATTTTGTACTGATTATAAACGTAATCATAATATATTATCTCATTTGTTGACATTTCCAACATGAAGTACATTTTTGGTACTGGATTAACAAGTTAGCTTTATGAACTGTTACCATTGCATCAATTAACCATTCAAGACTGTCTGACTTTTGTTCTCTTTAACAAAAATAAGGTACATTTTCTAGAATCGTGATAATTTTGGCCCTGATGATGGCTGCCATTATGGCTGCGATCCATTTCCTATTGGGAGGCAATACTGGTGATGAACATCATATTTCTTTTAAAGAGACACAAATGTCCCAGAAAAATCCCCAGAATAACATGAATAATCTTTTTGCTCAATATATAATGACATGTGTGAAAGACAGAAGTTATTATAATTATTATTATTACTCTTTAAAATAAAGGGAAGTATTGTATGAGGCAAGAGAAGGTGATATACTAATTGTGGAAGAAACAGTTTAACATGCCTACCAATTAGTTATACACTTACTAATATTCTTTTCATGCAAGCAAGACTCCTCGGCCCTATAAATGCAGTTTAAAATTATAACATTTTACAATTTTTTTATTATTTTTGCCAGTTTTCCCTTCTAGCAGAGCTGCTTATCTTCAAGTAGAGCCCTATTCTTTTTGAGCAAAGCATTTAACATTGCTTCATAAAATCTGCTATGTGAGCTTTTTTTTTTATACCTTAGGGAGCTATTCAAGGCTCCACACCAGTAATATTACTGAGCACAGCAACAACTCGTAAATCCATGCCTTTGTAGTAAATTACAAGGCTCAGGTTTTGATTTCTTCATGGTGTTTCATTAGCATAAAATGGATGAGATCAGCCAAATGTAATTGTATTTTCAGTATATTTAAGGAGAACAATGGCATTTTGAAAAGAAAACAGAATATTCTAAAAGATTGATAGTTTCTCTATTAATAAATCTTGTGTATAAATAGATGTTTTAGATTTGCTCTATTAAATATATTTACTAAGCTCAACAAATCCTACTAGTTTGTTCAAAGTGTCTTTACCTTCTGTACTCCTCATACTATAAATTAAGGGATTAACAGCAGGAATCACAGTTGTATAAATAATGAAAATCAGACACTCCTGATCATTAGAATAATGGGATGAAGGGCGAAAGTACGTGAAGACATCAGTGCTGTAGAAAAGCGTTGCATATGCAAAATGGGATCCACAAGTTGAAAAAGCTTTTAATCTCCCATCAAAACTATGCATTATTAGAATTGCTGTCAGAATGAAGCAATAGGTACTAATGATAACAGATAGTGATCCTGCTTCTGCAAGACCCCCAAACACATAAATAAGGATCTCTGTAAAAGCAGTGTCAGAACATGCCATGTTCAGAAGAGGTGGAATATCACAAAAGTAGTGATTAATGACACCGGGAAGTACAAAAATTCAGCTGAATGATGCAGGAAACAACAATTGTGGACTGCTACAGACCAGCAGTATAGCAGTATAGCATGATGTGAGTACTGTGTAACGTAGTGGAGAATAGATTGCTATGTAGCAGTCATTAGCCATGGCAGCCAAAAGGTAAACTTCAGACGTACCAAAAGAGGCAAAAAATAACATTTGTGTTGGACATTCTTTAAATTAAATAGCTTTATTATTGCAAAGCATATTAGCTAATGTTTTAGGAACTGTTGTGGAAGAATAACATAAATCAAGAAATTACAGATTACTCAGGAAAAGATACATTGGTGTGTGGAGATGTAAATCAATCCAGGTTAATATCAAAAGAGTAGTATTTGCCAGTATTGTAATGAGGTAAAGTATGAGAAAAAGTAGAAAAATGATAGGCAAAAATGCATGTTATTCCATAAATCCAGTAAGATAGAATTCATTGATTTCACTGACATTGTCAGAATCTATCTACAATAAAGCCTAAAAAAGAGAAGTTACATTTTGGTGATGTGCAGATATATACCAATATTACTAGTAAAGAAATATGAGTAGTAACAGACCAAATAATTTATCATGGGGGGGGGGGGGTGTTATTGTGTCATGATCCTCCTGACCACCAGTCCTTAGGAGTCATATGATCCGCCTAGAAAAATTTGGATTTTGAGGATGGCCATTATTCTGGCTGCTTAGAGACCCCTATCAGGACTGCCTCCTGGGAATATGTGGTGTGCGACTGGGCTAAGTCTGTTTATAGTTATTTAATGTTATATTAAGTTGATTACCATATGTATGTTAATTACTATATGTTATGTTATGCTGTGTTATGTTGATTACTGTATGTTTAATTTATTTGAAAAAGTAGTCATGTAATGGTGTCTCTGAGAACAAGCATTTCTGAAAGCAGTCTGTGATGTGTCTGATAGGAAAGAAGTGAGGTAACCCAGCTATTGGTGACTCTGAGACGCTTAAAATATATACATGGAATAAGATATCTGGAAGATATATATGTATCCGAATACATAGTGAAGTTAGGATTATTATATAAATGGGAAAGGATATCTGGAACATATATATGTGTCAGAGAAAATGGCTGCCGTGATCCTGTACATATACTCCTAATCAAAGGGGAGGAAACCAGAGTGTATGCTGGCTCCTAATAAAAGGAAACCTATCTAGAAGATATATGTATATGTCAACATAATAATGAAATAGATGTAAAGATGTTATGAAACCATGTCAACAGTACTTTATGCACATACAGGAGACACACAAACTGTTACAGACTGTTATCAGTTCAAGTTTAAATATACATCTATTAAAACCTGTTATGAATTACAGCAACAATAAAAGCAGTTCCTGAGTTTTATAATGCTGAGCCTGAGTTAATATTATTTTTGAATGCTGCATAAAGAGTAAGGACATTTTAGAGAAATCAGCTGTCTTGGTGAAGGGATCAAAAGAACATAAAAGGTCTGCTGGGTAGGTTTGGCCATAACAGCCTTATCAAGCCCAACTGAAGAAAGCAGATGTGTTTTCAAACATATCTTTAAAATGTGTGCACATATTAATATGTATTGCTTCTTCTGATGAAACTGACTTTTTGTGTGACACTTAATCCACCACAAGGGACTCTATTTAAACCTCTCATTGCAGAATATCCACATAACTTTTACCTGACTTAAGTGAATAGTGTTTTCTTAATAAATTGCAAAATATTCCAATCATTACCTACAGAGAATATGCAAGGTCCTTCTGACCTGCATGGCACACAGACAAAAAAAAAACTAGGGGTACTCCTCTTCTCCTTCCAAATTATCAGTAACTACTAACAAAATGGTTGATTGCTCAACTTAATGAGGAGAAACAGAAGTCTCATGAATAAGTGAAACAACAATCCCAAGCCAGGACATCAATGAGCTGTTCTGCATTAAGTAAGATACTTAGGGCCCTATTAAATTCTCCCTCGTAGTTCTCTCGGTGCTCGCAAAAGGCAGTTTTCCTGCTGTTTGCGAGAACCGAATCTCTCGCAGCCTGCTTTACGATATGACTGCGAGAAAATGGCCGAGAATAGGCTCCGAGAGAGCTACGTAGCCTTAAATCTATGCACGAGTCTCGCATATCGTAAGAATCCCTACGTGGACAAAAAGTCCACGCAAGGGATCCGAAAGCCTCTACGTGCTGCCTCGGAACAGCCCGAGACAGCAGTGTGAGGCTCCCCCCTGCACCCTATACACATCCCCATGCTGCAGGGGTCTCTATCAGATGTTATTTGATGTTAATGTTTTGTACTAATTTTTATTTTTTGTTTGACCCATAGGTTAGTGATCTGAAGCAACATCTTAAAGGTAAGTGGTCTTAATTTATTGATTTTAGCTTAGAATTAGGGTCTGTGTATGTAGTTAGGACTGTAATTATTTTATTTTAGTTTAGAATAAGGGTCTGTGTATGTAGTTAGGATTTTTTGTATATTAGATAGATAGGGGGATGTATTTGATATAGTTAGGATTTATTTTAAATTAAATAGATTGTATGTTAGATAGATAGGGGGTATTTGATTAGGACTATATGTAATATATTATATGTAATATATTATATGTAATATATTATATGTAATGTATGTAATGTCATGTATTGTATGTAATGTATTATATGTAATATATTATATGTAATATATTATATTTAATATATTATATGTAATGTCATGTATTGTATGTAATGTATGTAATGTATTATATGTAATATATTATATGTAATATATTATATTTAATATATTATATGTAATGTCATGTATTGTATGTAATGTATGTAATGTATTATATGTAATATATTATATGTAATATATTATATTTAATATATTATATGTAATGTCATGTATTGTATGTAATGTATGTAATGTATTATATGTAATATATTATATGTAATATATTATATGTAATGTCATGTATTGTATGTAATGTATTTAATGTATTATATGTATGTATTGTATTGTGTTTATCTGTCTTTCCTTTTCAGGTGTGTAATTTTTTTATTTTCTGTAGTGGGGGGTGGGGTTGTAATGTATTTTTTTGTTTTCTGTAGTGGGGGGTGGGGTTGTAATTGTTTTTTTTTTTCTGTACTGTAGGTTTTTTTGTTTTTTGTACTGTAGGTTTTTTGTTTTCTGTGCTGTAGGTTTTTTGTTTTTTGTAATTAGAGTGTTGGGGAGGTTTATTAGGGGGTAGGTAGTGTAGGTAGGTAGTGTAAGTGTTAATAGATTAGTGTAGAGGGGGGTTAGTTTAGATTAAATGGTTTATTGGGGGTTATAGTGTAGTGTTTGTAGTTAGTGTCATGATGGTCCTTGAGGACCATCATGGCACTTATGTGGTTAATGTTGGGTTGTAACAGGCCCATAATGGTAATAATATACCCTTATGGGACTGATGGGGTTAAATAGAGCCTTATGGTGGTCTGGATTGACCACCATGAGTTAATGGGTTAATTAGAGCCTTATGGTGGTCTGTATTGACCACCATGAGTTAATGGGTTAATTTAGGCCTTATGGTGGTCTGTATTGACCACCATGAGTTAATGGGTTAATTTAGGCCTTATGGTGGTCTGTATTGACCACCATGAGTTAATGGGTTAATTAGAGCCTTATGGTGGTCTGTATTGACCACCATGAGTTAATGGGTTAATTTAGGCCTTATGGTGGTCTGTATTGACCACCATGAGTTAATGGGTTAATTTAGGCCTTATGGTGGTCTGGATTGACCACCATGAGTTAATGGGTTAATTAGAGCCTTATGGTGGTCTGTATTGACCACCATGAGTTAATGGGTTAATTTAGGCCTTATGGTGGTCTGGATTGACCACCATGAGTTAATGGGTTAATTAGAGCCTTATGGTGGTCTGTATTGACCACCATGAGTTAATGGGTTAATTTAGGCCTTATGGTGGTCTGTATTGACCACCATGAGTTAATGGGTTAATTAGAGCCTTATGGTGGTCTGTATTGACCACCATGAGTTAATGGGTTAATTTAGGCCTTATGGTGGTCTGTATTGACCACCATGAGTTAATGGGTTAATTTAGGCCTTATGGTGGTCTGGATTGACCACCATGAGTTAATGGGTTAATTAGAGCCTTATGGTGGTCTGTATTGACCACCATGAGTTAATGGGTTAATTTAGGCCTTATGGTGGTCTGGATTGACCACCATGAGTTAATGGGTTAATTAGAGCCTTATGGTGGTCTGTATTGACCACCATGAGTTAATGGGTTAATTTAGGCCTTATGGTGGTCTGTATTGACCACCATGAGTTAATGGGTTAATTTAGGCCTTATGGTGGTCTGGATTGACCATCATGAGTTAATGGGGTAATTATAGTTGCCTGGGGTTAATATTTTTAGTGCGAGTCCTTTCAGGACCTTTACGGTCCTTTGAGGACCCGCGAGGCGGGAAATTTAAAATTGAATTGCAGCAGGGTCACGATCGGTGCCGATCGGGGCCCCCCGCTGCAGGGGGTTTATATGGGGACACTTCGGGGGTCCCGATGGGGACCCCCAGCATAGAGGGGGGTTAATTTTAAGTCCCGCGGCCGGGATTGGGTTATAGTGTGCCGCGGTCCCTTTAAGGAGCCGCGGCGGGGAATTTAAAAGTTTTAAATGCAGCGGGGGGCCTGATCTATGCAGATCGGGGACCCCCCCTGCAATGGGTTTATGTGGGGACACTTCGGGGGTCCCGATGGGGACCCCCAGGATAGAGGGGGGTTAATTTTAAGTCCCGCGGCCGGGATTGGGTAATAGTGTGCCGCGGCCCCTTTAAGGAGCCGCGGCGGGGAATTTAAAAGTTTTAAATGCAGCGGAGGGCCTGATCTATGCAGATCGGGGACCCCCGCTGCAAGGGGTTAATGTGTGGGGGCTGCGGGGGTTCCTATGGACCCCTGCAGCAAGGTGTTCATGTGAGGACACTTCGGGGGTCCCGACGGGGACCCCCGCATTGAGGGGGGGTTAATTTTAGGTGCCGGGGGGGTATTCGGAGTACCCCCACGGCAGGGCTTATGTGGGGGACTGCCGCGGAGGTCCCTTTTAGGACCCCCGCAGAAATTGATGAGGAGTGGGAGCCTGCGATATCATCTCGCAGGCTGTCACTCCTCATGTACATTTACGCAGTGTAGATACGTACGGCCCTGCTGCGTAGCTCATACGTTGCTCGCAGCAGGGCTAATTTAATAGCATTGTAAGTTAGAGAAACTTTGCAGTACGTAGGGCTTAAGTAGAAGCCTCTTATTTACGAGGCTGGAATTTAAAAGGGCCCTTAATTCAGAAAGTGTCTGAGAAACCATGGATTTTGCTTGTCTACCTCCCCTGTAATTAAATGCATTGAATTGCATGCCAACAATAAAAAGGTTTTCCAGGATACTTATAAGAGAAAGAATAATATGCTTAATTACAGCTAACAGGCTGGGACATAGGTTTCAAACTCTCCAGGACCCTGTTAAACCACTCCCCATAAATTCCTCCAAGCAATAAAGATGGGATAACCTACAGTTATTCGGTTATCGTTCCCTCTTCTGATCCAACTCTCTGCTGTCTTGGAATCCATGATACAACTCTATCATGATTCACATCCTAACTAGAAGATCAAACATTTAGTGTCTCCTTCTCTAACATCTCTTCTTTGCCCCACCCTTTGTCTGTTATGTCAAGATTCGGTCCTAGGCTCCCTCCACTTCTTCATCTTTACATAAAATCCTCCTTTATATAAAATCCTTTGTAGTTCAGTATCATCTATATCCAGATGACACACAAATCTACCTCTCAGGATCAGATCTTTCCCCTCTCTTTTGGCACAAGTTGCCAACTGCCTCTCAAGCATATTCTCTTGGATGTCCACCTGTCAGCTCAAACTCAACATTTCAAAAACTAAGCTCATAATCTTCCCACCCTCTACTACAGCTTTAACTCCTCAAATATCTCTCACTATTGACAATTCTGTCATCACTCCCACCTCCCAGGCCTGTTGTCTATTGTTTCTACTGGACCCTGCCCTTTCTTTCATTCCTCACATACAATCAAAAGCAAAATCTTGTCAGTTTTACCTCTCCAAAATAAGTTACCATCTTATAAAAGACACAACTTAAATTCCAATCATCTTATCATCATCCTCTCATCATATCTCGCCTCGACTTCTATAACTTGTAAGGTATATCCCTGCTTGTACACAGGTAAGCTAATCAGAGGCTCAGTAAATCTGTTTACCCACCTGTTGCGCTTCTGATTAGCTCACCTGTACTCATATATCAGGGATATACCTAAAATGTGAATTGTATGTGGTCATCTCCACTTGGCTGAGTCTATTGCCTTACACTGTCATCTTTTATCTGTCATCCTCCTCTATCACACCTAAAGCCTTAGGGCCTCATTCAAATAGGATTTGGCCAATTGATTAGGGCTCTAAATAAGCACATAGGATATTTTTTTTTACAGAAGTTTTTAGTTAGTGAAGACCTTGCTTTTGGATAGAAGTTCACTAACCAAAAACTTCTGTAAATAAAATATGCTATGTGCCTATTTAGAGCCCTATTCAATTGGCCAAATTGCATTTGAATGAGGCCCTTAGATTGTATGTTTGCAAGTTTTTAGTCTATTAAGGTGCTTTGGAAACAAGCACTATGTATATTTGATTTTAAGGTCAAAGTTAGGACCCCCCATGCCTTCACAAACATGTTAAGAAATATTATGACTAGCTTTCGAGAGTTACCGCTCTTTGTCAAGTTAGGAGCAAGTGAGAGAGATACTGCCCCCTATTCAATTGAGCAATTGTTGGTTACTGGAACCCATAATGTAGCCAGTAAACTTATTTGCTATTCAATTGGCATGTTGTTGTTACAACCAAAACTTACAGCCCATCTAAGCCTTTAATCTTTCACGTCCGCTAGAGTTACGAGTGCTATAAGCGCAAATCGCTATTCAATTACTACTATTCCAAAAGTCCTCAAATATTTTCACACCCATAAACAGCAAATGTAGAAGAAGATCCTATGGGTACCAGATGGGACCAGCAAATGGGTTAAATACATGTCCGTAGCACTGTAAATGCAAATAAAAAATCAATACTGCACTGTAAATGACGGGGAAAGCGATGATAGACATTATAATTAATTGTATAACAGTCTCAAGATCGCAAATCTGCAATACAAATGTATACACATCTACACTTACGCACACACATACATACAGTAGATTCACAGTTATCCGGCAGCCTTGGGGATTGGTATTTGCCGAATAAATGTAGTTTCTGGTTGCTTGAAAATCACTTTTAAAAGAGGCCTAGATTAGCTGTGCATAGGATACTCTGCTAAGTATATCTGTCAGTAAAGCCTGTTCTAGCAGCAGCAGGTTTCATTCCTCACTAACACACAGTTACATTCGGCTGGAGGGTCCAGTGCTGAACACAGGGAATGTAAGGCCAACACTGCACTAGCTCAGTCACTCATGCTTGTCTGCTTTCAGGTAACATTAAATTGCAGAGAGTTACACTGGGTGAAATCTAGGTCCCTGTAAGCATTTTGCGGTATGACAACCTGGCTCCTGGCATTTGTTGAGCCCTGTAAATTTTTATTTTTATTTACAGTATTCCATTTTTTATTGATGCCTAAGAGTTCCAGTTGCTTGAGTTCTGGTTAACTGAGAGTCTACTGAATATACATACAGTATATATGTTATGGATGATAATTAGGAAAATGTCTTTTCATGTTAATATGTTTGTCTGCATTCCTTACTCACTTATATATTTATAAATGAGAAGAAGATTACTAACAATGGAGGTTACCTAAGATGGAGGATGGACTACATAACAACATGGCTACAGAACTACAACTGGGAGTGGCCTGATGATGCAAACATCCGTGACCAAATAAGGACAAATGAACGGTTCCTCCCTCTACTGACCACTATGATGACAACACACTGCAGCAGTTTTGAACCAATCAATAAAGCTATTAATTCCTAGACAAAGGAATCATGTGACGTTTGATCAGATAAAGTTTTTATATATAAACTTGTACACTGCCATTTTATAATACAGAGCGCTTTGAGAACTATTATACAGAAACACCGTGTCTGTGTCTTATTTCTCTGGAATGTGCACATTCAACACTAATAGGAAAAGGGGCAGATATCTAAATTCAGACTGATCTCGTCTGATCCAAATCATATATATATATGTGTTTGTGTGTGTGTGGGGGGGGGGGGATATATATGTAAACGTATAGAGAGAAGTATATGTAGAAACAGTATATTTATATATATATTTATTTATATTGTGTCTTTAGATGCTTGGCGCTTATCTTCAGTTTCTTTTTCCTTAGTGCTGAAAAATAGACAAGGAGAAAAGAGGCTCCTCTAAGGTAGTAGGTTTTGCAAATGAGGAAACTTCTTTAAAAAGTAGGTAATCTCCTTACATTTATGTCAGATTATTCAGGCCCTCAGATCCTGTCACTGCTCTCCTTGTGCAGGGTTATGTGTGCAGTCAGCTTTATGCATGCAGTCATCAGGGAGAGAGAGGTATGGTCAATAAAGTTTTTAATACAAAGTAAAAAATAATATAAAAAGCTTACATTAGGTTTAGTAATGTCCACAAATGGAAGATAACTTTCTTCAGTCCTCTGTGTCTGTATCTCCACAGGTCAGCAGCAGCAGCAGCCCTCCACGTGCTGTGGTTCTGTTTCCTGCTTTGGTAGTCACAGGTGGAACTGTTTTATCACTCAACCGGTTTCACACTTGTGCTTCATCTGGAGTGGGTGGTTGTATTGTCCTGTTCTTCTATTTAAGTCATTATCTTAATTGACTTGATAATGCTCAGCATTTACAATTAACTTCTCAATTAGTACATAAATCATAAAAAATACATTTTTACACCATAGTATACGTAAAACAAATATACAACTTTTATAAAATTACAAGGTACAGTTAAAACATTATATGTGTTAAAATAGTTTTCTAACACTCATGATCTAGTTTATTTAACAACATAATTATTTGTGTGTTGATATATTCTTGCTGATTGGAACTGATAAATGGTATCTTTTTCCATTTTTACTGCCAACTAATGTTACTTCAGGGTATTGCAGTTTGATAGTGACTTGGTAGCTGATTTTATTTTTTGGGGGCCATGGTGTTTAAATATTATATTAACTCTCCTTCTTTTTGAGATAATGTTTTTACTGTGTTTCCCCCTCTCCAATTCTGTTTTATCTCTAAAACACCCATACATTTCATTTCTCCTGGGTTTTGTTTGTGTACTTCTTTAAAGTGTTTTGAAACTGAATGATTTGGAAAACCTTTTTTGATATTTCTGATATGTTCCTCAATTCTTTTGTGAAGAGGTCTAGAGGTGCGGCCTATATATTGATTCTTACAGCTACATTCTAGTATGTAGACCACATTTCTAGATTTACATGATATTTTGTTTGACAACTTAATTTGATTTGTATTTGAAGTACTTTCCACTATACTGTCTTTAGGAAATGTATTTTTACAGATTTTGCATGCATTACTAAGCCTAACGCTATGATATCGGCACTGAAATATTGGCAGCACCATCTAGCAATTGGTTGCCACTACTGCTACTGGCACTGCTGGCCGCCCGGTGCCATAACTGTGACAGGAATAACCGAATGATGAGTGCTAGTCACCAGGGAGTGACATATGTGAAAAGAGAGAGAGTGAGGTATGGAAAATATGAGAGGCTGCAGATAAATGTTCAGAGAGTAGGGCCTGGTGTAGGTCAACCAGGACAGGTCCCAAGAGGCTATGCAGGCTAAGGATTGCACAGGATCATTGCAGCTGGCCACAAAAGGGACTGTAAGACCAGGGACACATAGTGACATGGAGAAACTGATTGTTATGGGTGCAGACTGTGAGGAGATTATGCAGCATCAGCAAAGTAAGGAGCTGCAGGAGGTAGTGAACGAAAATGGAGAGCTCCAGTCTGCTGACAGGGTAGATAGATTTCCAAGAATCTTTAGGGAGAAGGTCACGCTAAAGACATTTACTGATGAAAAAGTGTATGACCGCTACTGTTTAACTTGTGCCTGTCTGACATATCTATAGGAGGTACAATAGGAGGACCTGAAATCATATTTCAACAGGGCTGTTATTAAGAGCCATACACTTTCTGGTCCCTGATATATTTCAGTCATCTATGAAATTGATCGCACTCATGTGACACTAAGACCTCCTATACAGGAAGAGTCACTATTCATTATTTCACAAATATCCATGTGGTTTGTGATTCACGCATGAGTATGAAATCAGGCTTCACTGGGAGCACCTGCGATGACCACATTCTGCATTACTCAGGTGGTTGGCTCCTGGGTGAGTATCCCCCACTAATAGCAGATAATCAAGCACAATTTTCCAATTTTGACAGTGCAAGACATAGAAACACACCTATGTAGCAGAATAACAATTGTTTTCAACTGCATATTTTAATACAAGTGTCAATGTGCATTGATATTTATCTTGTTCTACTGTAACACAAATAAAACAAATGTTAACATTTATAAAAACCTTTTTTACTGTTTTTTTATATTTTTAAAACTTGATAATGTACCTCCAGGCAGTCCAATTATGCTGATTAGCATGTGTTAATGCAGTGTAAAATGTTTATCCAAGGAATTATTTGTGGTCCCTAAAGAAAGGCATCACAATCAAGGGGCCAAAAAAATGCATACACATACATGTTTGTATAGGATATATGCTTCAATGCAATTAATCTGTTCATGCACATCAGTTGTTATATTTTCACTAGGAAGTTGCCTGTGAAAAATGATGGGAATAAAATTGTAAGGCTGGCAATGCTGTTTGACACACAATATGTGGCTTTTGATCCTCTGAGCACCATTTGCGTGGCGCGCGCTGACTGCCGTTGGTTTTATTTTCAGTCCTGGCTTTGTTCATGTAAGTGTTACTGTCTTCTCTGTTGTATATTTTCTAAATCCGCGGGCCTGGCTTTGTTCCTGTAAGTGTTACTGTCTTCGGCGTTGTGTATTTTGTAAGTTCTGTGTGCCTGGCATTGCTGAGTCTTGTTCTCATCCTGTTTCTGAATTTTTTTGTTTTTTCTGCTGCCATTTTTTCCATCGCTTAGCTGAATTTCGAGCATTGAAAAATGCAAAATACGGCTCCAATTAGTTTGCAACTTCACTCCCAGGCTGCGCTTATTGCAGCCTAAGTCCTGCGTGCCTCAACTGCTCACCTCGCTTCGCTAGGCTCGCAGTTGACTGCTCACCTCGCTTAGTTTGCAACTTCACTCCCAGGCTTCCTGACTCTCCCCCTGCGCTGTGTGTGAGTGTGTTATTACAATTTTTCTTTGGGTGTTTTTTATTGTTTTGGAGTTGCGCATTTGAACCAGCTGTGTGCCTCGCGATCAGCCTAAGTCCCGCATGCCTCAACTGCTCGCCTTGCAGTGCAATGATTGCCTTCCATGCTCATTGCCGCCTAAGTATCGTGTGCCTCAACTTCTCGCCTTGCTTCGTGAGGCTCACAGTGCAAAAAGCTTTGTTGTTGTTTATTCGTTCAGTCATGTCTGACTCTCTGTGACCCTTTGGACCACAGCATGTCAGGCACATCTGTCAGACACTGTCCCTCTGAGCTCCATCAAGCACTTGTTCATTGCTACAATTAACTCAATGATCCATTTCTGCCACCCTCTTCTTTGTTTGTCTTCAATCTTTCCCACCATAAGGGTCTTCTTTAGGGAATCCTTTCATGATATGAACAATATTTTTGAGCTTAAGCCTTAAAATTATATCCTCCAGTGAACAGTTTGGCTTGATTTCCTGAAGTATGGGTTGACTGGATTTTCTTTCAGTCCAAGCCACTCTAAGCAGTTTTTTCCAACATCACAAATCAAAGGCATAAATTCTATGGAAACTCAGCCCTCTTTATGGCCCAGGGTTAACGTCCATATGTTACTACTGGGAATACCATAGTTCTTTCGAAGAGGACCTTTGTTCATAATGTAATATCTTTACTTTTTACTAGGTTGTCCAGATTTGCCAGAGCTTCCATCCGTAGAGGCAAACATATTTAATTTTCATGGCTGCAATCACAATTTGCTAAGATCTTGGAACCGAGGAAGATACAATCTGTCACTGCCTCTACTTCTTCCCCATCTTTTTTTCAGGAATTCAGATTCTGGTTTGCCATAATCTTTGTCATTTTAATGTTGAGCAGGAGGCCAGCTTTTGCATTCTCTTCATTCACCCTCATCAATAGGCCCTTTAGTTCCTCCTGACGTTCAGTCATCAGAGTAGTATCATCAACCACAAAGGGCCATTTTAGTGGTCTTATAAAGGGGTCTCTAATTAATATTTAGCTTACGAAAGATCTATACCTTTAATGAATATTGTGTCTGGAGTGGAGCCACAATAATTAATTTAGGGGGTGGAGAGACCAGGAGCTTATGAAGCCTGGGGCATGATTGAAAATGTGTCATTTATTTTTTTAGACTCATAGTACAGAATGAAAATAGCTGTTGACTACAATGTGTGTTTCTACATGACTTGCCTCTCAATTTACACTTCTCCATGCTACTGTGTGTTTCAGAGAGGGATTTTTATTTTGACACTTTTGCCTGGCCTGTTCCACTCCAGCTACATTACTTCATTCAAGGAGTGGAGATATCCAGAGCTTATACAGCCTGAGCGATCATAGATAAATAATAATTCTGTGTTTAAACGCACAGTAAAAGTTTATTTTCTTTTTCTATATCCCCTTATAAGACCACTAGGTGTTCAGTTAAACAAAGCAGCATGTGTATTCTCTCTGATGTTGGTTGACTTGATAAATTATTTTATCAGATAACAAAGATAAATGTGTATATGTTGATTCTCCATGGCAAAATGATGACAACTATTGTATGTTGGTTAGCTCTACATTGTATTTGTGTTTAGTATATGAGCCCTTGAAAATATTGATTGAGAGAACGTGGTTATTACTAAATATATTTTTAACAGCAGCTACATATCTCTGAACATATAAGATGAAAAGGAACCGTGAATATACTCTAAAAGAAAATCAAGTTTGACTTTGTGGAAATGAGTAAAACAATGTTGTTTGAATTGTATCTCTTGTGATATGCAAATATCAAGGCCTTATCTGACTTAAAATCTATCTGTTGAAAAGTATCCCTGGTGTCTTCTCTTCTATTTGGTTTCATTGGAATCCTGTTTTACACTTTATTCCTGACCCCCCATTTTAGTGCTAACATGGACCCTTCCCTTCTCAACTCTAGCCCTAGTACCATCTTTTTTGGTACTACTTGACCAGTCGTACATGTACCCACATTTACTTAAATTGTGATGAGTATTCTTTAAACTTAACATAGTATAATTCCTCATGTTGAATATTCTATTAACTAAAGTAATCAACCTGTATCCATATCAGCCTGACAGTGTGAGGTCCTATCTCCCTTCATGTCCTGCAAATACTCTTTTCCTTTCCTCCCTCAATGATCCTGACATGGCATATGTTAGGAATAAAATAAAACCAAAAATCTGCTGTGTCTAATGATTGATTACAATGTAATTGAAATAGTAACTATATGCATACTGTGAAAGTAAATTTGTTAACCAATTAAATAATCATGATTTCTATATGTGTGTATCATTGGCCCTCCTAAAAGAACTACATAGACACATTGCATCAGCTATTTAAAGTTCAGTTATATACAATAAGAACATGCAGAAATATAACCATTGTGATGCAAATTGACCCCAAGTGGCCAAGAGGATGCTTAAAAATAAAATACCAAATCTAACTAGCCCCTAACACGGTAGAAATAGATCTGACCAGGATGCCTGTGGCTCACCCCTCTCCTCCCACCACTAACACCAACCTCTGGTGTGTCTACCTATTTCCCTTTCCTCAACATATCTCTCCCCCTCTTCCCTTCGCTACCCACCTCACTCCTCCCTTAATCTGGGATATAAAAAATACTTACACCCACCACTGATTGATAAACACACAGATACACTCTCATAAACATGCACTATCCTCGAACACATTATATTTTTGTGTGATATGTGTTTTATTATTTGTATACTAAAAGTGTAGGGTGCAAGGGTAATGGGATGGGTTATGTAGCAAGGGGCATGTGTGGTGAGTATGTATTATATGGTATGTGACAGGGGTTTGTGTGTTATATGTAGTAGGCTGTATGCAGCAAGGGGGTATGGGTAGGAAGAATGTGTTGGCTGGGGTATGTGTTAGGGTAAAGTGGTGTATATTTTGCAACAAACCCCCTGACCAACTGAAAGTAAAATCTTACGTGAATTAGGCTATGGGAAATGTCACGATCTCCCTGACCACCAGTCCTTTGGACTCATATGATCTACCCAGGATTTGGACTCATATGATCTACCCTAGGATTTTGAGGCTGGCCATTATGCTGGCTGCCGAATGACTCCTATCAGTACTGCCTCCTGGGAATATGTGGTTGTGGTCAGTAATTTTACAGTATGTTTTATAGTTATTTAATATGTTATGTTTTGTTGATTACCCTATGCATGTTAATTATTGTATGTTATGTTGTTTCTCTATGTGTGTTTGACTTATGATGTTAGATTCTGTATGTTGCATGTTCAGTTCATGATTTAGAATGTGAAGAGGTAATCAGTAATTGACAGTTGAGAATCAGTTATATAATCTGTCAGTTATGATTCAGACTTCATAAAGTGACGGTAGTCTCCGACTAGGTAAATATGCATATGGAAAAATGTATCTAGTAGAATATATATATATATATATATATATATATATATATATATATATATATATACATTAAGCTCCTTAGAGAAGATAAGAACTATCACTGAAAGATATGTATGTATCAGGAATTACTAGGAACTTGCTTGTCAATAATAACGGGAGTTACATTTTATGTGTGGAAATGCTGTTTGCCACCCAATGCAAGTCTCTCGTCCTTCTTACATTTCTTATTTTTGTTTTTCATATTTATTGTTTTTCAAAGTAATAATAGATATGTATTAAAAAGGACAACAATGAATTGTTGTATTACTTAATGTGTTTATTGTTATAACATGCAACTTGTATAGGTATATCTGTCACCAACTGTGCAAGCATGTTTTTTTTTACTTTGTAACATTTTTTATTGTAACGTCTACATGAATATTATAATACAGTTGAAAATTTGTTTTAAACCATATCTATATTGTAAATCATTACATCTTATTTAACACATATGTACATTTTTTATTGAATCCAGAGGAAGGCAAACAGAATAAAACCAAAGTGAAATTTAGCCAATTTTCTCAAATGGGAAAAAAAAAAAAACTTTTTTTTTTTTTGACAGACTCTGTTTTGTTTAATAGTAAAAATTTACCTAATCATTCACCCTGACTTTTGCTTTTTTTGATGTATACTTTAATTTCTTCTTGTTTTTTGCATCTTGAAATTGCCACATAGAGTTGTCCATGGACAAATACAGGTTCTTCTAACAAGAGTCCAACAGAGTTAAATGTTTGTCCTTGGGATTTATTAATGGTCATTGCAAATAATAATGGGAAATTGTCTCCTTTGAAGCACAAAAGGCAAGCTAGTCTCACTTAGAGCCAAATCTATTCCTGGTATGAAAACTTGTTCACCTTTATGTGTACCATTCAGAATTTCTGCATGTATGAAATGGTCTCTTAAATCCTTAACAATTAATCTGGTCTGATTACAAAGTCCTTCGTTTGGATTCATATTTCTCAGTAACATGACAATTGCTCCTTTTTTTGAGCGGCAAAACATGTGGTGGCATTCCAGAGGGAGTTGATGGATTTATAAATTCAGTGGTGGAATTAGATTTACTCTGTTTGTCATCAGCTAGAACAGAATCAGTACTGTGATAATTGTTTTGTGTGCCATCAATTAACTTCAAAATTTCATTATTGAGATACAAAGCATTTTTTTGGATGTTAATATTACTTTCTGTGCAAGCTCTGATGAATGTTCTGGGGTTATTCTATTTGGGAATATTGCTGATATGAGTGAATCTTTGCAAATCATTTCTGCTGGTATTTCGACAGTATCCTGCAGTAAATTGGTTATTAAGTCTGTTTTTCCTTTGCCAATTTTAATTAGCCAATCATTGAATTCATTTTCCCCTTCAGATCTCATATTTTTTTCTAATTTAAGGTGTGTCAATGCTTTCCATAGTGGACATTTAAAAGTAGTAAAAGTAAGCAGAAACGTTTAATGTCTTGTGGACTGTATACATTCTGGTAATTATTTTATTATCACCCTTTTGTCTACATTTCCATTTGCCAATGGCGAAAACCTAATGTTATGGAATCTCATTGTATGAGTATTCTCTTGCCTCCATATCTTTTGAATTTAGGATTAACCAAGCAGTAAGTGTGATTTGTCAATGTTCATTTTGTGCCAGAGCATTTTCTTCATTGCCAGTATGAAAGTAAACTAATTGTCTTTGTGGCAAATGTACAGCTAATCAATATTCTGCATGTGATCGTGCATTTTTAATTTCAGAAGCCGCCACATTGCTTCTGGGGCACTAACATAGCGAGCATCTACATGAGATGCCAGTTCATCATGCAGTAGCTAATTTTCTTGTTCATTTGTGCCACTTTTTACTACTACAGTTGCGGCATAATATCCTTTATAAATATATTTGTAGACATATTTAATGATTTAATAGAAGTGCAAACTTCCACATTTATGTGTGCATTATACTTCATTAAGAGATGTGGATTATATGGCACCACACATCTTTTCCCCAAATTATTGCCTTTGGACCTTCTCTTTGGCTATACAATGGATAGTCATCACAATTTGCAAAAGTTTGATCTCTAAATTATTTTAAGAAATCTTTTGTGTATTTCTTATTTTCCATACACGATGGATTTAGCTCTCCGCATGGGCAATTAATCATATGCTGTGTTACTTTGTCTGCAGTATTCAATGTATTATTTTCGTCAAGTATTATTAGAATATGTGCATGTGGTAGGCCTCTTTTCTGGAATTCAATGGTATAAACATAAGCCAAACACTTTCCAAATAAGTTTGTGATGGTTATGTCATGTATAAAGGCTGATAATTTTATTTTGAAGACTCGAGCCACTAAGTCTGGTCTATCAGAAGCATTTTGGCCATGTTTGAAATTATCAACTATTTCTGGCCATTGAGGATTACTTGTAAATGTAATAAATTAATCTGGGTTTTCCACTGTTGTCAATGCAGTGTGTCTTTTCCTATAAATTCTATCACACTTTTCTTCTTGTACTCTTTTCTTGCTGTCCTCTGACTGTTTCTCTCTCCATCTTTGTTTTCGTTCTCTGTCCATAAGTTGTTTGGCTCCCTTCCTGGTTTCAATCTTTTCAGCCATTGTAATCTGTAATGTAAAATGTAAATTTCTAACATACAGATTACCATATTGAACCATTTTAATGTTCTGGAATAATTGATTTTAACTTAGTTGAATTTGAAATAGATACACATATGCAATTAATTTTATTTATTTATTTAATGTGTTCTTGCAATCGTGCACGGTGTAGTGGCGCATGAGATAAGTCTGGTGGGTCTGTGGCGGCTGTGTGTCAAAGTGACCTGGGTCAGTGAGTTGGAGTAGCCCAGAGAGTGCAAGGTGTGATAGAGAGAGAGTAGTGTGTGATAGAGAGGGATAGTGCAGAGTGCGTGCTAGATAGAGTGATTGTGTTTGAGAGTGCAGTGTGTGTGTTTGAGAGTGTAGTGCATGTGTCTGATAGGGAGAGTGCAGTGTGTGATAGAGAGGGAGTGCCGTGCAATATAAAGATTGCAATATAATATAGAGAGTGCATTGTACAGGGCCACATGGCGAGGGGGAAGACACAAGGGAGGGAGAGGGGGGTAGAGGAGGGGGAAGAGACACAGCTGGGGGGGACAGGAGGGTAAAGAGACACAGGGGGGAGAGAAGGTGGAAGAGACACAGATGACGGAGAGGGAATGAGAGGGTAAAGAGCTACAGGGGAGGGAGTGCCAAAGAGATACAGTGGAGGGAGAGAAGGGGGCAAAGAGACACAGGGGAGGGAGAGGGCGTGGGAAGTGTGGCGGGTCTGTGGCGGCTGTGTGTGAGTGACTCAGGTAAGTGACTTGTAGTAGCCCAAAGATTGAAAGGTGTGATAGAGAGAGAGAAGAGACACAGGGGAGGGAGAGGTGGAGGGCGGGTGGGCTTTTGGTGTAAGAGACACAGAGGAGGGAGAGGGGGGAAGGAAACATAGAGTAGTGTGAGTGGGGAGGTAAGAAACAGAGAGGAGGGAGGGCCAAGAGACACTGAGGAGGGGAGAAGGAGATGTGTGTTTGCCGCAATTTTGTCATAAGTGGTGTTAAAAGAAATAGTATATGCATTCATGAATTCATGGTACATGCACATGAATTATCCTGTACCTGCTAGTTGTAAGTGAAGTCTCTATCCAGAAACCGTCACTGCAGCGATCTTTTGTGTCCCAGTGAAATGGACAGACACCTGTAAAGTTTGAAAGAAGATTCTCTGTATATAGTATACTATTTTAATGAACTAATGAATGACAATTCTTTCCGGAGCTCTGATTTTATATGAAATGAAATAGTAAAAGACCTCAGAATATTATTTTAGGCATATAAAATGTGATTGTCTATAACGTAATATAATATATAAGAATTATGAAATCAATTAATGCACTGAAATATACTGTACCGTCATTATAAATGTCTGAAGCATATAAAATGAAAAGGGCTATCACATATTATAATTATCGAACTACGAGACTCCACATGCAGTGGAGGCAATGAAACACTTAGCCTCCAAACACTTAGGAAACACCGGATCACCTTAGGCTGCAAGCACATGACAAACGGGGGACTTGGAAAAAAAATTAAGAGACGAGGGCCTTAAAAAAAACAAAATACGAGACGCAGGACTTAGAAAAAAAAAACGAGATAGGAAAAATACGAAGTTAACGGCCGAACTGCGCAAAGAAATAACACGAAAAACACAAAAAATACAACAAAACTTCACACACAGCACGGGAGAACAGCCAGGACATCTGGGAGTGAGGTGAAACGCAAATTTAAGTCAATTTTACCAAGTTTCGGTACTTAAACATTGGCTAAGCGAGAAAAAAAATGGCGGGCAAACAAAATGAAAACGAGGCTACATGACCCTGGACCGCGCAAAACACTGCCAACCGTCTACCACTTTTGCTCAGGAATTTAAGTCAATTTTACAGAGTTTCGGCACTTGAACATTGGCTAAGCGAGAAAAAAAATGTTGGGCAAACAACATGAAAACGAGGCTACATGACCCTGGACCGCGCAAAACACCGCCAACCGTCTACCACTTTTGCTCAGGAATGTACGAGGTACAAATTACACTATTACAAAGGACGGCAAATGCTCACGAACCGCGTAGCACATAGACAAACAACGCTATTTTACAACGCTAACTTGCAACTAACAACTTTACGCATCGACAGTAGCGCTTTACACAAATAAATCAACGGTTTGCCATCACGCAGCCTATTTCTAATGCACAGTTGGGACATTCATGACACTATCTCCTCAGGCCAGCAACAGTCCAACTGGACATTATATGCTGCAGGACAATAAAAAGAGATTGTTACCTCTTCAGGCTATTGATTGTTACATATATAAATTAGAATGTGTCAGTGTGAATTGTACAGACACCTGCAAATTGGGAAATGAGATTTCAGTAATTTCGGTAATTACTATATGTTATACTGTCCAAAGAAATACATCTTACAATGTGTTAAATTACATTTATATTTTTTTTAATGAAACCTCTGAGTACATTAATTACTCATAATCGTTTATGTCTTATCTTTCTATGTATTTGTTAGGAATCATAAAGTGGTAAGTTAACATTTTTTCAATTATATGATCCTAAAATATATATATTTTTTTTGTTTTGAAATTAATAAAATAATAATTTCAAAATTAATAATAGTTTAAAGTAATATATGTACTAAATATTCAATCCATTAATTTAATAAAATATAGTGTACATCATCCTTCTAACTTAGTGTCTTTTACTTCATGCACATGTGTCAGTCTGTTATGATACAGCCACTGCAGGCAAAATCTGTGTCACTGTGAAAATGACTGACACCTGCAAAGTTTAAAATTATATAAATCATATTTGAGCAATGACTATATGTTATACAATAAAAAGATATACAGCATACAATGTGTTAAGTAACGTCAGGCAAAAATATATGATTTTATTAAATGTTTTTAAGTTAATAAATTATTTCAAAAAATTAATGAGTAATAAGGCTTTACCTCTTATATGCCTATATATTTATTAAAAATCATAGAGGTCTCCTCCTACCAGACATGAACTCTGAACAATACCGTCTAGACCGGGTGCACAGAGCACTGGGTGGCCGGTCCACGATGCCAGATCGTCCCAGAGACATTATTGCCCGCTTCCACTATTATGCAACAAAATACATTTTTATGAGAGCCTCTAGAGCAGGAATCCCGGCCATTGACGGGCAGCAGCCCAGCATATTCTCGGATACTTCTCAACTTACGCTAGCCAAAAGGAGGAAGATGAGACCCGTCCTGGACAGTGTTCTCTCACATGGGTGGAAATACTCTTGAGGCTTCCCGTTTCGACTGTCCATTGCAAGAGATGGCAAATTTTTCCACATAAAATCCCTGGAGGAAGGAATCAACCTGCTATCCTCATGGGACATTCAGCTGCCAGAGGCCGCCAAAGACCCATCAGGCACCCGGCCAGTACGAGAAAGAAGCCGAGACTCCAAGTTCCGACAGAGAACCCCAAACCTTCTGACCGGCAGAACTCCAGACAGAGGGACCAACAGACACAGAGAGGCTTCAAACCTCTAAGACCGTTTTGTTTCTTCATTGTACAGTATATATTATCTTGTCTAACACCTTTTTTGGTACTCTGTTTTACACTTAAGACAACTGCTTAGAATTTCCTAGTTAATGCTAGCTACAGACAAGAGTCGTCACACTCTTATAAAAAGATTTATGTGACTCATAGTGTCCCTTATGGGCTTTTCACCTTTGTTAAGTTTACACGAAGGGCGAATCCACTCAGTGTTCCCTTGTAACACTACTGGATTCACCAAGTGGTTAAGGAAGCCAGAAATTGCTCTCCTGTAGGTAGTTTTTTTTCCCTACCACCAAAGTTACTTAAGTTAAGTGCTGTTAATTTACAACAGCTGCTATTCACTTTTACCTAGCATAGGTGAGTCTAGACTGTCTGAACATTAGTCTAGATTGACTTAGAGAGCTAGAAGTTCCTTCCTTTTCCTTTCTTATTTATTTTTCCCATTTTTACTTATTCCTCTCTTTCCTTTGGTCCTCCCCTTTTAAGATAATGTTCTAACGATAACTTAAAGACTCTTAAGAGATAACATCAACAACGTATCAGCTACTAGCCAGACCGTACAAGTAAAATCTTTTCTGTATAGGACTAGAGATCAGCAAGCTTTAAGTTCGGATAGCTAACGCCAGCTCTCACTATCTAACGTACCATTTTTCGCTGTGCTCCAATCCCCACAGGATATAGGTCCATTTGGATCTAGCGAGGCTCTGGTGTGGTCCCAGCAGGAGGTCCACAGTCCTAAGGAAGCTCCCAAGGAAAGTTCAGCATCTAACCCCACACCTGGGCGGTGCCTGAGCCTGAGGCTACGGTGAGTCATGAGCATTAACATCATTACACACAACACTCAAGGCTTAAACAAATCAGTTAAGAGAGGTATAGCCCTGAAAGACTACACAAGACTGGGGGCGGACGTAATAATGCTGCAGGAAACACACTTTAAGAAAGCAGCGGTCCCAAAGTACTGGGGGAAGGCATTTAAACAAACCTTTCACTAGACAGCGAGTGAAAAGAAAAGAGGGGTGTCAATCCTATTTCACAATAATTCAGATGGCTGAAGTGGATATAGTTGAAGCTATTGTTATAAACCATAAATGGTCTCAAAAGGATAAAATACACTAGACGGGATATATATACTTATAACACCCAAAATATATATAATAAATTGGAGAAATATGGAACCGCCCATATATACGCATAAATGCGTGAATACTATTGTATATAGAAGAATCCAGACAATATCCTTTTGGATGTCGTAATAGCTTCCCTCAAATAAATTGCTTAATCCTTGGGGAGCTATAACCTGTTTAATAGCTAAAACCAATTGTTGTCTAAAACAACAAAAAAGAAAAAAGGTAAGTGCAATTACCCACAGGTTGGGAACAAAAAAATATAATATTGTATAAAAAAGAAGACCAAATAACAAATTTAGGTGTTATTGGTCAGTATATGGGAGAAAGTGTGCGAATATATATTATATAAGTAAGGGTAAATGGAAGAACATTGCCAGTGTTTTCCATGTTAGTTCACCACATATTCATAAATGCATAACATGCAATTCTAAATGGTGATTGTCCCAAATGCCACAAGTTAACACAATAGGTAATTTACACATTAGAAGTAAACATTCAAACACTCTCTCTGTTCAATATACCAAACTAGAGTAATTGCACTTATCTTATCTTGTTAGAAGAAGTCCCCTCTTTTTTGTTGTTTTAGACAACAATTGGTTTTAGCTATTAAACAGGTTATAGCTCACCAAGGATTAAGCAATTTATTTGCCATATGAGGGAAGCTATTACGACATCCAAAAGGATATTGTCTGGATTCTTCTATATACAATAGTATTCACGCATTTATGCGTATGTATGGGCGGTTCCATATTTTTCTAATTTATTATATATATTTTGGGTGTTATAAGTATATATATCCCGTCTAGTGTATTTTATCCTTTTGAGACCATTTATGGTTTATAACAATAGCTTCAACTATATCCACTTCAGCCATCTGAATTATTCCTGTTTTTGTTACAATTTAATTATTTATACTAGAGTGTTAAGCACTCAGGAATTACCATATAGTGATATATATTTATACTATTTCACAATAAACTTAACTTCCGCCATACTCGCACACAAAAAGACGCTGAAGGGAGATACCTAGCAGTCCACGGCTATCCAGGAACACAAAGTTTCTTTCCTCAATCTGTATGCCCCAAACACTGACCAAGCAAAATGTTTCCATAAGATATCTAATCTCATTACAAGCTGGGAAAACTCAATCTGGATAATAGGAGGGGATATGAATGCCGTCCTAGATCCGAGTAAAGATAGATCACCTCCCCCCGCGCCATATTCCACCCCCACTGCAACCAAGGCATTTAAATCGATCTTAAGTTCTAACTGCATGGTAGACTCATGGAGAACCCGCTAGACAGGGAATATACCTTCTACTCTGCAAGACACCAATCTCACTCCTGCATAGATTACCTCCTAATTCAACAACATATGACAAACAGCCTAACGACAGCCTCCATTCACTCTATCTCCTGGTCGGACCACGAGCTGGTTAAAATTGCCCTTTCGGGCATAGCACTAAAAGGTCCGTCTCCCAACTGGTCCCTTAATCCTAACCTCTTCAATGACGTAGAAATGAACAAAAAAATAAACAAAGCAATTATTGAGTACTTCAAATTAAACACGGAGGGAGAAGTAGACGAAGCAGGAGTATGGGCAGCACATAAAGCGGTGATCAGGGGAATCTGCATACAGCTAGGGGCGGCAGCCAAGAAAGCATACCGAGCTCAGATTTCAAAATTGAATCTAGAGATTTCGGATTTACAAGCAAAGTTCGCTAAACATAACAATGTACAAATCTATACCAAAATTCTTGGGCTCAAACAGAAATTAAACAAGGTAATGAGAAAAAAAAATGGTATCCATTCTGCAAAGGACGCAAGCTAAATTCTTCCGCTGCACAAATAAACCAGACAGTATGCTAGCCAGGCGACTTAAGGCACAGAGAGCTGACACATATATACCTAAAATCACCGATGCGGTAAATAACCCAGTATTCAAACCAGATCTCATAGCCGGAACGTTCCAAAAGTTTTACACAGAACTATACACTGCCCCGACCCACTCTGGGACCCAACCTCACAAGAAACGTATAGAGGAATTTCTCGCCTCTATCAACCTCCCCCAAATTAAAGCAAATTAAGCTGAAGCCCTAGCACGCCCCATCTCCTCTGAAGAAATAAAAAAAGCAATTAACGACTCCAAAGTGCATGGGGCCCCTGGCCCGGATGGATTCACAAACTATTACTATAAACACTGTATGGTATCCTTACTACCTCACGTCCAGAGGTTATTTAACAGGTTTTTAGCAGGTGAACAAATGAGACCAGAATTCCTGGAAGCAAAAATTATTGTCATCCCCAAGGAGGGCAAGGACCGTACCCAATGCAGTAGTTATAGGCCTATATCCCTGATTAACACAGACGTTAAACTATATTCAAAAATCATAGCAAACAGACTTGCCCCACTTCTGCCCGATGTGATCCATCCGGACCAGGTAGGCTTCATTGCGGGGAGGGAAGCCCCCGATAATACAAGGAGAATAATAAATTTAATTGACATGGCCCACAAAGTAAAAGTGCCTTTAATGTTGGTATCGTTAGACGCAGAAAAGGCATTCGACCGTATAGACTGGCCCTTCATGGAGGCGACGCTCTTAAAAATGGGACTAGGAGAGGGATTCTTAAAAGGGGTCATGGCCCTATATAAATCCCCAAAAGCGTTTATTTCCTATCAAGGATTTAGATCCCTCCCGATCAACATCTTCAGAGGTACAAGAAAGGGGTGTCCTCTATCTCCTCTACTGTTTGCACTTTGCATAGAACCCTTAGCTGCAGCCATTAGGGACCACCCCATCGTTAGAGGGTTGCAAGTGGGTAGAAAAGAATACAAAATAAGTCTCTTTGCTGATGATATCATGACTATGTTATCTGATCCATTAATCAGCCTCCCTAATCTTATGCAGCTCCTTGCGAAATTTGGCCAGATATCGGGCTTCAAAATCAATGCAAACAAGAGTATAGCTCTCAATATCACCTTACCTGAAGCGCTAGTAGAATCCATAAAACACAATTTCCCCATCAAGTGGGCTCCCACATTTTAACATACCTGGGCATCAATATCCCAAAGTCACTAAATCAAATATATGAGGTTAATTTCCCACGTCTATTCAAAAGAATAAGAGCAGACATAACCAACTGGTCCTCTCTTAATATTTCCTGGTTAGGGAGGATTAATGCAGTTAAAATGAATGTCATCCCCAAAATCCTATACCTATTCAGAACGATTCCGACACCGATTAATGTTAAGGAAATTAAAGTAATACAAAAAACTCTGAATAACTTTACATGGCGTTACAAAAAAAAACAGAATTAATAAAGCCACGCTGACCGCCCCAAAACAAAAAGGTGGGTTGGGGTTCCCAGATTTACTTAGATTTTACAGAGCTGCAAGATTAGCACAAATGACGAATTGGCATAAAAAAGACAACTACCCTGTTTGGGTGGAAATTGAGAGACATGTTTTGGGAGATCACCATCTAATCCTTCCCCAAATCTTTTGGTTGAGCCTACACCACAAATTACAACTTGATAAGCTGTCATCCTGTATAGACAATAAACTAACAGTGGTAGCGGACATGTGGGATATAAATAGAGAATTCCCCTTACCAATTTCCGTTAACGCGATCAATGCACCCCCCAAAGAATGGCTCAATCTGATAGGGGTTAACGAGGTGCTCACACACACAAATAAGTTAAATAGTCTTAGGGACAGATCGGTAACTTAACGATGCTTCCTCAACAACCCTGGGGGGAAAGGTAACATTTCCACCTTCTACAAAATACTCTCTGACACCAATACTCCCGCCAAACTCCCCTACCAAATAGCTTGGGAAACAGACTTACAGGTTACGTTAGAAGACAAGGAATGGGGTAAGATATTAAAACAAGCAAACAATGTCTCTCTCAACATAACACTTAAGGAGAACGCCTATAAAACAATAATGAGGTAGTACCTCACTCTGACTAGGCTGCATCGTGCAAATCCCGCATACCCCGCCAGGTGCCCTAGAGGGTGCCCCAATGAAGGCACCATGCTACACATGCTCTGGGAATGCCCCAAAATTCGCCAAACATGGGATTTTACCTATGACACCTTAGAAAAACTATGGGGGACACGTCTAGCGCAGAACCCAAGCAAAGCCCTACTGGGTCTTCCGATCAGGGGTCTTTCAAAAAATGAGCAGTTCTTGACCAGTCAGGTGTTTCTAGCAGCCAGATGTGTTATCGCAAAACACTGGAAAGCCACTTCTCCATCGAATACTGAGGTGAGGCAAAAAATAGGATACATACAAAACATGAGCTCACTATCGGCCGAAGTAGACGGGAAATGGCATCATAACATCCACTTAATTATTATTTTCTCTAGGAATTCTGACATATACATATATCTTCTCGATAGGTTTCCTCCCCTTTTATTAGGAGCCTACACACACTTTGGTTTCTTCCTCTTTTATTAGGAGCATACACACACTTCATATGTCTTCAAGATATGTTACCTCCATTTTCTTTAGGAGTAGACACATACTTTATATATCTTCAGGATATGTTACCTCCCCTTTCTTTAGGAACATACACATACTTTATATATCTTCATTCAGAGCAGACACTTCCACACAGCAGGATACCAACTGACTGATTACATAACTGAATCTATCTAGCAGTTACTGACATCATACCATTCTACATTATTTACCTGTTCATGAAACAAACATGCAACATAACATAGATTAATTAACATACACAGGGTAATCAAAATAACATGACATAACATATTACATAACTATAAAATCACATATTATAATTGTCCAACTACGATTCGTCGAAACGCTGTGTTGCGTGGTGCGTACGACTTAACGATGAGCGCCGCAGGCGAGCCGTTAAACCGTAGCACTTTGCCGATCATACGACTTAGCGATGAGCGCCGCAGCTCACGCAACGAGGCGAGCCGTTAAATTGTAGCACTTTGGCAATGAGCGCCGCAGGCGCTCATTGCAGGCGAGCCTCGCATAGCGAGGCGAGCTGTTAAATCGTAGCACTTTGGCAATGAGCACCGCAAGCGCTCATTGCAGGCGAGCCTCACGTAGCGAAGTTGACCCGTTATCCGTAGCACTTTTTTACACAAGACGCGGGACTTAGAAAAAAAAATACGACATGAATTTTTTTTCGAGATAAGCAGGGGAACCAAAACAATTAAAAAAACACTAAATACACACAAAAAAATAACAAAAAGGTCACTTACAGCATGGGGAACCAGGCAGGACGTCTGGGAGTGAGGTGGAACTCCAATTTGCATCGATTTAGACGATTTATAAATAGAAAAAATTGGCTAAGCGAGAAAAAAATGGCCGCCGAAAAAAATGAAAACGATTCTATACTACTACGAACTGCGTAAAACACAGATATAGACGTATGTGCTCAAAAAACGAGACAAAGGATGCGCACAATGAGTAAAATAGTCAGTAGTGAGTACATTTTACGAAACGCAATTACACATTTACGCATTAACACAGATTTCCCGCCTTTGTCTCGCGGCACATCGGATTTCCCGCCTAAAACAACGCATTTGTCTCGCGGAACAGCGGATTTCCTGCCTAAAACAATGCATTCTGGCGCACAAAGTCTATATATAGGGCACACTTGACACATAACTGACACTTTCTCCTCAGGTAATGACAGTCTGACTGGACATTTTCTGATGCCGGAAAATCTCAAGAGATTGTTAGCTCTTCAGGATACTGCTTCAGCAATATTACATTAAAAAAGGTAAATATCATTAATAATCATTAATTATTAAATTATTACTTACTTAATAAATAAATACAAAAAATATAGTAAATTTAATTAATAGAAAAATAATATTGTGCTTACGTGTGTGAAACAATTATCAATAACATTCATAATGTACATTAATTAATTAATTAATCATTAATATCAAAATTAGTTAACGTTTAAGAATGTGAATAAAAAAGCAACACATTGATTCATTAATTATTAATGTACATTAATTTAATAATTAATTTGTTATATATCGTGATTACCTGTGTGAAAGAATTGTAAATAACATTCATAATGTACTTTATTTAATTAATTAATCATTACTAATCATTAATATCAAAAAAGGTTAACGTTTAAGAATGTGCATAAAAAAGGAACACATTGATTAATTAATTATTAATGTACATTATTTTAATAATTCAGTTCTTATATATCTAGTATAAAATAACCCCCCCCCAAAAAAAAAAGGCAATATACTCATGCTTACATCTTGACGTTAGATTTAGTCAGACATTACTTTAATATTAATGAACATTAATTGATTCTTTTTTCATTAGTAATGTACATTATTTTATTAATTCAGTTGTAACATACTCATTTTAAAATACCCCTCAAACAAACAAAAAAAGGGAATAGACTCATTCTTACGTCTTGACGTTATATTTAGTCAGACATTAATTTAAGATTAATACACATTAATTGAGTCTTATTTAAAGACTAACAGGAATATTGATTGTATGTTTTTTAATCTATGCTAACATATGTGTGTTCATGCTGATTGTTATATTTATTTCATGTTTTTAATCTATGCAAAAATATCTATGTTCAGCCTCATTGATTGATACAGATGAAGCAACATATTATACATTAATTTTACAATTTTGTATAATTGCAGTGAACTGTAGCTGAATGAACAGAGACAGTGACGTTTGGACCCATTGAACATCATAAATATAATTTTGACAGGTACAGAATTGAATTATATTACTACAGCAAGATATTAAAGAATATGCTTTTAGGTTTTTAATCTAGCCAAATATATGTCTGTTGATGTTCATTTAATGATATGGATGAAGCGAAATATTAAAAATATTCTTAATTTGATTTAACAGTTTCTTTGGATCTGCAAGGGAATCAACACACAGCGTGACGTTTGCACCCTTTGAACAACATCATCTTCACAGGTATAACATTTAATTTTGTAGTGATGCATACATAAAGGCTATATTATATTTTGTGAAAATGGAGAGTACTTATTGAGTCATTAACGTATAATATTTAGTCATAACTTTGCAACAATTTTTAACATGCACTTATGTAAAGTTGAAAAGACAATACTAATTAATAATAATATTTCAAAAAAATAAGAAGCTTACAACACTTGCGGAAAAAAAAGAAATTGAATGTATGCAGTGAATAAATCAAGAATGAATGGTATTGAAGGATTAATAATATAAATATATATATGTGCAGCTATTTCCTATTTAATATATGTCAATAAAATACTTTGAAAAATGGTTTCATTTATTTCATTCTAAAAAAGTACAACATTTTAAAATGCTTGATTAGTTTATTCATCAACTTTAATGTAACAGTACAAAAAGTAAAAAAAATATGTATACAAAACAAAGAACAAACAATAATTACATCTCTATTTACAATTACAGATTAAAATGGCGGATAATGGAGAAGACAAAATTAAACACAAAATAAGATTGGCAAGGGAAAGGAAGCAAAGGTGGAGAAATGCTCAGACACCGGAAACTTCCCAACGCTTGCGAGAAGAAGATCGACAGAGACTTTTAAATAAAAGAAAGATGAGTAAGAAAGCCGCAAGTGAGTGTGTTGGGGCTTCCAAGAAACGTAAAAGTAAACAAAAACATCTCTGATTCTGTTTTGCATAATGACTTAAATGTAGGCACACAAGAAAACAATGTACATATAGATAGTGGGTCTGATATCTATGTTGAAGAAATGCATGACAATGTGTTTACTACTGCAGTACAAGTAGATACTCAATATTGTGGGTTACTTAATGTGGTTTGTCAGTTTTGTGGGGCCTATCATTTTATAAAGGAAAGACCTACTGACGGAAATTTCATTAGTTGCTGTCAGAAAGGAAAGGTGAAACTTCCACTAAGACACCCATTTCCATATTATTTAGAATGCATTATGAGCGATCCAACATTTCCAAATTATAAAAATTTCAAACAAAACATAAGGTCTTATAACAGTGCAATTTCATTTGCTTCAATGGATGCAACATTAGCAGAAAATGTACCAGGACATGGTCCTTACTGTTTTAGAGTTCAAGGTCAAATTTACCAACCACCACAGTTATATGTCTTAGATACAATGGAAGCTGTGGAACAAAGAATGACACTTCCAGAAAATAAACAGTGTTTGCGCATAGTCTTTGAACAGCTGGATAAAATTATGCAAAAAAAACATATAGTCAAGCATACAAACAATTAGCACAGCTTGAAAAAGAACAACAGGAACATGCTGAAAGACATCACTTGCCTCTACTAAGAGTAAATATGGTGTTAAAAAGAGATCACAACACTGATCAAAGAAGATATATTTTACCTACAGTAAATGAGGTTGCCATGGTGTTCAAAAATGAAGATGGTGAACCACCTTTTCAGCGGGATATTAGAATATATCCACGCAATGAAGAACAACCATTTATCAACATCAATATATTTAGCTGTAATTTAGATCCAATGACATATCCCATTTTCTTTCCAAATGGAGAACCTGGATGGGAACCAAAATTACAATTGGAAAGTTATCCCAATACTAAACTTCGTATTAGATCTAATATTTCCATGCTGGAATATAAAGTGGCACAAACTGCTATCCGGGATTGTTTTAATCCAATTTTACATGGAGGCAAACTCACTCAACAATGGATTATTGATTCATATCTACAAGTTGAAGCCAATAATCTAAATTTCATTAAATATCAACAAAATTAATTACGAGTAGAACAGTATTGTGGATTAATGGATTATGTGGCAGATTTAGCTTCCAACAGAGATATTCCAGCTGAAAGAGCAATTATTTTGCCATCCACTTTCCAAGGATTTCCTCGCAATATGCAAGAAAGGTATAATGATGCCATGGCTATTGTCACAAAATTTGAAAATCCAGATTTATTTATTACATTCACATGTAATCCACAATGGCCAGAGATCAAGGAAAATTTGAATCTGGGACAAACTACTTCTGACCAACCAGATTTAGTGGCAAGAGTATTCAAAATCAAACTCAATTCATTAATACATGATATCACTAAAGCACACTTATTTGGACAATGTGTGGCTTTTAGTTACACCATTGAGTTTCAAAAAAGAGGATTGCCACATGCTCACATACTTTTAATACTGCAGGAAAAAGATAAATTGAACACTGCAGAGAGAGTGGATTCAGTAATTTCTGCAGAAT
Organism: Discoglossus pictus; assembly: GCA_027410445.1. Lineage (NCBI taxonomy): Eukaryota > Metazoa > Chordata > Amphibia > Anura > Alytidae > Discoglossus > Discoglossus pictus. The sequence continues at coordinate 143,015 of JAPZIH010000742.1, forward strand.
TGCCAGACCAAGAAAAATATAAAAAACTTTGGGAGATTGTTACACATAGAATGATTCATGGCCCATGTGGAGAGATGAATCCTAATTCACCATGTATGGAAAATAAAAAATGTACTAAACAATTTCCAAAACAATTTCAAATGCAAACTTATGCAAATTGTGATGGGTATCCTTTGTATAAAAGAACACAAGGACAAACAGCTATTATCCGTGGCCAAAAGGTTGATAATAGATTTGTCGTTCCATACAATCCAAATTTGCTCATCAAGTACAATGCACAAATCAATGTGGTAGCTTGCACTTCGATTAAATCAATTAAGTATGTGTATAAATATATATATAAAGGATATGACGCAGCTACTGTTGTTGTACAAGCTGCTGCAAATGAAAACGAAAATCCAATTTTTCATGATGAAGTATCAAATTATTTAGATGCTCGGTATGTGAGAGCTCCTGAAGCAATGTGGCGCCTTTTGAAATTTGAGATGCATGATCGGTCACATGCTATCTATCATTTGGCTGTACATTTGTGATAGGATCATATTAGTGAGTAATCATGTATTCTGATGTGTGTATATATTATATCTGGGTACCAAGATATAATGAGAGAAAATAATGCACAGAAGTCAGAGTGTCATCAGAATAATCTCTGAGTTTATTTGGGCTGCAACCCCTTATATAGCATAACAAACGTCACAGCTAATAGCATAGTTGAAAATAGGGTTAAATTCACATTTGCAAGCAAGTGTCTTTTTCTGTCTAACTCAGCAAAACAATCTTTATCTAATCACGGCTTCCTATAGATATTTGTCTCAGCAGTTGCTGAAACGAAAGAAAGGAAACAGGAAACAGATGTTTAAGGAATATTACCTAAAAACATTTCTACAGATAACGCACTTAAACATTCTAGTAAGATACAAGAAAAAAACAAGCTGATATACTTTTTATAATCATGATATTCTTAGCCAATTTCTTCATAATGAAGAAATTAAATACCTAACAGTCCATCCTTTTATAAATGTATTAAACAAAGGTCTTAAAGCAAGGTTCAGTTTAAATTGTAACATTGCCATTGACGGTCTGGCAGTGGAACATGCTATACAGTTACTCATTTCCGTCGCTATACAGAATCCATTCCAACCAGATATTTTTTCCTGCATACCCAGTCTCAATTTCAAAAGTGTCAATCAGGCGGTTAGGTTCCAAATAGATGACCTGTGAGGGCACAGTCCTATTCACAGGGCTCACCTTGGTGAGATCAATAGTCTGTCTGGGCACCTCTTTTTGCAGTACCTGAATATGCAAATATTCCATGTTGTTACCTCTGCCTGAGGTGTAGATTCCAAAAGTATATCTCCCTTCATCACACTTTTGTGGGTCCTGGAGGGTGATCCGGATGGGGTTGCATAGCTGATTTTGGCTGCAGGAGGATGGCTCCACACCCCGTGTCAGCTTTAAGCGTCTCTTTGTACTTTTGCACTTCATGTGATTAGGTGGGGAGTAACCCCAGTCAGCTCCTGTATTCCATAAGGCCAGTTTCCAGCTAGGACATCTCTCATTTCCATACGAAGAGGCTATACACAAGTATATTCATATCATGTCTCTTTTAATTCTGTGCATCCACATCTCTCTAATAGATTGCGTCTGGTTGCCTCTGGGTCTTGTTACTTCTTGCCATATGATTATGGGTGCTACTATGCAGAGAGTTATCAAGATGAGGCATGTCAGTGAGATTCTTAGACCACACCAGTTAGGTCTTTTGAACAGGTGCCATGACATTTTCTTGGGCCAGTTGAGAACCCCAAACCCGCACCATTCGGTTCTTCACTGGGTTTGAGACGAGTTTCCCCCCTTTGTAGCCCAGCCTGACTCGCAATGAGTCAGCTAGCAGGTTTTAGGAATCAACTGGCTCAAGCTCTGGCACTTTTACTCTCTTGCAGTGAGTCAGTTGTATCCAGGTGGCTTGTTCGGCAACTTTCAAGGCAGTGGGTGTTGACAGCAGAACTTGGTACGGTCCTTCACACCTGGCCGATGCCCAATTTTTACGCTTGATTACTTTAATTAGGACCCACTGGCCTGGTTGTACCATGCAGTGTCCCTGCTGTTGCTGTGGATGAGAGAGAGAGGTGGAGGTAATATCTTTCTTACTTAACATTTTTCTCATATAGTCTGCTAAGTTTTCACTCATGTTCTCATCTTCTGAGATAAATGGTCTAAATTCTGGTAGTAGGAATGGTCTCCCATACAAAATTTCAAACAGGGTTAACTTCTTCCTGCCTGGAAGCATGTGCATGTTTAGCATGACTAATGGTAAACAGTAAAGCCAATTTTTCCCTGTCGCTGCCATCGTTTTCCTCAATTTATTTTTAATGGTACCACTAGTTCTCTCCACTAATCCAGCTGACTGTGGGTGGTACGCACAGTGGTTTTTCAACTCTATGTGTAATGCTTTACTCAAGTGGTCGATAATTTTGTTCACAAAATGTGTGCCGTTATCTATATATTTCCTCTGGTATACCAAACCTAGGAATTATTTGTGTCACTAATTTTTAGCCACTGTGATTGCGTCAGGGTGTGCACATGGTTTCGTTTCCTCCCACCTAGAGTATACATCAATTATCACTAGGCAATATTTCTTGTTTGGAAGGGGTATGTTGGTTCTGGGAAAGTGCCTCTTATGGGGTGATAGTTACCCTGAGGGTTGTGTTGTGCACAAACAAGGCACCCTGCACAACATTTTTAAAATAGGTGTTTAATCCATAGGCTGAACATATTCTGCTGACCATGTCTACCATACTCCCTCTTGAGACATGACTAATGCCATGGCTCAGCATAGCTGCATATCTGAATATTGATTTTGGTAAAATTGGTTTCCCTTCTGCACTCTCATAAATATTATCATACCTTTAACCAGTATGTGATTTCTTGTGAGGGTGCGTCTGTCTGTATTAGCTGTAGAATACTCTTGTCAATTTGGTCTACGAGATACACAGATGTGTAGCTATGTAAGAGAAAAATGTGTATGTTTCCTGTTAGAGCCGCCTGCTTTGCAGCTGCGTCTGCTCTGACATTTCCTATTGAAATTGCAGTCTTTTGTCGTGGTATGAGCCACACATTTACATACCGCAATCTTCAAGGGCAGTTGAATGGCTTCAAGTAACTGCAAAAGGAGTTGTTTATGAGTGACTTGCCTGCCGGTAGATGTGGCCATGCCTCTATTCTTCCCTAATTGTGCAAATATGTGCACAGTTGAGAATGCATATTGGCTGTTGGTGTATGTTTACTTTGGCTCAGTTACCCAGTTTAGGCTTTTCCTATAAATTTTTTGCTCGGTGAGTACTGCACTCCGAGGCCATAGGGCAAGTACTCCCATTGTATTTCATCTGTCTGAGCCTCTTCTACCATCCCTCCTACCTGTACTCACCTTCCACCAGCAGGCATAGTCAGTGATATGTGGGGCACTGTGTGTCCTGCATAGAGTAACTGGTCTTGATCATTCAATTTTACTCCCACCCCTGTATACCCATTTTCTGTCCAGTATATGTAATCCAAGGTTATTCTTGTATTGGTGTGTTTGAAAAATGTTTTTTCATAGACCACATATCTCCCCGGTGTACTTTCACATTTCATAGTGCAGTGTAATGACCCTGTGCTGGTGACCGGAAATGGTAATGTAGCCGCGAAGGTCGGCGGTCTGCCGGTGGAGATGGCGTCCGTGAGAGAGGACTGATGGTAGACGTGTGCCGAGCGAGTGAGGGCATAGCCCTCTAAGCATAACCCAGAAAGGAGAAGGAAAAGAAAGGAGAAGAAGAGTAAAAAAAAAAAAAAACCCGCGGCCACGCAGAGCAGCAAGCAGTAAAGACCCGACAGGGTAAACTGAAGCGACAGGGAGCGCCCATACCCAGGAGGGTTTTCCGTCACTGATTATAAAAGTGCAAGAAGGCACAAAAAGATAGAGGTCAGCAGAGTACAGGCGTCACGGTGAAAATTGTGACCTCACAGGCAAGAGTGCCGCTCCAGGACTACGGATCTCAGCAGCACAAGCTAAAGAAATCTGGGGCACAGAAACTGCTACGGAAGCTGAATCAGCATTAAGGCCGATGCGAGCAAGGAGACAAGCAAAATAAAGCTAAGGAAATCATTACTTTCCTTTTTCTGTTAAGGGGAACACAAACTGGCATTTGCAGTAATATATGACATGAGACTGGGTGACTGGGTCTAACCCCTATAAAGAATATATATAAAGTAATATTGGCAAAGGTGTGAAGAAAGCTACACTTTAAAAATATTACTTCATAAGAAAGTAAAAAGACTGTGCACACGGTTAAGGAAACCATCTGGTCTGTCTAGTAAATAAGCTGCCAAAGCAAAGGGATAAGATTATATTAATCTCCTTTAAACAACTAAAAGGATACATGTCCACCATTTTTTGTGGAAGGAACTTTCTGGATATCACTGTAGAAACTCGGGAAACATATAAGAGGCTCATTAAAGCTATACCGAGTCTAGGAGAGGTGAATCATCTGTAAGTGAAAAACTTGGAATTAATATGGAACTCTAAATATAACGATAAAAGCACACTTGTAAGGAAAGGGAAAGAGAAAAAGAAAAGGAAAGAGGAGGAGGGAAGAGGAAAGAAGTAAAAGAGACGCAAGATCAATATCTGGTATTAACCATAAATCAAGGAGTTTAAAGGAAAAGTGAAATAGAGGAAGGAAGAAAAGGTGAAAGAAGGGAGGAAAATAGGGGACAAGATGGCTACGAAAAACAAAGCTAAAGCGAGAAAGAGTTTGACTTCAGAGCCATCCCCCTTCTTTACAATCAAAAATTCAACTAATTTGACTCAAAAACAAATTTCGAAAGAAGGGTTAAACCAAAGTACTGCTCTTCCCTCTCCCAACCCACCAAGTAGAGAATTGGAGTGTCAAGAAGAAAACTTGCTTACTATTGACAAAATGAAAGAGATCTTAAAGAACTTTCAAGCAGATTTTCTGGCAGAGATCAAGACCCAAATTATGGAAAATGCCAAATCAATAAAAAAGTGAATAAAAGATCAACAGATTTGGAAGTCAAATTTGATAAATTAGTTATGGACCATAATATGCTATTGGAGCAAGCCTCAAAAATGTCTACTGAAATTACAACTTTGAATGATCAAATAAAAAAAAAGGAAGATAAAGAATGGAAAAATAATCTCTGTATAAGAGGAATTCCAGAAGCTGTAAAAAAAAAAAATCTCTCAACATATCTCAAAGACCTATTTACTAATATTACTCCATCCTTCTCACAACTGGATCAGAAATTTGAGACAGTTCACAGAATCCCTTTACCAATACATTTACAAAACAAAACCTCTAGAGATGTGATCGTTAAAATTTACCATTTACCGACAGAGGAAGCAATCTCTAAAGCAAGTTATACAAAAAAGATATTTGAAGCTCCGTATGAAAAAATACAAATTTTTTCAGATTTGTCAAAAGCGACAATTAATAGAAGAAAGGAATTCAGCCCCATAATGCAAGAATTAAGGAAGCATAATTTTATTTATAAATGGATTTCTCCAGTAGGTTTACTGATTTTACAAGGATCCTCTTGGCATTGGATCAGTTCCATTGCAGAAGGAGAAACTTTTTTGAGAAACTTAAAGATCAATTTACGAGACTTAAAAGACTCATCTTCTGAACTGAAAATTCCAACCCTAGAGTGGCAGGAGAAATGACTCCCAATGAAGAGATAAAATAAGCGGAATAATGGCTTATATTTTTATCTGGACTAATTACTGTATAACTTGTCTAAAAAAAATTTTTGTTTTTTCCTTGGATGTTTTTTTTTATGGATACAGATTAAGATACGATAGCATTAATAGTTAAAGCAGTCCAGAGTAATTACTTATACCCTCTTATAAAGAGGAAAGTAGCAAAAGGAGATGGGAGGATTAGAAATGATACTGCCTATTAATTAATAGTCACTAGAAAGGAGATATAGAATCATGGTCAAATAAAAGGCGAATAAGTTAAGTAAATGGCAGTGACATATTTCAAAATATACCGCTACCTATTTTTGAACAACGGCTAAATCCCTGCGGAACAGAACTTGGAAAAGAATGCAGTATAACCCTATCTGTTCCAATAGTATGAATGTATGTATGAATGTTAGTAAGAAAGGTTTTTGTTCCTTGATTTATACATTTATAGTAAAGAAAGTATTCTCAAATAATTGTTTGGTAAATAACAGTATTCTTAAAGAAGTTTTCCAACATAAATGGCTTTGAAACTATTAAGTTGGAATGTTAGGGGTTTAAATTCTCCCAGAAAAAGGAAAACTATTTACAGACATTGTAAAAATGAGAAAGTAGATCTGATTTTTCTCCAGGAAACTCACTGGGGGAAAGATAAAATACCGGGGTTTGCGGAAGGTTATTTTGATCTTAGACACCATTCAACGGGGGGGAAAAAAAGAGAGGAGTATCAATTTTTTTTCCCAATGATTTAGAAATAGTGGAAGTAATTTCAATTATAGACCCAGATGGACGTTACATTTTATGGAATGGCCAGATTAATAATCAGAAAATAACTTTGATTAATATTTACTCCCCTAATGAGAAACAAATGAAATTTATAAAAAAAGTAGGAAACTTAATTAAGAAATGTGCACAGGGCCCGCTTATTATGGCAGGGTTTTTTAATTTGGTTTCAAACATAAATCTGGATAGGTCTAAAATATTGGTGGATAAACATTTAAAAAGAGTGAATAAAATTGCTCAAGTATTTACAGAATGGATTATTAATAACAATGTATTTGACGCCTGGCGAGTTCAACATCCAAATCAAAAAGAATTCTCATTTTATTCAAACCCACATAAGACTTATTCACGAATTGATTTAATATTAGTAAATTCTCAAATAATTGACAAAATAACACACACTGAAATAGGTAATATTGTAATATCGGATCACGCTTACACCACACTAATGGTTGAAATAAATAAAGTAAAATTAGATAGACCACAATGGAGATTAGATGACACTATATTAAAAATAGAAAAAAATAAGGAAATCTTAAATAAAGAAATCTCTGAATTTTTTTAGTTAAATAATCACACTGTTCCTTCTTATTGCACGATTTGGAATGCACAAAAAGCTTTCACAAGAGGTTTGATTATCAAACTTAAATCTCAGTTGATAAAACAGAGAGGAGACTCACTAAAAAATTATATATAGATTTGAATAAACTGGAATCCAAATTTTTGGTGGATCCGCAACCGCAGATTATGATGGAAATTAAATTAATACAAAATAGAATAAATAAGATCAATCAACAAAGATCAGATAGCGCACTTTGGCGTTACCAACAGATATACCACTTTCAAAATAATAGAAACAGCAAACTACTTGCCACTCAAGAGAAAAAGTAAAAAAAAAAAGAAAAGAATAGTAGTTATTAAGGAAAAAGGTAAATATCTCTCCTCCCCTCAAAAAATAGGACAAGCATTCTCGAACTATTACCAGGACCTGTACAATCTGGAAAAATATGCTACCTTCAGTAAACCATCAGTAGATGAAATACAAACATTTTTGGATGGTATTCAACTTCCTAAATTATCAGAAGATGACCAAATAGACCTGAACAACCCAATTACAATTCAGGAAGTCCAACAAGTTATTAAGCAACTGAAACCTTACACCACGCCAGGACCAGATGGATATACTAATCTTTTTTACAAAACATTTTGTCAAACTTTGAGCCCCTATTTGACAGAAATGTTTAATGAAATTTAAAAAAGAGGTACTATGCCAAGGGAGATGACAAAAGTAGCATTAATAATGATCCCTAAATCCAATCTAGACCCACAGTTGTGCGCCAATTACAGACCCATCTCACTATTAAACGCAGATACTAAATTGTACGCGAAGATCCTGGCACTTAGGATTCAAAAATATGTAGAGAAATGAATTGCAATAGAACAAATGGGTTTTGTGGCTGGAAGGCAAGGCTCAGAGAACATTAGGAAGATTATGAACCTGGGTGAAGTAGCAAGGGCAAAAGGTACTCCCACCCTGTTCTTGTCTTTAGATGCTGAAAAAGCATTCAACAGAATAGGGTGGGAATACATGCGATTAACACTGTCCAAGTTTGGATTTGGGGAATTTGGGGCCCGGGCAGTAGGGGCTCTGTATAAATCTCCCTTGGCAGAAGTAACAGGTTTGGGATGTAAGACAATTCCCTTTGGAATATCAAATGGCACTAGACAGGGTTGCCCCCTCTCTCCCACCTTGTTCGCATTGATGATAGAACCATTGGCGGAAGCCATAAGATCATGTCCACAAATTCATAGGATCAGGGTGGGAGAGAGGGAACACAAAATTAATTTATATGCAGATGATGTTGTTTTGTCACTTACCAGTCCTGAAGTATCACTTCATTATCTGTCAAATTTAATACAAAGCTACAGCAAAGTCTCTTACTATAAGTTGAACTATAGGAAATCAGGAACACTGTTTTCCAATTTCTCAGTAAGCTTGTTATCTAAGCTGAAAGCTATTTATCCCTTTGACTGGAACTCCAAATCATTTAAACACCTGGGCATCATATTTTTGGGTAACTCACAGGGAATGGTAGATAAAAACTATAAGGATCTATATGCCAAGTTTCAAAATATTATAGAGAAATGGAGAGGAGAAAGATTCTCCTTCTATGGTAGAATTGCTGTAGTTAAAATGATTCTACTCCCAAGAATGAATTATATTTTGAGATGTATCCCTTATAATATCTCTAGGTATTGATTAAAGAAATTGCAACAGGCAATTGATTATTTTATACACCATTCTAAATATATGAGGGTGAAAAAGGCAGTTATGGGAAGAAGTTTCCTAAAGGCAGGAATCTCCTACCCCTCACTGCAACTCTATCAGGAAGCAAATTGTATAGTACACACTTTGAAATGGCTGGAATCAGCAGATAAACTTCCATGGATGAATATTGAAAAAGCTTTAATCCCAAATTGTCACCCATCAGCTTTGGTGTTTGGGGAAAAATCCTTTTATAAGGATCTTATGATTGGATCATCTGTGGTAAAAGAAATCTTAAAAAATTGGAGACAGATTAATAAAAGAAAAAATGTGATTCCCAAGGGCAGTGTAGTCACGTCAGTGAAAGCCTTGTTACATCCAAATATGGCAGGTAGGCTCAAAGCTTGGAACAATAAAGGATTAGAATGTGTTAAAGACACTTTGATTGAAGGGTCAATAGCGTCCTTCAAACAAATTAGAAACAAATTTAACATTGCAGCAGAAGGGTGGCTAACGTATGAAGCTTATAGAACGGCCTGCAGCGAATTTAACTTTGGCCCACAAAATGATAAAGAGTTAAAACCTATGGAAAAAATCCTCCTTAAACTGGAGAAAAAACATTTGATATCTAGATGTTTTAATATCATAAGATCCTTAGGAGAACAATCTAAAACGGGCAGTATGAATCAATGGGAACTGAATTTAAGTTTGGCAGTAGAAGTAAAAATCTGGGATAAAGCCTTTAATCTGACCAATAGATTTATCAAACAATCATCACATAGAGAAATGCATTTTAAAATAATTAATAATTGGTATATTACACCGGTGAAAATCTTGCAGATTTCACACTCTCCTTCGGACAGATTATGCTGGAGTGTGGCAATTCTGCCAATTTATTACATATCCTATGGGAATTTCCTAAATTGAACTCCTTTTGGAAAAAAATGTTATGAATTGTTATTTAAGATTGTGGAAATTCACTTCCCAATGACAGGAGAATGCAGTTTGCTACATTTTTTTCCAAGCGAAGTCAGTATGGAGAAAAAAGCCTTTGCTATTTTGACTTTTTCAATAGCAAAAAAGATAATAATCAGTAATTGGAAAGAGAAGACTGTTCCACTCTTTGCTGACATCGTTTGGAAAATAAAACATACTCGTGAATTGGAAAGGAACTATATACAAAGAGGTCTAATTAAAGTTGATCCATTGAAATGGAAATCATGGGACCAAAAACAAGAAACAACTAATTAGTTCTTTTTGGCTTTTCCTTTCTTTTTCAAGGAATGAATGAGGAATGAATGAGTAAGAATGGTAAACTTTTTCATGTAATGTTATGTTGTAATATTTATGTTAATAAGACTTCAGTATGTAATTTATTTTTTGTATCAATAAAAAAAAAAGAAAAAAAAAAAAAAAGTAATGACCGTGTGCTTTATTTTACACTGGGAGATGGAGCTAGGTCATTAGCCATGGCTACCAAAGTGCTGGATACTTGTCCTGGCCCTTTCGGCACCATGTCTAATGTAGAAGTAATGTGGTTCACCCATCCCCTGCACTACATTTACATCGACAGGTATGCCCTCCATGTATGCTTTCATGCCTTACTCTGTAGGAACCACTCTAATGTTGCATTTCAGCATCAGACCTCTACCCAAGAGATTTATCGGGCATCTAGGGGAGAGTATAAAAGGATGCTCAAATGTTTGGCCGTTGAGCAATCTCACTGTGAGTGGGCATGATATAGGTTCACTATTTGTCTGTCCTGCTGCTGACCTAACCAGTATGTTTTGTGACGACGTGTAACTAGTCCATGTGCCATCATCGCTCAACACTCTACATGCTCCTGTATTGCATAACAATTTTATCATTACCCCCTCTACATCTAGTTGAATGACTGGTTGTTCTTCTAGATCCATTAAGTCTATACATGATTCTAAATTCAACACATCATTTATTTTTGGCAAGTTTGCATCATTATTACCATACTCTTACAATTCAGATTCATGCAATTCTTGTTCAGCAAATATTTGTAAAGGAAGGGTACAACCTGGTTCTAGTTATTTGTCAGTCTGGTCATCGTCATCCGCTCCCTCTTCCTCCTGGTACTTTCTGTTTCTGTAGGAACGTGCTAAGTGGCCGGCCTTGCCACACACGTAACAATTTCCATAACATTTTCCTCTGCTTCCACCTCGTCCTCGTCCAGCTCCTCTCTCTCCACGTTTTTGATTATTTCCACCATCACCGGAAAAGAAAGCAGAAGTTATAGGTTGCGCTTTCCCATCAACAGAAGTAATCAAATACACCTCCTTTGGTTTACTATCTTGCTTTTTCTGTTTCTTTTCTTTTGCTCTCTTACACTGCTCCTCTGCATGTTTAGCATATTCTATGGGTTTCCCTAAGGGGACATGTTTTGTAAGTAATTTGGTGTTGTATCACAAAGTCATTTATTTCTGGATGACATCCCCTGAGAAAAGCGTTTTTTTAGTTGCTGAGCATATGGTCCAGCATCATCATATGGGTTAGGTCTGGCCACCCTGCTATGGCTGTCAAATACTACCCCCAACCTCCCCATATATTGTTCCACACTTTCATCATCTTTTTGTACACACTTGTTTATCTTAGTCCAGTCTGCGTGTTCTCTGTGTCTGTCAGCTATTCTGCCTATTAGAGCATCTACTCGTTGGGCCAGTTCTTGTGATCCATATTGCAATGGCTCCCCCCTTGGGTCCAGTGGATTCCAGTCACCTTCACTAAGGATCCAATCGGACCCTAATATCTGCCTCAGACATCGTTGCAACCTCAACACCATTTAATTTAAAACTTTGCTGCAATCGCTGGAACTTAAGTCTGAAAATTCCCATATTGTCATTTGGGTGGGGGACTCCTTCTACAGCTCTCCTCACATCTGCATCTGTCCATGCTCGGTATACTAGCATTGTGGGTGCAACACATTTCCCCCATCTACAAGCTCTCCCCCCCCCCCCCTAGGATTGGGAACCTCAATTAAGGGATATAATGGCACAGATGTTATTCCCTTACCTCCGTAATTATGATCTGGTGCCCGCCTGGTTCTGGCGGGACGTCCTTCATAAGGTGTTGGTGTTGGAGGAGGTGGATTTGGAACGGTGGCGGCAAGCAGGTATTTGCGGGCATCATCAAATTCGTCCTCTACATCATCACTATAAGTGACCATATTCCCAGGAGTCGGAGGGGCGGTCAGTCGTGGACATCTTTTCTGTGTACACATAAACATATCCTCTTCCGAAGGAGAGAGGTGGTTAACATTACATGCCCCTCCCCCCGTAGGCACCGTCATTGTTATACACATTTGCCTTTTTGTTTTCATCTTCAACAATTTTTTATTTTTAGTATAGAAAATGTATTTACTTTTTTTATTTTTATTTTTATTTCCTTAATTAAGTAACTTTGCGTTTACTTTTTCTTTCATATACTTCTTTGTGTATAGTAAAGCTTAATAAAGTTTGAACGTCTCCTATACCTTCCTTTTAATAAGGATTAATATTGCCAAGAAGTAGTGGATACAGGGTACTGATTCCAGCAGAGGTAGTATAGTAGATGCTGTGTATCCAGTGGGTGCGGTGAGCATCGTCATTGCTTAAAAGGGGTTGGCCATAAGGTTATAGTCAACTCCCACTTTTCTAAGGGGTTGTAATAACATGCCTTTGTCTCTCTTTACAGCAACCACACTTTCTCCCTTCTGCTATTTTCCCTCAATGATACAGACAGACATATTTTCACATAAAAACTAACACACACACACACAGAGAGAGAAAATGGGAGTAGGAAAGGGGAGTGGTCTGCTATGTGGGGGGTTGGCCAGACCCTGCACGTCTTCTCAAAATGCAGACCAGTCACCTCCCTGTCCAAAGGTAAAGCATTGAGTAAAGTTACAAACACACAGAAACTTTATATATATACACAAATACACATAAGAAAACAATTCTAGAATACAGTGTTCACAATTCCCACACATAAGTGTGTATTTACCAGACATAAGTTACAGATGCACACCAGAAACCCTTTGCATATTAAACATTTCTGTAGACATAACCTTGAAAACTGCGATTTATGCCCTTGAGAGCCAATCCACTTATATATATATATCTTGAACTCCTATAGTATCAATTAAAGTTAATAGATGTACACAAAAAATAAGATCACAGGTACATGGAAATATACATAGCATTACATATACATACAACAACCAACAAAGCTTTTATACATTTTCCAGAAATAATCTGTATATCTCCCACACCTTGGACCATCCTCCTTCTCCACACCCGAGTGTGGAAACCTGGTTCACGTAGAGAGAGAGTCGTTCACGCTACCTCTCGCACGCTACACCTCAAACACCACCACATATCCTCGGCACATCAAGGACCCATGAAGCCTGTAGCTTCTGATGGGAAGTCTTGTTGTGCAGTTCCCTTTAGTGTAAACCTTGCCACCCAACCTGTAGGGCCGACAGGTAGACCACTCAAAGTCCAACTTCACCATATACCGTGTGGTGCCTTTATGGTTGATCCCTTACAAGTATAGCTCCCACCCAGGGCTTCATACACACAATCTTACAGAGTATTTTAGTAAGAGGTTATGAATATACAGAAACTTCAGACAAAATATCTCAACATTGTATAACCAAGTAAAGAATGAGAAAGATGGAAATTCAAGCAGTTATAGATGCCTGTCGTGCTCGACTACCACAAATTTTGGTTTGTGCGTCTTCCATAAACACAGGCAAGTCACAGGATTAGCCCTTCGGAGACTAGGTGGATAATGCGTGACCACTCACTACCAAAAGTGGATAGTTTCAGGTAAGAATTTTGAAAACACAAAAGAATACATATATATATATATATATATATTATATATATATAATATATATATATATATACATACACTCACAAGTACACAGAAATATACAGAAAGTATACAGGTATATACAACCAATAAATCTGTTATCCGTGGTACACCTCTCACAAACATACATACACCCGGTACCGGTATTTAAAAACATACAAAATGTTAACATGCACACACATACATATTTTTTTCCAAGAGCTCATTTGAAAGTCGGACTCATTTACCCCTTTTTCATGGTAAGCTTTCTCAATAACGTTACGTACGGAGAACTTATTTTATAGTCTTTTCCTCAGGATAATGACTCTTTTACCTCACTGTGGGTAAGTGTCAACCCTTCTACCTATTACTAGGCTAGAGCTTTTACCTAATATCACTGTTAGGCAAGGACCTGCAGATATACACACACAGGCAAATGCAACAGAAATTCATATACTCACTGTCAGTTCATTGTAAGCTGTGCCTTTTCATCCCTCGGAAAAACACCTTGCCTCTGTGGTCCAACTGATCGTATATATCAGGCCTGAGGTCTTTCTCAAGGTAAGGGAGTCCTCAGCGACATACCCCCCGTGCACGGTAAAAGGCGTTTTACTCCGTCCGAGGAATGATAAGGGAAACAACTTCCGGCTCGAAGGACCAAAATGATAGGATCAGATTAGTGAGTAATCATGTATTCTGATGTGTGTATATATTATATCTGGGTACCAAGATATAATGAGAGAAAATAATGCACAGAAGTCAGAGTGTCATCAGAATAATCTCTGAGTTTATTTGGGCTGCAACCCCTTATATAGCATACCACACGTCACAGCTAATAGCATAGTTGAAAATAGGGTTAAATTCACATTTGCAAGCAAGTGTCTTTTTCTGTCTAACTCAGCAAAACAATCTGTATCTAATCACGGCTTCCTATAGATATTTGTCTCAGCAGTTGCTGAAACGAAAGAAAGGAAACAGAAAACAGATGTTTAAGGAATATTACCTTAAACATTTCTACAGATAACGCACTTAAACATTCTAGTAAGATACAAGGAAAAAACAAGCTGATATACTTTTTATAATCATGATATTCTTAGCCAATTTCTTCATAATGAAGAAATTAAATACCTAACAATTTGCCTCAAAGTCAGTTGGTTTGCTTTACTGCAGGAAATGAAAGAACTGCATTATATCAAAGTGAAGACAGAGATACCCCACTTACTGCATGGTTTAAATTAAACTACATAAACTATACATAGAGATACCATATCACTATGTATTTGTAAATGGTCTATGGCGACAACGAAGAAGAGATGCACATAAAATTATATTACGCATTTATACCGTCAGTCCAAGGGACATTGAATGTTTCAGCTTAAGATTACTTCTGCTACATGTTCCCGGTGCACAGAGTTTTGAGCATTTACGTACAGTGAATGACATAGTTTATGATACATTCCTATTAGCTGCAAGACATCAAAATTTCATAGCTGATGATGCAGAATGGGAGAGGTGTCTGGAAGAAGCAGCACTATGTCAAATGCCAAAGCAAATGAGACAACAATTTGCATTAATTTGCATTTTTTGCAATGTACCTGATGCTTCCACTTTGTGGGAAACATTTAAATTAAACATGTCAGAAGATTTGTTGAAACGTTACAGAGAACCAATAGCTCTCTTAAAAACATTGATGGAAATACAAGAAATATTGTTGGCTCATGGATTAAATTGTGCAAGTTTTAATTTACCAGATCCAGGACTTAAAGATGACATCAATGTTGATGATTATGACACTGAGCTACAAAAACAAAAAACCCAAGAAAAACTGGCAACTTTAAATACTTTACAGTTAGAAGCTTTTCATGCCATCACAAATGCTACAGATGATGAAATGGTCAAAGACCGGTATTTCTATCTAGATGGCCCAGGTGGATCAGGAAAAACGGATCTGTACAATTGTTTGATGAGTTATATTCGATCACAGGGTTAGATAGCTATGCCATTTGCAACAACTGGAATTGCTGCACTTTTGTTAGATGGTGGTAAAACTGTGCATAGTGGATTTAAGCTTCCAATTCCCATTTTGGAAACATCATTGTCAGATATTCGATTGAATTCCTTACAAGCAAAAAAATTTAAACCAACTAAACTAATTATCATAGACGAGGCAACATTGATGTCATGTCATGCATTGCAATGTATTGACAGATTTTTAAAAGAAGTGATGGATAATAAGTTGCCATTTGGTGGAAAGGTGATGCTGTTAGGAGGAGATTTTAGGCAAATATTACCTGTTGTGCCACACGGAAATAGAACGGAGATCATTGAAACATGTATCAAGACCAGTAAACTGTGGCAAATATTTACACATCTCAAATTAGAATTAAATATGAGATCTGAAGGCCAAAATGAATTTAATGATTGGCTCATTAAAATTGGAGAAGGAAAACATCCAGAAATACAGCATTTACCAAATGATACCATTGAAATTCCATCAGAAATGGTTTGCAATGAATCACTCATATCAGCCATATTTCTAAACACTCTTAATAATGAGGATTACTCAGACATTGCAAACAAAGTGATATTAACATCAAAAAATATTAATGCCTTGAATGTAAATAACGAAATTTTAAAATACATCAATGCACCACAAAAGAATTATTACAGTGCAGATTCGATTCTGTCTGATGATAAAGACAGTGAATCGAATTTTAGTATCGAATTTATTTATTCGTTAACACCATCTGGAATGCCACCACATATTTTACAATTGAAAAAAGGCGCAATTGTCATCTTATTGCGAAATATGAATCCAAAAAAAGGACTTTGTAATGGGACCAGATTAATTGTGCATGAGTTAAAAGATCATTTTATACATGCAGAAATTATAACTGGGACTCATAAAGGTGAACGAGTTTTTATACCAAGAATTGATTTAGCTCAAAGTGAGAGTGGTTTGCCTTTTGTCCTTCAAAGGAGACAATTTCCAGTTATCATGGCATTTGCCATGACCATCAATAAATCCCAAGGACAAACTTTTAAGTCGGTTGGGATTTTTTTAAAGGAACCAGTTTTTGCACATGGACAACTTTATGTGGCTTTTTCAAGGTGCACTAATCCAAAAGAAATTAAAGTGCATGTTGAAGAAAACAAAACTCAGGGTCATTTATTGGACGATGGATGTGTTTACACCAAAAACATTGAGGTGTTGGAAAGATAGAGGACAATGGTTTCATTTTAATGCCAACATTTTATGGTACTCAATATGATTGCAAAAAAACAATATTTCAAGTAAAACATCTATAGAATGGACAAAAAAACATAGAAAACAGTGGTTTGACTTCCAGTACAAAATTAAAGTACTCTGGGACTCTTTAAATAGGGGACCACTATTTCACTTATTAAAATCTATGTGATATTTGCAGAAAGGACAAACAGAAAAAAAAAAATGACAACAAAAACAACAGTAAAATATCCTTAAACAGATTGGAATGGGTTCAAAGTTTCATATTAACATGATTGTCCCCACAAAACAATTATCTGACTTTTTCATGATTTACAAGAGTTAAATGTTATTGTTTGATGTTACAATTTCAGATGTTAAATAAGTGTATTTTCAATTTTTAAAACAGTTTGTTAAATATATATGTGGTATAGTCAAACATGTATTGTTAGTATACAGTTGAAGCATTTTATAATAATTGGAAATGTATTATTTAAAGACAAAGTATTGATTCAGGGAGTAATCCAATCGCCAGTTAATGGGGTCAGGAAGGAATTCATTTTTTTCCCTCTTTGATACAATTGGCCAGGTTTCAATAGGGTTTTTTTTATTGTTTGCCTTCCTCTGGACTTAATGCTAATTTAGTTTAACAAGAGTTTAACAAAAATGTTACAAATGATAAAAAGCATTTTATTGTTAAAACAATTTACTTACTCTAAGTTAATATAGTCCGCAGTTACTCAGTGATGAATATATCTATTGAAAAGTGTTAGTATTGTTAAAAAAAATTTGAAAGAATGTTTAATATACAAGTTGCATGTTACAAACTTTCATGTTAGACTTTACAATATGTATGCATTAAAAAGTAAGACATTATTATATTGTTAATATATCTTTAACAATTAAAAGACTGAAGATTGAAAAAAAAAATATGTTGGTGAAATATAAGTTAAAAGTTAAAAAAATAAAACGTTAAAACAATAAATGTGTATTTATTTTTAGAAAAAAAAAAGGGACAAATGTAGCTGACTCATTTTGTGTTGCAAACAAATGTCACAACATTTAATTTTTATTGACCGTCATTTTTTGACGGGCAAGTCGCTAGTATACTATAAAATTACTGAACCTAAAGATTGGTCAGGGGCCTCTTGACAGGTAGTGCCACATTTAAGGACAACACTCTGTTTTCTAGCCCTGACCCTGTCCAACTTTCTCTGGTTCCACTTGTTGCTTTCTCTCGAAATCTGTAAGAAAGACAGAAACCTGGAGTGTCAGTTTGACAAAATATACACGTCTTTATACCTCCCAATATTTCAAATAATCAGTCATTTATTGATTGTGTTAAAATCTGCAATGTGTAAAATACATGCAAACTGCAAGAATTATTATTATGAAGAGTGGAGTAGTGCTGAGTGTCCAGACATCCAGATGAATAATCAGAGTAGTGTTGTATATCATCATTCCTTTTTTATTGGACAAATATTTTATTTAGAGTGACAAGTTTTCGAGATGTACATCTCTTTTATATCAAGTCAGAAGCAACACTGGTTACATGGATCTGTACACTAGATCAAAGAGAAGAGAAAAGATTAGAGAAAAAAATATGTCACGCAGAGAGTAAAATATAAAAAATGTTTAATAGTTTTTGTCATATTAGAGGAGCGGGAAATAGGAGAGAGCACAGAGAGAGACAAAGGGCACAGAGAGATAGTGGGAGCACAGAGAGCATGAACAAGCAGAGACAGACAGTACAGAGATAGAGACAGCACAGAGAGAGAGGACACACAGAGAGAAGGAGAGGGCACACAGAGATACAGCACAGAGAGAGAGAGCACAGATAATTGAACATAACATATGATACCGTCATTCATGACGGCAGGTTACTAGTTTTAAAATATTTAAAGGTCTGTTTTAGTTGTATATTAATAATATACTCTTCTGAAGAACGTGAAATAGGTAAAATGTTTTTAGAATGTAAAACGAAATATGCAGACACTAATTTATTGACTTTTGGTTTTTGCAGACCAACTATCTGAGGTGGGTGAAGTCCTTGCAGACAGTACTTTCTACAAAATGGGAATGTGGCATCTGCAAACACCAGTACATTCAATTAAAAGCTGTCTAGTTTATAAATACAAAACTTGTAAGTTAATAAATAAAATATAAAAGGTTATGTTTAAGTATTTTGCCCAGTATCAAATTTAGTTACTGAATTATTTTTTTTTTATATATATATATATATATATATATATATATATATATAAAAGATAGTCAGCTTGTTTCTTATTGCATGAGGTTCTCTCACATCTAACCCCTTGTGTGGGCTGCACTCTTCTGGTGTAATTTTACATAACATTATAATACTGCTTTAACAGCAGAAAATTCATATCAACCAATCGACATATCCACATACTCCACTGTTTATTCCTATAACAGATAGTAAAGTAGATACACTCCTATGGCATTCCTCGTTAGTATAGTGGTAAGGATCCCCGCCTGTCACGCGGGAGACCGGGGTTCGATTCCCCGACGGGGAGGCTTTGAAATTTTGCTTTCACAAAACATTATGAAAGCAAACAGCATATTTAACAAAATTTAAGGGGTGCTGTTTTATAAATATGACTGCATTTCTATCACGCCGAAAAGCAAGCGTCATTCATTTATATTTACTTACATTTATGTTCTATATTATTTTAAATATGATATGCATGCATATGCTTCAGTGAATCTGAATACTATTTCACAGAATCATGCAGTTACCAATAAATAATGATATTCTCAAAATAAAAAACAATGGCCCGTACGGGGATCGAACCCGCGACCTTGGCGTTATTAGCACCACGCTCTAACCAACTGAGCTAACCGGCCAGATGCACACCATAATCCAAATTCAACATGAAATCGTTCCAACTTCCATACTCTTAATCATACTTTACTTAATTGTAGGTCCTTTGTGTTCAAAATGCGCAAAAATCCAGCTATAATGTCTGCACCTCATCACAAAGCACAAGCTCAATTTAGCCATCTAAAAAATTAACACACAGAAACCTTTATGTGGTACGTTCAGGACCTGGACAAGGCAATACATTCATAAACACAGCTACTTTCAAAGAAAGACATTCCAGACACAAAGAGGTCCCACAAAATATCGGGGAGAACTACATGTCCCATAAGTCCGAAGTCATGTGACAGTGAGCAGCCAATGAGCTCTGAGAGATGCATACGGGGCTTTGATTGCATATCCTGAGATATGAAGCTGTTGAGGTGTCTGTGCTGGGGATGAGGCGGCTGCTGCTGTGTAATATCATAGGAGTGGATATTGGACCAATTAATTAGCGCGCTGCTGGACACTTCCTATTATATACTACAATCATTTACTCTGCTGGATGAGCAGCTATAGGTGCAGCTCGCTGACTGGGATCCTGTATGTTGTGGTACATCATTGTTTGTATATTCCCTTCTTTATGTTCATACAGCTGTATTTCTATATTAGGTGTATAACACACTATATTTTTTATCTGTGTTCCATTTTATTTTAGGCATGTTGATTCAAATACACACATAATTAATTAATTGTACTATATATATATATATATATATATATATATATATATATATATATATATATCATCATGTCTTCATGCTTGTTTGCTGCATTGTAATAAATCTCTTTTTTCTGCTGGTTGATTGGGAGATTCCAGTTATAGCCTGTTATTATATGACATAAAGCTGATATCTAGACATGTGACACTGATTCCTGTTATTCAGTATAAAGCTTTGCCTTCAAACAATCTCACACCTATGTTTATTATCCTTATCCTGGTGCTCTCAGCATTATTATTTTCTGTTGTATTAATGTATTGTACCATTAGTACAGCAGTGTTGTATTTGTACTTTTTATGCCTGGACTAAATTATCCCAGTATGCAGATTATATTGGTTTATAGACATCAGTGTTATCTTCCGACCTCAAGATGCATCTGATATGATAACTTATGTGGAATTAAAGGGATTTGGAAGTCGGCTGTTTTTTTGCCAGCCATTTAAAAGCACATATTTTAAAAATTGCAAACATATTTTTTTTTGCATGAAAACATTTTAGGTATAATCTGTTTAGACTTCATTGAGAGAGAGATAGCCGTTAAACGTCTGAATACATTTGTGTGCTCAGAGATTTTTATTGGAAAAAATAAAACACACAGTGATAAGGTACCCCTTTTTCTGATGCAACAAATAAAATCATTGGATCTTTCCTGTTGGTCGGTGGCGCCCATTGTCCACTAGGTCGCACAGCCAAAAGTGTTGGTGAGTTTTTTTTCAGTCTAAAGCGTATAATCTACCCCTCACATTAACACCTAACAAACCTAACCCCACTCACCCTAACACCTAACCCTAATCCCAGATCTATCCCTATTTACCTGCGCATTTCTTCTGCAGCACTGACAGCTGCAGTTACAGGTGCCATCCGCCAGAGGGCGCTGTGAGTTTTTGGGCACCATCAAGTTCCAGGGAAGTCAACTCGATGGCGCTGCCTCGACAGCGAGGCCATCCATATGTTCGGCACAGTCACTCGCCCCCCCAGGGCCTCGGGCGTGCCTCTCATAGCTCAAGGCCTCTTCTGTCGGCGCGCCTTATATGTTAAAATCAGCAGCGCCATGTGTCGGCCGGAGGCGGAACTGCAGCTGTCAGATTTTGCGATGGTGAATGCAGCCTAATCCCCCCCCCCCCTCACCCTAACACCTAACCCTAATTCCCCCTAAAATTAAACCCTAACAAATTCACAGACATTTTCGGCCACGCCACCTATTGTGCAATGACCGCCAAGGCACATGGCCAACCAGCAGGAAAGGTCCAAATCATTCTTTTCATGTCCCTTTTAGACCACATGTACCATAGAAAATACTTTTTTAAACTAGTATGTTAAAGGTATATCTAACTTTCCCTGGCTTTACCTTTCTCTAAACTAACACATGTTGCTTATATCAGACATGTATATTACATGGAGTCATTCTATACACACACAGCTTTATTTTATTTAAAAAAAAAATGTTTTCCAAACCCCCAGAGCTGCTTACATAGGCACAGTGTACCTATCAATATAAACATTGTATTTGGGTACATTTTTGTACACTATACTAACCTTCAAGCCAGCTCCTCCTTGCTTACTTGTTCAGGGAAAACACAAAACTACACATGCCATGATGCTTTTCTGCACAAACTGACTTCACAGATCGAAACCATGTTATAGCTGCCTGTGATTGGCCAAACAAATTATGAATTTTAAGCTAATTTCAGCAGGAATTTATAGGGGTATTAACTCTCAAAATCAACTGCTAGCAATTTCAAAAGATTAAGCAAATTTTAGGGAAATAATGTTTATTTTGGCATTTTTGCTTCCTCTCGCTGTAGGTAAGCTTTTTATGTATGTGCTGTGTGTATTTATTGTGTTTTGAATTTTGTAATGTTCGGCAGTTGCGTCCGATTGTTGCGAGGTCGTAATGTGTGGTAACGTGTCTCGTATGTTGTTTGCGTTGCGAGGTAAAGTTTGCGAGGGTTGTAGTTGGTGTGTCGTGTTGTTTGCGTTGCGACGTAAAGTTTGCGAGAGTCGCAGTTGCTGGCAAGGAGCGCCTTCGGCGCTCCATGCCAGCAACTGCGACCCGCGGCCCTCGCTATGCGATGGCAGTGGGCTCGTTATGCGAGCCCGCAAGCGTGAACAACGGCTCTGGCTGGCTCGCCTGCTCACAACTATATATGTGATATAAAGAGCTCAGACTGTCAGGAACTATAAGAAGGTAAGAATGATTCCACGCATAGATTAGCTGAGAATATGCTGTTATCACTGTAATAAAAGAGACAAGATGTTTTAATGCTTCCTTGTGGTAGAGGAGATGTGCAATACATTTTAAAAAATGTGAAAGCTGGAAGATCCTTTTGTCCTGAACTTCAGAGGGAATCCTTCAAATATATCATATGATTTAATATAGTTTAGGAAGGATGAATCTTCTGAGGAAAAAAAGGTGTTCAAGAGTAAGTAGGTATGATTTGAAGGTGGGAGGTTTATGGGGTAATAGAAAAGTGGAGCAACTGTCCAGAGGAAGTAGTTTGTACAAACACAGTCAAGAAATTAAAGTATACCTGGGATAACCATAATGCCACCCTTGTGGTTAAATAAACTGTTAGGTAGATATAATGGGTAGACTAGTATTTTTACTCAGTCTGTTGAGTCCTAAAAGATAACATGACATATGTGGCAGACTATTGATTATTTCCACCCCCAATCATGGCCTCTCTAATTGTGTTACACTGCAGGTATAACATCTTAGTTTTCATGTCCAGCACTGAATAGCCCTAATGATTGTTGCCTTTTCTTCATCATAGTTTTGATGGATGATGGACACCATGCAGGACATTGGACCAAAAACACTGCAGAGAAGTCCATGCAAGAAGTGTAAAGTGCTTTTGAAGCAAAAGAAGAAACTAATACACAGAAGCAAAATATGGCATTTCATCAAAGAAATTCCTGGAGACCCCCACAATGTTTATTGCTCTATCTGCAAAAAGAGTATAGCCATTAACAAAATGAAATCTGCGGATATAATCCTCCATGTCAAGTCCCAGTTGCACAGAAATTTGGCTACAGCTCAATCCAAAATGGCGTTGCTCTCCACAAACCAGAAAATGGACAAGGTGAAATTTGTATAATACTTACCTTTTTGATGCTTTCCTAAAACATTACATTTCACATATAAACTATATAGAAAATATTTTCTCTCATTTCATTTTATTTCTGTACTGTAACTAAATAAGTAAATTCAACCCTATTGTATGAGCACAATGCTGCTTGTTAATGGGGAGTAATCATGCGCAGTATAATACAAACACATATTCCTTTTACCTTCTCTACCATTTACACGGTAGAAGGTTCACACAGGTGTTCTCTTAAAGTTGAACAGGAACTACAACTTCCACTAATGAAAGACATTAGAATTTATTGCACAACAGTCTCAAGCTCGTAAACCTGCAATCAAAAATATTTTTTTGTATGTGTCATTTTGGTGTTATATCAATCTTGGGAATCAATGAGTTAATACACATCAGGCCACCCAAATTGGCTAGGATTTCCTTCATTCATTTTTATTATTTTGTACATTACCGGATTGCAAGTCTGGTCGCATATCAGACCCTTAAATGATAATTCATTGACATGTAACCTCCATTTTTTACTGACCTAATGATGATGGTCTAATTTTCTATTGGCTGTTTCTAAATGGGTAGTTACGGCCTTGCTTAATTGATCGTGATCATGCTCTGAAATACTACCTACGATTGCATGATTTATGGTTTTGGCTTTTCTGTCCGCAACTTGCGGGCTTGTTCAATTGAATTACTCTGTAATTGTAGCAGAGTTCAAGCCCGCAAACATACGGCTTGTATACCACGAGATGCGGCCTTGCAATTGAATGAGGCCCTTAGAATGCTGTGCAACTAGAGACCTGCAAGATTATTCTTTCTTTGAGCCCTATTCAATTGCAAGTCTGTAATTTTAGTCCAAACTAAGGACCTCATTCAAATCCTACTTTTTGGAATAAGTAGCCGCAAGGGGAGACCACAAGCTACTTAGCTATTCAATTTGCGGTCTCTGAGCGGGTTACTAGACTCAAGCTGCGATCCCTTGCGATTAGCTCAATCGCAGCTTACTTCCGTCAAAGCCTTTGATCTTGCACGGCCACAAGAAATCTCAGATCGCAATTCAAATGCTACGATCACCCTTCCATCAAGCTCGTAAATAGCTAAAATCGAGCTGCAGCTAACTTACACCAAAGAGGTCCCGCAACGCTCTTACTTACAAAATCCTTCTTTTTTGAGAAGTGAATGTGATTTTTGGTCTTAGAATTAATAGCACAACATTCCCACACTCTCAAATCGGCAAATAAAAAATGTTTATTTCATGTTAAATGTTCGTCATAAAGTCCAATGGGCTTCAACCTCCAAGCCCGTAGGACTTTTGAATCCAACCTCCGGGCTTGGAGGTTAAAGCCCGTTGGACTTTATGACGGAAATTTAACATGACGATTTGAGAGATTGGGAATGTTGTGCTATTAATTCTGAGACTTAACATCACTTTCTCTTTTAATAAAAGTACAGGATGGCTTTTTTATTTGCTAAATCAGTTCAACGTTTTGCAAGTAAGACCTTTCCGGGCTTGAATTACCATCCAAGCCCGTAACTCGTGGTTCAAGCCCTCAAACTCGGAGCACTGTAAATGCAAATATAAATTCAAGACCGCACTGTAAATGTTGGGGTACACAATGGGTGACATGAGGATTACGGAAATTAAACGTGAAATCAAGTATTGTATTGTGGCGCTGTACCAATTTGAGAATGTTGTGCCTTTAATCCTCATGTTACCCATTGTGTACCCCATCCTTTACAGTGCTGGATTGAATTAATATTTGCATTTACATTTCAACAATGTTTGCGGGTTTGAAACACGAGTTACGGCCTTGTGGCCACTATCCTGTTCAAGCACGGAAGTGCATACGGCCGATTGCATGGTTTGCAATCAGCCGTAAAGGGGACATCCTTGCGGCGCTGCTCAATTGAATACCAGCTTAGGCCGTAACCCTAACGC
Organism: Discoglossus pictus; assembly: GCA_027410445.1. Taxonomy (NCBI): domain Eukaryota; kingdom Metazoa; phylum Chordata; class Amphibia; order Anura; family Alytidae; genus Discoglossus; species Discoglossus pictus. Next base: position 168,521 of record JAPZIH010000742.1, read on the forward strand.
AAGGAATTGCAGACTTGCGGCTGTTTTACGGCCCCAATTAGAATGAGGCCCTAAAGTTTTGGCTGCGGGTCAAATATTTTCTAAACTTTTAGATGTATTCAATTGTCAATAACCCGTAATTACAGGCTCACAGCCTGCACACGCAAACTATGCACTCCTAAGTAGGATTTCAGGAGGCATGATCATGTGATCTGACAATAATTAATCAAGCCAGTAAGTTACATTTTAGACAGAGCCAATAGTAACTGAGAGAGTCAACATGATATCAGTAAAACATGGAGGTTTCAAATAACCTGCAATTGTAGGCTAAGCATTAATACACAAATAAGTAATGTTTGCTGATCGGCTGCATCCTACAGTCTTGAAACAAATTAAAGCACCTGTTTAAGTCCAGGTGGGTGGCCTGATATGTTTTAACCCCTTGATTTCCGGGATCGATATAACAAAGTTTAAAAAATATATTTTTGGTTGCAGATTTGCGAGTTTGAGACTGTTGTGCAATTAATTCTAATGCCTTTCATTGCTTTACCAGTATTTTAAAGTACAGTAGTGTGTGTTTATTTGCTGCTGCAGTTATACAAACAGGTGTTTAACCCACTTGCGAGTCCTATCTAGTACTTGTAGAATTGTTTGACACATTTGCAAATTATGGGTTTTAAGGCAATTGCTGATTTTTTGTAAATTGAATATCAATTTTGCATCTTTAGCAATGGTAACAATATTTTTTTTTACAGAATACTTTCACATTCTTTTTAACGTTTATTATCATTACTTTTTTAAATGTATTTTGACTTTTTTTATATAGTGCATTCATGGAGTACACAGCTTGCCTAGTCCATATTTGAGCTCAGCAATATGTTCACTAACCATAATATAACAAAACATCTTGTTAAAAAAAGCCAGTGTGTTTTAACTTTTATTCTTTTATCCATTTTTGTGAATAGGTGCTCTTTTTGAACTTTGAGTTGTCACAATACACACACACATACATGCTTGGAAGGTAATTTGCACATTCACTGTATGTAGTCCTGGGGATGTGATTGTTCTGTCTCTTTCTATTCTGTACTAGATTCTGATAACATTTGATGAAGTTGCAGTATATTTTACCAGTGAGGAATGGAAATACTTGGAAGAAGGGCAGAAAGCTCTTTACAAGAATGTGATGATGGAAAATTACCAGACATTGCTCTCTTTGGGTAACATTTGTGTTAATAAGGACTAAACACACACACTTCACTCTTGTAATCCAATACCATTTTAAACATGGCTTCCTTTAAGCATATGCCGGCTGTATTACACAGCTTTATGCAAAGCTCAGGGTGAATTATACACAAGCAAAAGAGTGACAGAGGCCCTCCACTGTACAGTATATGAATAGTACATTTGTGCTCACAGTTGAATGTCTAAAACAAGTTAAAAAGCTTGTCTCCTGCTCAGAATTTCCTAGAAATACAGTTATTACACTGCATTCTGGGAAGCTGGTCAGAGACATGCAAATGTACCCACAACGGCTTCACTCTTGTAATCCAATACCATTTTAAACATGGCTTCCTTGAAGCAGATGCCTGCTGTATTACATAGCGTTAAAGCTCAGGATAGATTATACACACACCGTGAAACAAATGGATGTCCTGTAAGGCAAAAACAGAAATTGCCTTAAGCATTATTGACGTAATTAAATTTAGGGGGATAATCTAAAATATCACTTAAAGGGACTCTAAAGAACATTAATAAGCGTATACACCTTGTACTAGCAGTTTTTCTCGAAAGTAAAACAAAAAATCTGAAATATTTAGAATTGATTTTGCAGCTCCTGTAAACTAATTTGCTCAGAATGCTTGGTAAGGGCTGGATTCCTTTAGAAAAAATGTGTAGAATAACATATACCCAGTTCTTAACAAAAAATCTTCATTTTGGGGTGACAGTCAATTTTTAAGAGCAAGATGAATAGATAAAAATAACGCCCAAAAAAGTTGTGTAATTTTTTTGTTATCTCCCTATTGAAGAACAAATGGCTATTTGACACAGCAGATTCTGGTATTATATTTATATACATAAACATGTTTGCATTGTGTAATTAGGGGAGAATGCTTAATTCGTTAATAAGTTCACATAGTGCAGATCAGATTAAACCACTTTTCAATGTATTGTTTATATGATAAAAATATTATTTAAGAAAATGTACCCTGAAAATAACTCTGTAGACTGGATCTCCATCTACCTATTACAAACTGTGGCAGAGTGCAATTAAATCCATGTTACACCACAGTGCTGGTGATTTGTTAAAGATTGGATGTGCTGTGTTGTAAGGATGAGGGGAAAATTATATTTTTTTTTAATGAAAAAATACATTGAACATGACAATGCTTTTAATTGCTATTAATTGAAAAATTATTTATCTTTACTGCTTAGGTTTTGAAACCTAGACCACCACTCTGGCCTTTTAAAAATAATATTAGCAGGTAGTTATATTTATATAATATATTTGTTATATAATAACTAAAATGTTCTGTGTACAAAACAATGTCTGTCATTAATACTTACTTTAACCTACCTGAATCATGTATTATACCTTGACATGTCTGTAAAACATAGAAAAAGAAAACTGCTGTGCATTAAAAATGTATTACCATCAGACCAAGATAATTTAAATGCAGAACGAATAGAAAATATATATATTTTTTTGCATATTGTAATCACAAATATTCAAGGTAGGAAGACTTCACTAAAAATGGCCCCACATACATAAATTAGCTTCTTTTTATGTAAGTTTTACTTGTTTTATCTTTTGGCATATGATTTTACCTACTTATAGTGCTCTTGTTATGATATTTTAAGTTTTAATAATCTACAGATTGCTAATGTCTGGTTTGTAGAAATGAGATATAATGGAACTTTATCATGTATTCACTTCTTTTCATATAAACAGGATTTCTCAATGTGAAGCCTGCGATTATTTCAGCTATGGAGCAAGGACAGGAGCCCTATAATGGAGGAGGAGATCAGAAACTAAAAGTGATGGGTAGCAGCAAAGGTAAGCCACAAATAATGGCATTGTGGAGGTTGCAAATGTGGTATATGTAATAACAAGTATTTTATTTTAACAACATTCATCTCATAATCTCCTACAGTTTACTAACACTGAAGTTTGCTATTTTGAGTGATTCTGATCCAGCTGTAAGCAGAGGAATATTTTTTGTTAATAAAAAATCATTGTCATTTAATTACTGATTAACCCCTATCCATTGAATCCATTGTCTTCAGTGTAGTTGCTAGCACAAAAAAAATACTAGGCATGCTCAAAAAAAAAATTTTTTTTTTCTTTTTCTTTGTTTGTGAATCACATTTAGAACATGCACCCCAGTGTGGTGGCTTTGTGTACTGCATCTATACTAATCTACCTGAAGTAAGTAGGTAATGAGCTTGTACCGTGTTAGGAGAAACTCACACAGGTTAAATATTAACAAGAAGAGAACACAAACTCCATGGGATTCAATTCTGTCAAAATGCAAATATCTGAGAGTCACAGTATTCATTTGATCTATATCAGGCACAAAAAGATGGAAAGATTTGGGAAGTTAAATTTATGAGGAAATTAGGCTCTTTGAATCATGGATTAAATTGTGACAATGAATTACTGTCACATTATTTTGTATAATATTCTAATGTCTTCACTGGGTATCAGTTACTTATAGCCTAATTACATATCATATTTTACACCACTTTGTTTCCTACTCTAAAACAGAACATTATAGCAGTGTGAAAATAATAAGGGAGAATTTTTTATTAGAGATTTATTTTTTTGCAGTGAAATAAGCAATTTGTAAGTTTGACTAAAAGTTTTAGTTTTACTTTAAAAATAATTTTGGACAATAAAATATGTAATACAATTTGAATTTATATAATATGCATAAATTATTTCACACAGAATTTCTTTTATTCTTATTTGAGCGTAAGAAAAAGGCAAATTCTAATATAAAAATGTATTGATCTAAAAATTAATTTTAACTACTTAAAATATTTTACCAGAAAAAACACTGCCTTTGTTTTTAAGATTAAATGCCATGCCTGCAAAGATAAACAAAGGTAGACATGGATCTACCTGTAGTACTTCAGATAGATCTTTAAACAGCATCTATTTTAAAGAATTTCATTTTTTTAAAAGCATGTTTTTAACATTAAGAATATTGTTTTTGCAACAAAAAAAAAAAATGAAATAAAAACTTAATTGAAACTAACAGGAAATGCAGAGAGCATACTTTAGTCTGTAGATCCTATTTGCTGACAGTGTGTAAGCCCCCAAGAGCAATTACAATTTTGAATAGGTCACAAAGTTGAAAACACAGATGCATCTTCCTAGGGTGATTACCAAAGACTTTTGATATTAATGTTTGGTTGTAATTATATTAATATTTATGCCTACTCTGCTTTTCCCAAACAGCTTGTGAGGCTGCAAGTTCTAATAACAAAGAAGAAAGACAATCTCCAGAGTGCACAATTGAAGTTAAGAATGATCTGCATCCTTGTGAAGAGAAACCATTAAAGAACAACATAGGGAAAAAGAGTGTAAGGAACTTAACTGTGGAACAAAGATTGTATAGAAGAAGAATGCAGCAAATGTATATGTACAATGCATGTGTCTGTCTGTAACAGTGTTGTACAATGCATGCTGAGAGAGTAAATGTTAAATACATTTTATTTGATTCATCACAGATGCAAGGCAGAAGTTATTCTTTAACTCTACACATTTCCAGGCAACATGGGATGCCTATTTCAGACTTGGCCTCTACACAACAGAATTACCTTCATGTATTGTTTGGCTATTAAAGTTAAATGCAGTGATCATATTGGACACAATTGGCATTCTTGGTTTTCTGTGTGTGAGAGAAAATAAAGCTGTGTTGCAATATATCAGAAACTGTGGGTGTTATTTTGTATTGATACTGTAGTTACTTAAGTATACCGCTAGTTTTTCTATGTTACCATTTTAACCAATAACCAGAGGATAGCGATATATTCAAGATACAGCTGTTCTAAATTTTGGTAAATTAGTTCTCTGCAGTTCTTATTGTTGAATGAAGTTTATAGTCTTCTCACCGATGCAGGAACAAATGGCTCCTTGCTGTCATGTTTTATTAGAGTGATCTCTGCTGCAGCCAGTTCACTGAGTGCTGCATCTACCACAGTCTGCGGCCATTGCTTTGTGAGCCGTGCGGGGGTGTGAGTGGGTAGGAATGGGAGTGGAGGTCTCAAGCATATAGTACATATTATATATGTATATGAATGTGACATTAACCATAATATTCTCTTGTATTTACTTGTTATATTGAAAACTAAAGCATTTATGCACCATTTGGGCTGCTTTTGGTACAGGATTTAGCACACATTTTTTCTACAAGTCCATAAATTTTAACCCTTGCGTTATATTTGCATCTTGTACTTTTTACCCATTCACCTACCAAATTCGTAATCCTTGCGTTATATTCGGGTGGCGTTATATTTGAGTATCTATGGTAGTGCAAGTTTAGTCAAACACTAGAACCGAAATGAGAGCCTTGTAGATACTTAAACCCTGGCTTAAACATCTATGGTTTATTTAAACAAATGTTTAAATACCGTCTGTAGTATTGATTGTTTGGTACTTCTTGCAGTCCAAGGGACTCTAAGCAGTTTTCTTCAGCATCCCAATTCAAAGGCATCAATTCTAAAGCACTCAGCCTTATTGATGGCCCAGTTCTTGCAAACATGTTACTATTGGGAATACCATAGTTCTAACTATGGAAACCTTTGTTGATAATATTGATAGTGTAATATCTCTACTTTTTTAATAGCTTTTTCAGACTTTCCATAGCTTTCCTCCTTATCATGGCTGCAGTCACCGTTTGCAAAGATTTTGGAGCCCAGAAAAATAAAATCTGTCACTGCCTCCACTTCTTCCCCATCTATTTGTCAGGGACTGAGAATGCTGTTTTCCATGATCTTCATGTTTTTAACGTTGAGCAGCAGCCAGCTTTTGCACACTCTTCTTTTACTCTCGTCAATGGGCCTTTTAGTTTCTCCTCCCTTTCAGCCATTAGAGTAGTATGAGCCCTGTATCTGAGGATTTTGATATCTCCCACCAATAATAATTCGAGCTGTGGATTCATCCATCCAGGCCTTACTCATAACATATTTCTGTATAAGTTGAATAAGGTGACAATATACAACCTTGCCGTACTTCTTTCCCGATCTTGAACCATTCAGTTGTTCAACGTTCTTTTATGACCATGGCTGCTTGGTTCACATACATATTCAATTAATATATTATATTCTGAAAAACAGCATACTACAGAGAGGTGGTTCTAATGTATTTATCACCTGCAATAAAGCTAATTATAATCTAATTTATTCTATACAAATATACTCAGAGCCTTCCCTAAAGATAAGTGTAAAAACAGACTCAAAACACAGAAGAACAGACACTTATATCTCTTTAGGGTATCCTCATCCAGGATATATTATATTATGTGTTATATAATATATGGAATGTTATATATGGAATTTCAATGATGAAATAATACAGTTATTCAGAAGAATGACTTTGTTAAAATGAAAAGTTAAACCACGACTGTTAAAATATTAAAATACAACAATTGCCACTAGTAGATGACTAGTTCATTATATACTACCTTTTACAATAATAATCAACTCTCCACAATATTATATACAATCATTTACACAGATACAATAATCAATTAGCATATATGAGATACATATATTATAGACCAATACTAGAATATGTAAAGTGCTAAAATAGTGTATATATAAATTAAGATAAATGTAACTAATGAAAAAGTGCCCTGCTCGGAGTATGGTGGTAGCGACTTACTACTGCTATGCTTTCACCTTCCTTAATAACTACTTCCCCTGTTCTAGTGGCAGAGCTGGGGATCCTTGCCTGCAACTGCGACCCTCGCAAAATTTATGTTGTAAGGCAAACAAATGACAATGACGGAACCCGCGCAACCCCAAAAACATTACAAACACAACAAATACAAACAACAAACACATGAAAAGGTTACTCACAGCAAGGGGAAGCACCGAGGACCTCTGCAAGTGAAGTTACACAAATTTCGGAGTTTAGAGACCCGAAAATCACATAAGCGAGAGAAATAATGGCCGCCGAACAACTATGCAAATCTTTATCTGTGTTTTTGGGAGCAAACAGTGGTATTCACTGATGATATGGAACGATTCACAGAAAAAGTTTTGATATGGTATCGCTATATTGATGACATAATAATCATCTGGACAGGCTCTGAAAGATTACTTTAAGAATTTATACAGACCCTTAATATTAATAATTTCAATCTACAATTCACGTATGAATATAATTAAAGTGAACTGAACTTTTTGGATTTGAAGATTATTAAAGATGAAAAAGGTAATATTAATACCACCATCTTCAGAAAATCTACTGCAACAAACATGTTGCTCAACTGGACCAGCCAACATCGATCCCTTTGAGAAGGGGAATTCCAGTTGGGCAATACTTAAGACTTGTACAACTCTACAGGAATTCAAATTACAAGCTGATAATCTGAAACAACGTTTCCGTGATAGGGGTTACCCCAACCAAGTCCTTAAAAGGGCATATCAAAAGGCTATTAATACTCAGAGGGCAGAACTCCTGTATAAACCACCTGAACTCAAGAAGGAGGAATTGGTGAGATGCATAATGAAATTTGGGAGTGATCATGTCAAGATAAAGTCAATATTGAATAAGTATTGGTATTTGCTTCTTGAAGATCCAATAATAAGAAAGTTTATATCACCACAAGCATCCATAACGTACAGGAGAGGCAAAACTATTGGTGACCAACTTGTACGTAGTCAATTCTCTGAAAGTAAAATTAGAGAAACGCGGCTGCGCAGGAAATGATTAAGAAAATGCAAAAAATGCAAGGCATGTCAATATATACAACAAGAAACGGAATTTATACATCCAGGAACTGGTCAAATATATCCCCTAAAAGATGCTTATGATTGCTCCTCATCATACGTAGTATAGGTATTATCCTGCTCATGTTCCAAATTTTACGTCGGGAAAACTGAGAGACCACTGCGACAACGTATTGTGGAACACATCTCCTCTATTCGCAATGAATTAGACACCTCAGTAGCGAGACATATGAGGAGATACCACTCTAACTCTTTGAATAACATAAAATTCCATGTGGTTGACATGATCCCTAAAACAATTAGGGGAGGAAATAGAAAGAAGATTTTATTACAACATGAAGGCAGGCGGATCTATCTTCTAAATTCTAAAGTTCCTGATGGCCTTAATGAGGAGTTTACATTTACACCTTTTATTTAGTTAGTATAGTTTTTCTTCCTTTTATAATCATCACTATTATTATTATTCTTTAATTTACAAATCACAATTTAATCTTCACGTTTGTAAGATCAAATACTCAAGTCACATGGATATTAGTTAGAATCAACTATAAAGATCATCACATTAACACTAAGAGGTTTTATATTCCTTAAATATAATGATGGATATTGTATTACCTTTAGACTAAGAAATATTAGTGGGAAATCAGATGTAATCCCATAGTAGCAATATAATATATTTCACCACTTATAGTTCACCTCAGTCCTATTTTAATTCACGTAAACATTTAGACGTAACAGTCTTCTCATAAGATATATCATCACACATAAATGTATAGCTCTAGAATGACAATCCTTCTGCTTCAGAGTTGAATCTCTTAGTTTCTTTATAAACTTCCCATATCCCCCCCCCCCCCTTTATTAGGCATTTCTTATTATTCACTCTGCATTATTTGTGAATTAGGAATTTTCTCATTTTTAGATGGCCTCTCTATTTGTTGGACCTTTGGGGGGCCTTGTTCAGTGTTCCTGGGTGGTGCGTGTAGGTAACAGTGAAGTTAGCTCAATAGACCCCTATTTAGGTCACATTGCAACCTTTTTGGCCATTAAGGGCCTCCGTTTCCGCGTTCCCGAAGTCATGATGTCGGCCGTCTACGGGATATCCGGTTATGATCCGGATCCCCTGTGGCTGCCGCCATTTTCCATTTTGTGTTCCACGCTGGAATGCATTGATGACGCGTTTAGCGTTTGAACAATATCTCTTTATTGAGACCGCCTTTCTGCGTTTCAGCCTGAAACGCAGCTGCGGTTATGTAATTGGGCAAGTGGTTAATCCCTCCCTTCTCACTACCCAGAATGCAGCTATCTCGGTGCACATGATCCTGGGGAGCCAATCATACTATGGCAGAAAGTAATATTGATAGGAAGCCCGTGAAAAAGGGGCCTAATTGCTTCCTATAAATAGTGCCAGGCAAACAAATGAGTTTATGCCCTGAGGAAGCCAATTTTTTTGGTGAAACTGGTTGGCAAACTGTACATCACATCTTACTGGGATGGAATAATGGCTTATTTGAAGCTTTAAATACTGCCTTTTGGCTATCAATTAATTTTTTGCTTTTGGATCACCTCTACTCTGCAATTGATGAGGTGGATAATGAAGACAGTGGCCTAGTAAGGCATAAACGCCTAATGTGCAACTCCGTGCTAGGTGCTGTGGGTAAGAGGGGTGTTGCACAACCCCCATTACTTTTCTTACCACAGTATATTATTGCACTAAGTATGTGATCAGTATTAAACTCCATTCCTGTTGATTTAATCGAGGAATCTCTTCTATATCCATACCCAGTATATTAGTGATTGTTTTTATAAGCATTTATATGCAATTTTATCTTTTTAATCAATTTTGTGTTACTCTAAGCATATCCGAGGATTTGCATATGCATAAATGAGGATTACTTTTATACATAATTCCCCTAAACTATGCTAATAATTGGATATTTTCCTATATTAAAAGTGATATAGCTTCACTTTATGTTATTACAAGTTACATATGCTACATATGCTACATGTAAGATACCATTGGACCAATATTGATTGCTCCAATTAGGGGTTTCAGTACACATATATATTTAAAAAAAAAATTGCGTCGTGGTTAGAAAGATTTAATAAAAGGAACACTGTAATTTTTTGAATATTATAAATAATTGTGCTTTAGTGCACTAAGTAATGTCCTTACTGTGATTATTATTTGACAAATACAATAGGTTCATTGTGTAAATAAAGCACTTTGGCAAACGCCTTTTCACAATCAATCCTTATTCTCAGGAATTTACAGTTATTATTAAACCCAAATGTTCAAGGTGTTGACAATATTTATGTGAAGGAAATGGCGTATTTCTCATTTTATATTATAAAATATGCTAAGCTGAGGAGAGCGATCAATGTCTTATTAATTTTAGTTGAATACTTTGAGTGTTACCGAATGTCTTTGTATTTCATGAGAATTACTCAGTATAAAACAATACAAAGCACCAACCTCTTCTGTGATCTGTTGTAAAACAGCCTGACAAGTTTTACACTAAAAAGGGATAAAGAAGGGATGAGAATGTAAAGATATTTTGAATCAGTTTTTGGTCACAGTCTTGCTTTGTTAACCTAAAACACAAACAGGTGGTGGTGATGGGAATCTAGACTTTCAGACCCCTGAACTATCTTCTATGCGATAGTGATATCATGCTCTACTCACAGTCCACCTTTACCAACATTTGTCGCAATTTATAGACCAGCAAATATGGCAAATACTAGTAGAAAAGCTCCAGTCTGTTGTTTTCTGTACCAGTGTTTGAGTGGAAAATTCATCATAATAATTCTCAAAAATTACAAAGGTGGAATTAAACACATTGAATTACATTTTTTTTTCTCAAGTCAACCAACAAAGGGCCTGTTGATAATAACAACAGTTGTTTATTTACCGCATTATCAGCTGTGCTCTACCAAGAGGGAATACATTTTGTTTTGTGGGGGAAATTTTATATATACTGCTAATTACTACCTTTTGTATCTATATGTACTCTTCCACAGAATCTCACAAGAATTGAGATCAGCTTTTAGGTCCAGGAATTCTCTAGAAGTTCACTCAGTTCAGAGTGCAGCAGGCATTTTTGAAGAATAGCTTGGAGACAGAGACAGCTACCTGTCAACCATCAATATAAGACTGCAGGACTGTGAGAGCTAAGGAGTAGAGATGTCGCGAATAGTTTGCCGGTGGACTGTTCCCGGCGAACATAGCATGTTCGCGTTCGCGGCGAACTGCGAACATATGCGATATTCGACCCGCCCCCAATACTTTTATCATTGAGCAAACTTTGACCCTGCATGTCACAGTCAGCAGACACATTCCAGCCAATCAGCAGCATACACTCCCTTCCAGACCCTTTAACCTCATGGACAGCAGCCATTTTGGAATCATAACTAACTTGCAGTCTTACTGAGAGGAGGGGAGAGTGTAGGTGATACTGCATCAATAGGGAAAACCATAGCTAGGCAAGTTTATTCAGTGTCCAGTGCAGTGCTGAAGGACTCTTGTGCCTTATTATTATTATTAATATTACTACTGTATAATGTGTAGATGTACCAGCTGGGCATGCTCTTGTGCATTATTATTATTATTATATAATGTGTAGATGTACCGGCTGGGCATGCTCTTGTGCATTATTATTATTATTAAAATATTTTTAATCATAATAATAATAATGCACAAGAGCATGCCCAGCCAGTACATCTACACATTATATAGTAATAATAATAATAATACACAAGAGCATGCTCAGCCGGTACATCTACACATTATATAGTAATAATAATAATAATAATAATGCACAAGAGCATGCCCAGCCGGTACATATACACATTATATACTAATAATAATAATAATAATAATAATGCACAAGAGCATGCCCAGCCGGTACATCTACACATTATATAGTAATAATAATAAGAATAATAATAAAGCACAAGACCTCGCCTGTGTCTCCCCCACACTCCCCCCATGTGTCTCTCCCCCCCTCTCCCCTGTGTCTCCCCCCCACTCCCTCCCATGTGTCTCTCTCCCCCCCCTCTCCCCTGTGTCTCTCCCACCCTTCCCTGTGTCTCTACCCCTCTCCCTTCTCCAGTGTTTCTTTCCCCCCTCTCCTGTGTCTTTTCCCCCTTCCCTCTTCCCTGTGTCACTCCCCCCTCCCCTGTGTCTCTACCCCTTCTCCCTTCCCGTGTTTCTTTCCCCCCTCCCCTGTGTCTTTCCCCCCTTCCCTCTCCCCTGTGTCTCTCCCCCCTCCTCTGTGTCTCTTCCCCCTTCTCCCCTGTGTATCACCCCCCTCTCCCCTGTGTATCTACCCCCTCTCCCTTCCCCTGTGTTTCTTCCCCCCCTCCTCTGTGTCTTTACCCCCCTTTCCTCTCCCCGGTGTCTCCTCACCACTCCCTCCCATTAGTCTCTTCCCCCCCTCTCCCCTGTGTCTCTACCCCCCACTCTCTCCTGTGTCTCTCCCCCCTCCCATGTGTCTCTTCCCCTCACCTCTCCCCTACCCTGTTTCTCTTCCCCCCTCTGCCCTGTGTCTTCCTCCCCCTCTCCACTGTGTCTTCCTCCCCCTCTCCCCTCTCCTGTGTCTTCCTCTCCCTCTCCCCTGTGTTTCCTCCCCCTCTCCCCTCCCCTGTTAGCTTCTATACGCATACATACATACAATAAGAAATCTGGCGGGGGGGGGGGGGGGGGGTTACCCCTTACCCCCCCCCCCCTCAGTTCCAACACCCATGTGTACTGTATAATATTGTGTTGCATTATGTTATATTATATCACTAGCGACTTGCCTGGCACAAATGACGGGGCAATAAAGTTTGAAGCCATGGCAATGCTGTTTGCTACACAATGTGATGCTTTTTGTACTCTGAGGACCTTCGGCGCTCATTGTGAGCCTCTTCACTCGTGTCCTTCATGTTTCGTGCTTTGCAACGATCAATCTTCGGCGCTCATCGCAAAGACAGATATATAAGTACAGTGTTAAATGTATAATTTTTTTTGTGCAGTGTAAATTAAAAAATGTATTCAGGTCTCAGAGCATAATAAAGTGATTTAGATTTGTAACTGCTTTGAGAGTGCTATCGCTGGCAGCCAATGAGCAGTAATCCAGATATATAACTGCAGAGTAAAAAGTAAAACATTTTAGTGTAGTGTAAAGTCTACATTTTTATTTTCCATTACTAATTAATACTTATTAAATGAATGCACGATAATAACTATTGTGAATGAACAAATGTATTAGAAAGTGCGAAGCGTTAATGTATGTAAAGTAACGGCAGTGTAAAATATGCTATTAAGCGTATTTATTTTATAGATATTTTTTTTAATAATAATGAATTAATTAATTACTAAAATACTTTACCTATTTGTAATTAATATATCCAGTGATCAATATCCTGAAGAGCTAACAATCAGTTTTGATTTTCCTGCAGCTTACAGTGTACATTTGGACTGTTGGTGACCTGAGGTGTAAGTGTCAGCAATGTGCGCAGTGCATGAGGGGAAACCGCTTGTATAGTCGTGTAACGCGCCATTTTAGATTTGTAATGTTATTAGTTGCAAGTTAGTGTTGTAAAATGGCGGCGATTGTGTATGTGTTACGCGGCTCGCCAGCAGTTCCCATTATTTCTAAAAGTGTATTTTGTACCTCGTCTGTTCCTAGGTAAAAGTCGTACATGGCTGCCGATGTTTTGCGCGGTTTGGGGTCGTGTAGCCTCGTTTTCATTTTTTCCGGACGCCATTTTTTTTGTCGCTTAGCCGACTTACAAGTGCCAACTGGGGAAGACGTTGCAGATATCACATATATAGTTGTGAGAAGGCGGGTTGTTGCTAACGCTGCAGGCTTGCGAAGCGAGGGCCAGAGTTGCTGGCAAGGAGTGCCGAAGGCTCCCACGTCGGCTGCAATGAGCCGCAGGCGGGACTTACACCATCAAATTTACGGACTTACCATCCAAAAATACGGGACTTGGAAAAAAAAACATTACGAGCTCACAAAAATACGACCTTAACGCCCGAACCGCGCACACTTAAAAACATTAAAAACACAATAGATACACACAACAAACACATAAAAAGCTTACCCACAGCAAGGCGGGCACCGAGGACCTCTGCAAGTGAAGTTACACCTCCATTTAAGTCCAAATTCATGAGTTTAGACACCCGAAAATCACCTAAGTGAGAGAAAAAATTACCGTTGAAAAAAAGAAAACGAGGCTACAGGACCCTAAACACGCAAAACACATACGGATTTTCCTAAAAAAACGTACGAGGTACAGATACACTATTAACAAGGACGCTAAATCATCAACACCCGCGTACCACATACACATTCCCCGCCATTTTACAACACTAACTTACACAATGCGGAAGTACCCAGCTACCCTAACGGCTTCCACTCGCGCACGCAGCCTATTTACACTACACACTGCGCACATTGCTGACACTTACACAGCAGCTCCACAGCACTGAAAACCTACATTGTATGCTGCAGGAACATGAAAACAGATTGTCAGCTCTTCAGCACAATGCTTCCTGCATATATTACTTACAAATAGGTAAAGTATATTCATTTAGTAATTATTTCATTAGCATACAAAAATACATATACACAAAAAAAACATGATCACATTAAACATAAAAGCCATTCACTGCGCGCCTCACAACGAGCACCAACGCTGCTCATAGCACATAAAGCCTTGCAATAAGCGCAAAAATCACATCACCGCCGACCAAAGAATAACAGCAAAAGCGCCTATCAGAAAAAAAATACAACCAACAGCCTTGCAATGAGCGCCGAAGGATCTCCGACCGCCAACAAAATGAATGTCTCGTCCAAACACCATTACCTGCCTAACAATCTTATTGCCGCCATTTTTTGACGGGCAAGTCGCTAGTAAATATATAAAGATCAAGATAATAAAAGTATCAGGAAATGTAACACAAAGATGCACGCGCGTCTGAATAATACGACAAATACGGATTTTTGTCATAAATTATATGATCGCAGTATTGGGTCATAAACCCTAAACACTGGAATCTGTTACATACAATTTACTAATGATGTCATTAATGGGCTTCAAAGGGGGAGATCTCTTTTCATACTTTTTGAGCGGTGCAAATCCAACATACGCAGAGCGGAAACGCCACATCTGTGGGACACAAACAAATATGAAATATTTAATAATCATATTTTGATGTTACCAACAGATAAGGAAACGAAACTGAGGTTATTATATCTAATAGTAGCAAGCCTGGGAGTACTGGGAGTAATAATACTGCAGCAGGAGGTCAGGACTAATGTCACCTATAGACCCCCAGACAGATAAAGGTCAGTACTAATGTCCCTCTATAGACCCCCAGTCAGATAAAGGTCAGTACTAATGTCCCTCTATAGACCCCAGTCAGATAAAGGTCAGTACTAATGTCCCTCCATAGACCCCCAGTCAGATAAAGGTCACTACTAATGTCCCTCTATAGACACCCAGTCAGATAAAGGTCAGTACTAATGTCCCTCTATAGACCCCCAGTCATATAAAGGTCAGTACTAATGTCACTCTATAGACCCCCGGTCAGATAAAGGTCAGTACTAATGTCCCTCTATAGACACCCAGTCAGATAAAGGTCATTACTAATGTCCCTCTATAGACACCCAGTCAGATAAATGTCAGTACTAATGTCCCTCTATAGACCCCCAATCATATAAAGGTCAGTACTAATGTCACTCTATAGACACCCAGTCAGATAAAGGTCAGTACTAATGTCCCTCTATAGACACCCAGTCAGATAAAGGTCAGTACTAATGTCCCTCTATAGACACCCAGTCAGATAAAGGTCAGTACTAATGTCCCTCTATAGACCCCCAGTCATATAAAGGTCAGTACTAATGTCCCTCTATAGACCCCCAGTCATATAAAGGTCAATACTAATGTCACTCTATAGACCCCCAGTCAGATAAAGGTCAGTACTAATGTCCCTCTATAGACACCCAGTCAGATAAAGGTCAGTACTAATGTCCCTCTATAGACACCCAGTCAGATAAAGGTCAGTACTAATGTCCCTCTATAGACCCCCAGTCATATAAAGGTCAGTACTAATGTCCCTCTATAGACCCCCAGTCATATAAAGGTCAATACTAATGTCACTCTATAGACCCCCAGTCAGATAAAGGTCAGTACTAATGTCCCTCTATAGACACCCAGTCAGATAAAGGTCAGTACTAATGACCCTCTATAGACACCCAGTCAGATAAAGGTCAGTACTAATGTCCCTCTATAGACCCCCAGTCATATAAAGGTCAGTACTAATGTCCCTCTATAGACCCCCAGTCATATAAAGGTCAGTACTAATGTCCCTCTATAGACCCCCAGTCATATAAAGGTCAGTACTAATGTCCCTCTATAGACCCCCAGTCATATAAAGGTCAGTACTAATGTCACTCTATAGACCCCCAGTCAGATAAAGTTTTGAAATGTTTCTTGGATAGCATTGGGGCTAAAGGAGGTTTGGCCATCAGGTAGTCTAAAGATACTGTATATTATGTCCTCTCTTGGGGGTAAAGACACTAATATTTCCTCCAATAAAATTCTGTTTTTTTATGTGGCAAGGTCCCTGGTTAGCCCATTGGGTTATCTGTTAAAAAGAGTGGTGCAGAGACTGTGGGGGCTGTTAGCCTCCTTGTCCCCATGTGGCCGTTTAGAATCCCTGCTGCTGCATGTTTCAGCTTTACTAAGGTGTAATTGTATAGCGTTTGACTCAAGTAGCTGCCTGTGCTGGGTCAGTTTGGCTTAATTGCTGGGCCCTTTTCCTGCCAAGATGGCGACCGTCAGTCCATGGGCCTCTATGTCCCCTTCACTACCTTTGTCCCCGCTTGTGTGCTTATTTGGGATGGCCCCCCTTTATATCTCCGGCCCGTGGCCTTGTAAGGGTCACCCCCTCAATCTCTGAGTGTGGATATGCAGGGATGGGGCGTTGAATCAGGCCTACCTTCTTCTTTGCTCGCTGCAAGATCAACAATACCTAATTTTTCAGGCCTCTGGTGCTGCACTGTGGCTTCAACAACCAAACCCAAAAAAAAGGCACATAACAGGGATTAAACTGATAGGAGTAGTACTACTTAACACACCACTCATATGTGGTGTAACAGTAGTGTACATTTAAAACAAAAACAAAAATTGTACTGTAATAGATTGCATAGCAGTTAGTTGTCTGCAAGCGTGTGTGTCAGACCTACAGCGTCTACTCTACCAACTTCTGCAAGTGCACAGTGCCACTCATATCTGTTGTCACAGTAGCTTGCACGCATAGTACCGATCTGTCAAAACCTGTAATGATGAATGAGGTCTAGAGTAGCCTGGTTCCCTTATCCTCTACAGGTTGAGACCTAATGTTTGGGTGACTCCAGACCAACACATGAGTACAAACAGCACACAAACTCAAAGCCGCCATCCTCCTACTGGAGCAGCATCATAAGTCACATCAACCACTGCTGTCCTCCTTGCCCCCTCTCAACCATCCGCCACTCCGTCTCTCGCCTTGAGCAGTTCCTGCTCATCTGCCCATAGTCAGGTGCCTGTAAAGGACATGTTTGAGCGTAAGAAGCTAATGTCACAAAGTGCCCCAAAATTGAAGTGATACGACCAACAAAGCATCTTTTTCCATCTCCTGGTTCTAAAAATCCAGGCCTTATACACGCCCCCTGATAGGTGACGTAACAAGTATTAAACTGATAAGAGTAGTACTTACAAACACGCTACTCCTATCTGGTGGCACCTTTGACTGCACGTGCCGTGCCCCAAAATTGAAGTGATACGACCAACAAAGCATCTTTTTCCATCTCCTGGTTCTAAAAATCCAGGCCTTATACATGCCCACTGATAGGTGATGTAACAAGTATTAAACTGATAAGAGTAGTACTACTTAACACACCTTATAATAATGCAGAGAGAGGCAACGTAGTGAGAGGAGTCTGAAGAAGAGGAGTCAGAGGAGGAAGGTGCCTTTGAGGAGGTGGAAGACCAAACACAGCAGGCGTCCCAGGGGGCTTGTTGTCACCTTTCGGGGACCCTTGGTGGCTGAGTGGAGGAAGAGACCTTCAATGACATCAGTGAGGACAAAGAACGGGACATGGCTAGCTTGGTATCCAACCTTGTGCAAATGGGGAGTTTACGGTTGTGCAAATGGACTGTTTGCGGTTGTTTGCGGTGCGTTAAACGGGAAGTTTGGTCTGTCACTGTGAAGCGGGCCTAACCCTTACACTACCTGATCGATACAACATCATACCTGATGTTTTAAAGCACGTTATTCCAAACAATTTAGGAATGTTAGGTAATTTATGCGCTTTATGGCTTAAAACCAGACTCTGCATCAACTATGTAATTTTCCATGGGAGTTTTGCCATGGATCCCCCTCCGGCATGCCACAGTCCAGGTGTTAGTCCCGTTGAAACAACTTTCCCATCACTATTGTGGCCAGAAAGAGTCCCTGTGGGTTTTAAAATTCGCCTGCCCATTGAAGTCTATGGCGGTTCGCCGATGTTCGCCGGTTCGCGAACATATGCAGCGGTTCGCGTTCGCGGTTCGCGAACCGAAAATTTTATGTTTGCGACATCACTACTAAGGAGCAGAACCTAATTTTTTATGTTTAGGTTGTGTATTCTTGCTGCTTTTATTTCTCCCTTTCATACATGTATGTTCAAGTAGTTTTTTTTTAAATGTTCATTAAACTAAATTTTTCGTTTACAGGAATACCCTGTTTAGCGCTTCACATGCGCCCCTGCATGCAGGAGCGCTTTGTGAAACAGCACTAATTGGGGCCATAGCGCTCAGAGAGGATTTAAAGGACAAACACTATTTGGCATGCAAAATTGAATGCAGAATTGGAAGGGAAAAGAGCCCTATAGTGCATGAGCACTCATCAGGGTAGCCTTAAGATGGATTTTCCTATACGCAATGCTTGTGTCATGTGAGGGCACTTGGCACAGTGACCCGGTTATTTCAGAGGAGAATAGGGTTCTAGAGACAGAACACACATTACATCCCATTACTTACATAGTTACATAGTAATTAAGGTTGAAAAAATACTTTTTAAATTAATTATTAATCAATTATTTAATTATTTTTTATTTTATTTTTAATTATTAAATAATCCAGAGGAAGGCAAACAGAAAAAAAAAAAACAAGTGAGGCTTAGCCAATCGTCTCAAAGGAAAAAAAAAATTCCTTCCTGACCCCAGATACTGGGGATCGGATTTCTCCCTGGATCAATACTGCCTCTCTAATTATCCATGATAACCCTGAATTCCCTTTTTAATTAGAAATCCAGTCCCCTTTTAAAGTTATCTATCAAATCCGCTGTCACCACCTCCTCTGGTACAGAATTCCACAGATTAATCACCCTTACTGTGAAGAACCCTTTCCTTTCTTTAAGGTGGAATCTTTTTACTTCTAACCTCAAGGGTTGTCCTCTTGCCAGTTGAAAACCCCTTGGCACAAAAACCCTGACCCTGCATGTATTTATATAGGGTAATCATTTATCCTCCATTCCCCTTATTAGTTTTGTTGTCCTCCTCTGTACCTTTTCCAGCTTCTATTACTGAAGTTATAAACAAATTTCGGGTGCCAACATATAAATTGCAGTTTGGGAAATCTTCTTATTCACTTGGAGCCACCCTCTATATGTGTCTTCTGTTCAGAAATATTTTTAAAAAATTGTTGACTTAACCTTAAAGAATAGGTCAGTTCAACAAAATAAAGTCAAATTCTTCACAAGTAACACCTTTTATGTGGCTGTATATTTTTAGTTCATTGCTACATATTAAACTTTAAAACTTTATACTTTATTTTAAACTGAAAATAAAAAATGAATTATTTTAAAATCTGAACGAATAAAATTGATATGATCCCTAGATTATACTCTCTTAGGGATTTTGGGACGTTACTTTTAGTTCAATTTTATATATATTTAATTTATTTTGTTCTTTTATTGTTATTATACTCATATACTTTCTTAGATCACGGTTCCTCTCTATATGTATTTCTTGTTCCTCATTGTTTTTATGTTAGGATATTCTTACAAATAGACCATATTATTTAGGAAACTATGTTATAACTAGAATATTGCCCGTCAAAAAATGACGGGAATGAAATTGTAAGTGAGCTAATGCTGTTTGGTATATGGTAATGAACTAAATAATACATTAATAAAGGAATATACTTTACCTATTTGGAAGTAATAAATGCAGGAAGCATTATGCTGAAGAGCTGACAATGTGTTTTGATGTTGCTGCAGCATACAATGTGTGTTTTGAGTGCTGTGGAGCTGCTGTGTAAGTGTGAGCAATGTGTGCAGTGTGTAGTGTAAATAGACTGCGTGCGCAAGGAAAATCTTTTAGGGTAGCTGTGTACTTCTGCATTGTGTAAGTTAGTGTTGTAAAATGGGGCCTAATGTGTGGCTGATTTTGCATCCTTGTTCTTCGATCTCGTCCGGCTTTTTCGGAAAATCCGTTTGTGTTTGGTGGTGTTTTGCGTGTTTAGGGTCCTGTAGCCTTGTTTTCGTTTTTTTCGGCGGCCATTTTTTCTCTTGCTTAGGTGATTTTCGGGTGTCTAAACTCTGGAATTTGGACTTAAATGGAGGTGTAACTTCACTTGCAGAGGTCCTGGGTACCCCCTCTTGCTGGGGTAAGCTTTTTATGTGTTTATTGTGTTTTGAGGTACGCGCAGGTCGGCTGTTAAAGTCGTAATTTTGCAAGGTAATTTTTTTTTTCGAAGTCCCGCGTCTCGTATTTGTGTGTCGTAAGTCCGTAAATGTTGCGAGGTCCGCAGTTGCTGTCAGGGAGCGCCTTCGGCTTCGTGAGGGCCGCAGCGTTGGCAACAACTTTTGACAACCCGCAGTTATGACAACTATATATGTGATTTCCTATTGTGAGCCTATTAATTTCCCATATACTGGTTAATTTATACTCAAATATTGTTAGAATAGCTGCAGGCCCAGACCATGATACTCCCACCACCAAAAGTATACATCTATTCTGAGGAAAGGTAATTGAAATAATCCCTAAATGACAGAAAATGCATAAAGCACAAAGAGCACACAAACACTGATATGAGATGAAACCCTCAGTTTGAACATAAACAGCGATGCAGAGAATGTGGAGGCAGCATCTGACATAATCAGGTAAATGCATATAGGGGGAATCAACACAACATTATAGAAAACATATATACACATATAGACATATGTGCATATATGTTTGGTCTGGGCCTGCATGAGTGCTGCCGGGAACTGGGGAGCTACAGTTTATTGAGGGAACCATGAATGCCAACATGTACTGTGACATACTGAAGCAGAGCATGATCCCCTCCCTTCGGAGACTGGGCTGCAGGGCACTATTACAACATGATAATGACCCCAAACACACCTCCAAGACGACCACTGCCTTGCTAAAGAAGCTGAAGTTAAAGGTGATGGACTGGCCAAGCATGTTACCAGACCTAAACCCTATTGAGCATCTGTGGGGCATCCTCAAACAGAGGTGGGGGAGTGCAAGGTCTCTAACATCCACCAGCTCTGTGATGTAATTATGGAGGAGTGGAAGAGTACTCCACGCAACCTGTGAAGCTCTAGTGAACTCCATGCCTATGAAGGTTAAGGCAGTGCTGGAAAATAATGGTGGCCACACAAAATATTGAAACTTTGGGCCCAGTCTGGACATTTCCACTTAGGGGTGTATTCACTTTTGTTGCCAACGGTTTAGACATTATTGGCTGTGTTTTGAGTTATTTTGAGGGGACAGCAAATTTACACTGTTATACAGGCTGTACACGTACTACTTTATATTGTAGCAGAGTGTCATTTCCTCAGTGTTGTCACATGAAAAGATATAATAAAATATTTACAAAAATGTGAGGGGTGTACTCACTTTTGTGAGATACTGTATTTTGGCAATAGACACAAGTGGATCTATACAGTTCCACCCAAGAACAGTTCACAAGGAAATTAAGAATATTTTTTTTTAAGCAAACAAAACAATGGAACATGCTAATACTATTAGTTTGTTACATGCAACAGTGTTCCTGTAAAAGTCTTTGCACCGGAAACAACTGATTAACCTGGCACATGTTCCAAATCTCTTTATAAACCAGTGTAGTTGTGTGTTCTGCTGCCAATCAGATGTGTTGATCGATTACAGTGAAGAGTGAATTAGGACACTGAAGTTATATTGTCAGTGGTATCTTTACTTTGAGAACTTCATTTAAGAAAATAAAACATATCAAATACCCTCATTCAGATACAACAAAGAAAAAAATGCTTTCGATAACCATTTGAAGGAAATAATATATAATCATTAATAAATATCAAGTACTTTTCTTAAAAGTAGTATACTGTTAATCTTCTGTGGCCCTGATAAATCACCCCTTTTGTCAAGTAAATTCACTCTTTTTTTTATATTCCTTTGTATTTTTTTGAATTCAACAGAAAACAAACATAAAAGTTAAAAGGTTATCGATAAGATGCAAAAAATAAAATGTATACACTATAAAAAAAACTGATTTAAACAGTGACAAAATGAATATTCCTCTTTCTACAGCGATCACCAAGTGATATATAATATTGTCCGTACATGATCTATCTATCACACTGGTATTGTGCTGGTTTGTTAGACCTGGCTCTATTCTCTGCCCCTAGCTTTTACGGCATGTCAGCCTTGCAATATATATGATCCTATTCCTTCTTGACTTCCATAAAGATTTAACCATCAGAGAAAATTGTGCCTCCTCAGCTACCATAGTACAAGCAAAAGATCCACTAAACCCATCCCCCAGCATCCTTCTGCATCTATTGACACATAATGAATTTAGCAGAAGGCAGTCACAGCTGGTTTCACTAGCTCATACATGGTATGGGGATGCATCTTACATTGGTTATGAATAATACCATTTCGGCTCTGTGCATTTTCTATTTCTGTTAGTAGAGTGGGGTTAAATCATGCTAGTTATTTAAAAAGGTAGGTTTTATCAGCCCTACTTTACATTTTTACATTGAGCTAAAAAGATTCTATTAATGCCTGAAGATGAATGGATGTCTTCCTTGGATGCTCTTTTGTTTAAATGCACAATATGCTTTTGGTAAGTACATGTTCATACTTATTTTTACTGATCTATTTTAATGTATATTTATGTATGTACATTGGGAATTAAAGAGCGAGATATGCAAATCACTGGAGAGTGGACTACTAAAGTATTACTTTTGGCTCCTAAATATTTATCAAAACATAATTTTTTATTTGAATGCTTTTCTTGTGCTTAAAAAATAAACTTTGTCTCTATTGTATCTATATATGAAATAATTTTATAATATTGCTGTAGACTGCATCATTGTATTTTAAATTATTTGATATTATCTTGTAAACAATGCATAGGCAAACTTTATAGTTCAAGAAAGGTCTTTCTTAAGACCATTCGTTAAGCGCTCATAAATATGATAAAAACAGGTTTTTGATGTTAAAACGTATTTATAAAGTATGTCTATATCTGATTGTTTCACAATATATTTTCCTAAACTTTCCATATTGTTGGGGACTAATGTATATTATTTATAATAGAGGATATGGGATTTGTAATATTTGAGCTTCACTGGAAAAACAACTTTTGACTTTTTATAATGTACGACATAAAAAATTTTTTTTTTTGTGAAATATGTTGCTGAATTTTAATCCGGTTTCAAGTGTGTGGTTTCCATCACTAAATCCTACACTGCGGTATTGAGGAACAATATTTTAATACTAATATGTATAATTGTTCTGTATATTGCCATGCTAATATTTGGTTGATTTCGAAGTGCATTAAATGTTACTGGTCAAGTGAGAAAATAATATTTCTGTGAAAGTGTCTATAAACAGATGTCTGCTGCATACTGTACAAAGACATGTCCTACTGCAGAGACATTAATAACATTTGCTTTGAAGGGTCAGAGGCTACTTGTGAGGGTTACTGTAAAACCTGACACTTATCTTACTGTAAAACCTTACACAAATGCATATTTTTTTTAACAAAATCCTTTTTTCTCACATGAACAATACAGCAGTAAACCATATATTTTAAAAATACAAGCAAACACATTGTTATTTATTTATTTATATTGATGTTTAAAACCATTTGTTTTGTATTGATCTTCATATTGTCAAAGAACATGATGAACAGTCTTATTTTTATATTTATTTATTTGCATGTGCACACATCAGAGATGCTAATAAATTGTTTTACCCTTATTTGTCTGTTTAGTTTCATTATCTTTCAATATCACAGAAAGTATTGAAGCATAATAAAGGGCAACAGCATTACTTGCCCAGGTATCACACGTAGTGTAAATTTAGTATATAACTTTTAATGACTCTTGAGAGCTTTACCAGGGATATCGGGCCACTGAATCACACGGAATGATACAGTGCATTAAGGGACATGGAACCCAACTGTTTTTATTTTCAGGCATTTAAGGAGCACATTTTGAACTTTACAAATGTTTTTATTTTTGCATGAAAAAAAAGTATTAAGTAAAAACAGTTTGAACTTTATTGAAACTAAAAGGAAATGCAGAAAGCATACTATAGTCTCCAGATCTCATTTGCTGGCAGAGGGCAAGCTCACAAGAGATGTTTAACTTATGAATAAGAACTTATTTTCAAAAAACGGACAAATTATTATTATTAATGCCTTCTTTTTGATGCAACAAAGAAAAAAAATACTTCCATGGCTCTTTAACATTAAGTCCACACAACAAATCTGTTCTTGAAATATTAATCCACTTGTATAAGATTGTAAAATGTTTTCAGGCTCCAGAAATATGAATTGCCAAATCCCCCCCCCCCCCCCCCCCTCCCCTGATTTTTCAATGTGTGTAGAGAAGCAATTGTGCGATGTTTATACTATATGCTGTATTTTCTTTGGCTCCTACACCCATGGTTGGCATTTATTCTGTCTATATAAAGATAATATATTGTGGGTGATGCACATTTAACATGGACAGTGGCATAAAGATGTGTGCAAGTTGTGTCATTTACTTGTCCATTCACTCATAGAGCACAACCTGCTGCATAAGAGATGGCTGATCTTGTCTTTTATCCCCAATGGGTGTTTAGCAGTTTCAAATAATATAGAATTTTTAGTTGTAGTAACCGCTGTTACTTAATCTTCCACTTACTTTTTAAAGAGGCAAACAAACTCTATAAATACTAATATAAATGTTTGCATGATACTATATGTATGTGTAAGACTGCATTAAAAATGCATATTTGTCCTTGACACGGCTAAATAGTGTACATGTTTACATAATTTTAAGATAGTTTGTGCTGGGCCCGTGATTCAAGTATAATGTAGATAACTCTTAACAATGCTGATAGTCTTTCCAGTTAGTTCACCAAATGCTCAGACTCTGGCTAGACTTATGATGCAAATAAAATATGTGTATTCCTATATTCCTAGTTCATGCTAGGTGCTTCTGTATATCATGTAGCATTTTATCTTGCTATATGCCTTTAACTGTGTTTCCCAATTACGGTAAATCGTGCAATAATCAATTAAAGGCATATCTAAATTAGCTGGATTATGAATGCATCTGATAGAGGAGAATTAGTAGTGTATGCAATCATTTATTTTTGCATGAAAGTCAGCAAAAGCTCTTGTAATTTCTCACAATTGCAAATTAGGGTTAACACCCTCCAAACCCAAGCTAAATTAGCAGCACATTTAAAATTATTTGTTTTGGCTAATTAGGTTAGCTGAAACATTTGATTTAAACTCTGGGGATCCTGTTTGTGCTTTAAAGTAGCCTGGGATATGTAACATATAACTGGTATGTGCTATGTATTGCTCCTGACATACAGAATGGAAGCTGCAAGGAGATTGGCTGAACAAGCAACAGCAAGTAAATAGTGGGCTAATATTGCTCCCCTGATGCTGGATGATAGTGGGGAGTGGGGGAGGGGGGTCAGATGCCTATGTAGACACCCCCTGGAGGGGTCAACATAATCATTAGAGGGATTTGTAGATATTATTAAAAATAAAATGTTTTATGAGATGTGCTGCATACATGTAAGCTGCTTTTTGCCTAAGGATTGCAGAAATGTATTAATCCATGAAACTTGGATATGCCTTTAATAATGCAATTCAGCGTTTTGGCTAGTTATTATAAATCTGAAGGTTCTAAATGATCTTGCTGGACATACAGTATAAAGTTTAATATAGATGTATGCATAAAAAAAAATCTGTAAGTTGATTGCAATCCTTTTTTAAACAACTGGAAGACAAGGAATTAATTTGAGGTGTGTATAATGCCATAAGAACATATTTTAACCTCAATTCTTGTTTTGAATATGTGGAATTTTTGCACTCCTTAAAAGTAGCAAGAGAAGCATGATTATCTCTGCATTCAAATAAATCCTAGGAACCTTAGGTAAGGTGTCACGCCGCCAGATTTGGGGGACCTCACTCACCCCAATTCTCTCTCTCTATGGGTCACATCTGTTTGTTCAGATCTCAACACCAGCAGACACTTCAGATGACAGCATCATTTCTGAAGAGACAGGCACCATCAGACCCCTTTTCTTAGGATCTAAGAATCACACACCATGTACCTTTGATTAGTACAAGCAGACTCCGACACCACAAAATCACACTGGCACTTTATTTTTCAAAACAAATTCTCAGATGACACAAAACACCAAAGACTTCCCCCCCAGTTCTAGCCCATCCTCTTCAGCCCCACCCTCACCACCTGGGATCTATCCTCATATACATCCCTGTCCCCATATTAGAGATGGGACTGAGCTATGCCAGAAGGTGACTAATGGGCATTGCATCCTGTTTTACAATCTGTGTTTATCAGAACAGGTGTAGCTGACTCTGGTATACACATCAAATAGGCCACATCTCTCAGTATTTAACTAACTATCCTCCCCCCCCCCCCCCAAACTCCCAATTCAGTTTTATGGCTTTATGACTCTGTAGCAGGGCTACACATTCCATGAGTTAACCCCTTATAGTCCAGGCCATCACACAACATTTTATAATGGGAAATTTACCCTGCACTCTGTTATAGTGTCAGATCTTAGCACACATAAATAACTTAGATAAAAAGATAAACTTGACTGCCTACTATCCTACTTCTAATACAGATACAGTATTTTAATGTTAATCAATGACAGTACTATATGCACTTATTACATCCATGATATAACTACATGTATGCATTAAAGCCATGATATAACTGTTAAGCAAGTAGTTAGTACTTTCTAGCCACACATATAATAACTGATGAAACCCCAAACAGTCCAGTGGGTCCTTCTGTTCATAACATAAGGCCTCACTTAGACTACATAGTACAATTTTGGGTAGCTCTTCTATAAAAAGACTATACAGCTAGTTTTTAAGTGAATTGGAGGCATTAAACTGTGATCTATCTATCTCATATGTAAATACATATATATTTAAGAAAACACTTGTTTGATCCCTCTTTTATGATAGTACTTACCTCACATACTGATGTTACTGGAAGACCTGAAGCCACATTAAATTTGAAGCTCGTAGCGACATCAATACCCCTGCAAAAGCCTGCAGGCTTGAAATTTGCTAGAATTACAGACTTGCATTCAACCATGCCACGACCAACGGGCCAGAGATGCAAACCCATAAACCATTCTTGCGCACGTTGCATGTGCGACGTGAACATGATCTATTAGTCAAACCCGTAGTTATGGGACGGACAGAGCCAATAGTAAAAGAGATCATCATCATTATGTCACTGAAAAATGAAGGTTAGATTTCAATCATTTACAGGTTTGAATTACGATTTACGATCTGACCTGCATTTCAGAAATAATGCAATGTTAATAAATCTGTAAATATTATATTCTAGTCCATGCGAGTTCCTTTATATGTATTAACACATTGATTAAACATAAAAAAAGTATTTTATATTGCAGATTTGCAAGCTTTTGTGGGTAGCTTTAAGAGGCCAATTTAATAGCCGTAAGGGCTAAGGCTTTACACATTGGGGGAATTTAATAGGGCTGTTAGTATGTAATCTAATTGCCAACCAGGGAAAAGGTGTAGGGGAGGGGGAAGAGGTTACAGCTTTCTGATGCATATTATGATCTGATTCTTCCTACTTAGTATAAGGTATGTCCCTCACATGCAAAGTAGGGCCCTCATTCAATTGCGATTTGGCCAATTGAATAGTGCTCTAAATAAGCACATAACATATTTTTTTCAAATAAGTTTTTAGTTACTGAAAACCTTGTTTTTGGATAGATGTTTACTAACTAAAAACTTATTTCAAAAAATATGTTATGTGCTTATTTAGACCCCTATTCAATTGGGCAAATTGCAATTGAATGAGGGCCTAGGTGAGGTAGTTACTATTATAAAACTGGGATCATTTTTTATTTTATTTTTTAATTATTAATGGTAGGCTGAGACCCTGCCATTTCCCCTTTAGATGGAAATGATGAGCTTAGCTTGTCATTGCCTTGGGAAATAGTTTTGTTAGGACTGGCTCAGCTCGTCCTTACCACTTAACAAAGAATAGGTGGATAATGATATAGGTATAATCCAATTCACAGTTTTTGGGGTCAGGAAGTGTCAGGATTACATTGTTTGGTGACTGTAATATTACCAGTAATTATGGATATGGCCAAGGGCACATGACATTGTTGAAATGTAATTATGTGTTGTCTGTATGTTTTTATCTTGTTTCCTAGTTATAATATGTTATAGAGGGAAAATGTGATATAGAACAGAATACTGTATATGTGGAAATGGTGAAAATGCCCTGCACAGAAGCTTAACTGCACATTGCATCTGCACACATACAGGCCTTGATTCAAGGCAAATGACTGCTTCTTAGGAGGCCTGAGCAAACACTTGAGATTAACATCAAGGTTTTTTGTCCTAGCTAGCTATACACACCTGACATCTGGTGAGTTTTATCTCAGGGGCTTTTATAGCAACCAAGGTTGCAAGGCTGATGTGCTGACATTATACACAAAGCTACACAAGGATTTGGTAAATATGTTGGTTCTATGATTCAATAAGTGTTCAGTTCTAGTTTCACATATCCACAGTGTGAGGCTGCTTTGTGTTTGTATCCTGAATTGGGGAGTGGTCTTGCCGGAGGCCACTAGCAACCTGTGCCTGTACCTTTGGGCGTTCTCCTCTTCAGATGCCATCTTTTGTGACACAGAACAAGAACCACATGATTCTCCTGTGGTAGGTTTGAACTAGGTTCATATCAAGCCCCCTTAAAGAAGCAGATTGGGACAGGAAGGAAATCATTTTCTCTCCAAATTATTATTTTTTTCACAATCAATTTTTATTGGAACATGACAACAGATAAAGAAAAATACATACATTTTAAAATAAACAGCATTATAGTTACAGTGCATGACAATTCTTCTTGGATATCACAGATTACAACATAATATATATTATTTATAGTATTTATATAATAATGTAAGAATTACTTTAAACAATAGACTGTATTAATTTTCTTATCTTTTCCATTTAAGTTTTTTTTTTTTTTTTTCTTCTCCTGCTCCTAACCCCAATCCTTCTTTTCTTATTTTAACGTTCTCTGTTCCTGCTTCATTCTTTAAATAAAAGAGGAAAATGTATGGGTTATTTTCTCTGTATATTAGAATATTAAAGATATCATTTGAATAGTTTAGTAATTTTAAGAATGGGAAGATGGAGTGATGTTTTTGTGGGTTAGGCTGTGACCCTTTAATAAGGAGATATGGTTGTTAGATTAAGTATAATAAGATTTTAGAGAGAAACGACCATACATTGAATTATGGAATGCAGAATAAGACAGAACAAATAGTGTTGTCATATTTGATATTTTAAAAACCTAATATCTTATATAAAGAAAAAAAAGAAAAAAAAAAAGTAAATGCATGTGAAGAAGAAAAAGGAATAAAAATATAAAAGAAAAAGAGGGAGGGAATATGGGGAAATAAACCTCTACTTGATTTGTACTACTTCATTGTCTGATATTTGGATGAAGAATATGTTAGTATTTAAAATAATTAGATAAAAGGTTACCTCTTGATTTGCAAGCAACTCCCTTCAACTCAGCTAATATATTGGCCCTAGAAGCAGGGGTGTAGGAGCCAGAATAATTTGGGGGGAGGGGTACAGCTCACTGTATACACAGGCCGTAAAATTGCTCATATATACATACATACATACATTCAAACAAACATAGAAGAATCTGGAGAGCAGGGATTTGTCCCCCCCCCCCCCCGTCCCCCCAGTTCCTACACCCACGCCTAGAAGCTGCTGATTTTTTATCATAGAGTAATACTTTGTGTAGAGTTTAGCCATGCGTATAGGCCAGAAGATGAGTGATTCTTCCATTTTTTAAGATGTAATTTCATTTATTTTTAATAGCTTGGAGTCTCAAAATGTCTGAGCAACACTGTTTAGCTATGTGGCTTTTGGTGGCGAGAAATGTAAATTGTAGTAAAATATTTTGAGGAGTTGGTAGGTTTGGGAATTATATCCCTAGAAGAAAGTTTTCAGCATCAACAGTCAGCTAAGAGTTGAATACATTTGAGGTTAGATTTATTATTTCTTTCCAAAGTGTTCAGACTTTAGGGAAAGTTTACCATATGTGAATACATATTTAAAATATAATATATATGTTCTATGTAGAACCTTAAGGTTTTTTTTTTAAATACTATAATTTAAGGAGCCTCTTGAAAGGTTGGACCATGATTCTTGAATAAAAGATGTCGTATAGCATGCCTAGAGTTCCTTTTGTTAGGGGATTATTTTCACATATTCGGGTAGGCCAATTAGAATCAAGGTTTCCTAGGTATTTTTTTATTTATGGTGATAAAATGTTTGGTTTGGCAGTAGCTGAAATGTTTTTGAATGGGATGGTTAAAATAATCTCGTGGCTTGTTATAGGATAGAATGTCATTATCTTTTATCTTGATACATTAGGCTCTTCGATTTCTAGTTTTCCAGAGTCTTTGTTAAATTCCATGGGGAATGAGGGATGAAGAAATGTTGATAATAAGTTAATAACAATGATTTGCCCATGTCCAACGCGAGAGATAGTTTTTTGTAATAGAGTTTGAGTTAATTTGTTTTTTTTACTAGGGGTTGAGGGAGCCAAATAATGTTATCCCACGAGTAGGGATGCATGAGATAATTAGTAGATGCCCAGATTGGCTGATAGCTCTCTAAATTGTTTAATGTTGCCATTTACCTAATTGGTTAACACAACATAAGAATCAGGGAAGATCTTACATTAGTGGGCTTGAGGTACTTTTAGTTTTTCTTAACCTAGAGTAATAAGTCATCATATATGTAAAAATTATAATTATATCTGCATGTATGTGCACAAGGCATCATAACATCATTGACTGTCAATTCTGCAGTTGTTTTTATGCAGACTGAATTGTAATCAAAGCACTCCTGACAGGCTGTAACTTCCCACAGGTATGTTCAATCTGACCTAGCAGTGGAGAGCAGGTTTAACTGACAGCTTGATTTGTTTAATTTATGTTTTAACTCCTTTTCCTCTAGAAGTACTTGCTTTAAAAATTGTCATAATATTAATCTTATGAATGGTTTAATAAAACTCAAGAGGTTATTAATATGTTAAACAGAAATTTAGCTCTGATACGGCTCCTTCTAAACCCAGCTCAGTGGAGAAACAAGATTTTAAAAATGTTTGTCTGCTCACATTAGCACAGACAGGAGGTCCACCAGGTTGCTGGTGAAATGTATATTATATGTTGCGAACATCATTTTACTAAAGTCTAAAAACAAGCTTGTATCGCCATCACCACGTGATCATGAATCTCTCTAGAAAAGCGAATGTCAAGTTTTAAATATGTTTTCAACACGGAAAGCCCAAGTTTTCCAAAAATACAACACTGCCATGCAGTTTATAAAAATGATGCTTGTATTTTACCCGCATGGCACCAATATAGTTTAAATTTATATTTGTCGGTTTTCATCCTAAATATTTTAGTGTATCTCATTTATATGATATGTCATGTGATAAGGGGTTTACAATGTTAAAACAGTAATGGTTAAAGCCATGATGAACAACTAAAAATGTGTCTTCAGTGGGCCTAAAATGACTACACAATGCATTTAACCCTTTGTTCTATGTACACAAATATACACAGCCAAGCCATTAAGGTTTTCTAGGAGGCAGTCTCTGTTTCTAAATCTCTGGAAGGAAGTGCTTTATAGAGATACATTATACTGTTGTAAAAAATATTTAGTAGTACAGATTTTAGGAGCTCTGGCTCTCAGGAAATTCCACCCCTGTTTTGTTTGTTTGTTTGTTTGTATGTATGTATGTATATGTGTCTGTGTGTGTGTATATATATATATATATATATATATATATATATATATTGTGGCAGGGCCGGCCTTTGGCTAACTGTTTCTCCTGTGATTTTCCCATGAACCAGACCCAATATACTTTTATCTTTGCTTTAATAAAGTGTTTAAAAAAAAAACAATAGCCTAAATTCAGTATAAAAGAAATATCTACACAAACAGGCTTGCTTCTTTGCAGGAACACCCTGACTAGCCCTGAGACCGCTTCTCGGTCTGCAGGTAAAACAAAATACCTTTTCACACAGAGGTGTGGTCCCTTTAAGTCCAGTCTCTCTCTGTCAGCTTTTTTAGCTGCAATGGATCCTCTGCAGGTCCTCTACTTTTAAAGCAAACAGTCTCTCAGGTAAGTATTGTTGCAGTCACACCGACTGATCCTCTTACTGGCAGCTTCCTGCCAGGTCCTGTTCAGGAGCTCTGTCTCTTTCTCCTCTCAGGCCACACTGAAGCACTCAGTGTCTTCTCTTAAGCTGCTGGCTGTAGTCTCCAGGCAATCTAACTTACTAGCCAGTGTCTCTTTGTACTTTAAGCAGTCTTCCCTGCTGCTTTACTTCAGAGCTTATCTCAGCTCAGCTCTCGTGAGACAGTCAGGAAGACTAGATCCTATCACAGCTTCTCTCATAGACTGCAGCTTCACACAGACTAAGAGCCTAATCAGCAGCCCTTCATCTCTGTGTGTGTGTCTTTTAAAAAGGCATTTTACACCTGCAGCTCCAATTAGCCCAGCTCCAGGGGATTAACTCCAAGTTAACTGGAGCAGATCTTCTCCCTACTGTGTGACTTGCACCATCCACCGGGGGGCAGTACACCACTATATATATATATATATATATATATATATATATATATATATATATATATATATATATATTCATATGGTTATGGTTATGGATTGCAAGAACGTAGCCTTTGTGGGCACATTTGCATGTCCCTGCCAAGGTTCCCAGAAGAAAGAAACCGTATTTCTCGGAATTCTGGACATGAAACAAGTTTAACTTGTTCTAGACATTCAAATGTGAACACAAATGCACTATTTACTTAATATATTGAGAAATTTGAGACTATCCACATACATAGGCAAGGAAAGCTCATAAAGCTAGCTTTTAATAAAAAAAAAAAAACATGTTGATTTTTTCTGCTCCCTAGATATATTGATTATTTATTGGTGAATGTTTTGTGTATGTTGGGGGGCATCTGCGCAGAAGAGTTTGCCGCTTACCCTTTCACCGCCTAAGCCTGGGTCTATGTAGGGAAGGGATGCCTGTCTAATACTGAAAGCTGCAATAATACAACACATTGACCCTCCATTCTCCTCCACCCATCCCTCCACTGCTCAGTAGACACTAGGCTGATAAGGCTAACAATTCCCTGATCTACACTTTTTCAGTCTTATCAGTTACATGTAGCTGTCATGCCCAGGGCCTGACTGGACTGTTTTACACTATGGCCTGGGTCTGACTTGCCAGAATTACAGTGTTTATATTATTATTGTTATGTTTTTCTTAGTGCTTATGGTTAAAATATGATTACACTGTTATAGTATATGTATCTTGGTTTATGCTCTGCATAACATATGTATTATGTTTCATGTTCTATGAACTGTTGTAAAAAAACATATTAACACTAAAAATAAGAAAGAAAACAGGGTGTACCAAACAGAGAAAAAAAGGCAGAAATCAGGTCTAATAGGAACAGAAACCACACAAAAACCTGTCGGTCACATATCCCACAATCCCCAACTCAAAGCAAGAGAGATAGGGACATCACTAAATCCATAGATGCCCCCCCCCCCCCCCCCCCCCCCGATGACGTCAGGGTTGAGGTCAGAGGAGCAGTGTGCCCACCTGATCTGGACTGCCAGGCTTATCACAATTTATTTTGTGTTTTTATTTCTTTTATATAGTGCATTTTGTGGTGTGTTGGGTTTCTATGCAGTCTCTTTCTGCAGGCACCCTGCTCTTCTCTTTTGCCTGTGTGTCGCGTGCCTCCTTTACTCCCCTCATTACTCTATGTTAAGAGTGTAGTGGATGGATGTGATATCCCTATCTCTCTTGCTTTGAGTTGGGGGAGAAGGATTGTGGGATATGTGACTGACAGGTTTTTGTGTGGTTTCTGCTCCTAGTAGACCTTTGATTTCTTCCTTTTTTTCTCTGTTTGGTACACCCTGTTTTCTTTCACCATTATTTCTGTGTCCTGATATAATAAAAAAAACATATTAGCTATTCTGCAGGCTGTTGCATCAGCCTATTATCTTACAATGTTGTTATCTGGTAATAACTCACTCAGCAGACCTAAATATAATTACCATAATAAGATTAAGGCCTGAGCTCATCAGAGGTACAGGGTTTCCCAGTAAGCAGGGGGCAGCCTATTTTTAAGGGATGGGGCTTACTGTGATTTGCCAGCCTGTGTGCCAGAAAATTGTATGAAATATGCCAATTAATGCCAATTAATAAAGTGGTATCTGTACTTACATAGACAAGGTGTATGTGTCATTCTGTGCATTTATCCTAATTCTAAGGGATTATATGGTGTTCCTGAGATCCTGGTCTGTGGAAGCAAGCTCTTGGGCGTAGTTCCTTTGTTTGTCCATCTTCTGCTATCAGAGGTGTACAAGGCCTGAACGATTCTTCTGGATAGGTTTGAACCAGGTTCTTAGCAAGTCCAATTGAAGTAGCAGATTGTGACGCTAGCTTTAGACTAAAAACAACACAATTAAACCCTCAGGAATAATCCATCATTAGAAAAATATATAGCAGACTGTACTTGGTCGTTGAATATGAAAGGCTAATTTACAAAGAAAATGGAAACTTCAGTGTTTACTGTAAGAAAATGCATTTTTAAACATCTTTTAAACTAATAAAGTACTTGTTATCCACTGTAGTTTTACATTTATATTATATTTGCAATCTCCGCTGATCAATATATAGAGCACCACAAAAACAATGTGAGTTACTGGGTCAAGTATACCAAATAGTGAAATAATTGATAAATCATGGAAATGTCGTATCTTAACGTATGCTCTATAGCATAGCTTAGAAATACAGTGGCACTTCAACACTTCATCCTTTATTACAATTTTAAGTAAAGCCCTGATGATTTTTGCAATG
The DNA here is from genome assembly GCA_027410445.1 of Discoglossus pictus. Taxonomy (NCBI): domain Eukaryota; kingdom Metazoa; phylum Chordata; class Amphibia; order Anura; family Alytidae; genus Discoglossus; species Discoglossus pictus. The sequence goes on from JAPZIH010000742.1 coordinate 203,992, forward strand.
TGTTCAATGGGACAGTGTCATACTAACAAGTTACTTTATACTTCGAGCATTAAAAACTGTTAATACATTGTATTAGCCTTTTTCCACGACAATAAATAATTTTTGAGATATTCAGCATTTCTTGTTCTGCATTATTATGCATGATACGCAAAGTAGATTTAAAGGTATATCTAAGTTTCCCTGTTTTTCCCTCTTTCTAATCGAACACATGCTGCTTATATCGGAAACACATATCACATTGAGTCATTTTAAGCCAGCAGCAGCTCAATGCAGAGATCTACAGAGCAATGTCTGACTTCTCCTTGCTTCCTTGTGCAGTGGGCTACACATCCCATGATGCTTTCCTGCACAATCTGCCATCACCGATTGATACAATGTATTAGCTGCCTGTCATTGGCGTAAACAAATTATGAATTTTATGCTAATTTTATCTGGAGTTTCCAGGGGTGTTAACTGAAAATAAACTGCTTGCAAACTCAAGAGATTTAGCAAAGTTTGGGGTAAGTATAATAATGTTTAATTTGGGGGGGGGGGGGGGGTTAATGCAAAACAAATGCTTGCACACACTACTGATTCTTCTTTATTAGGAAACTTAAATATGCCTTTTTAACTGTATGCTTGTTCAAGTGTTTGCAAAACATTGGGTGACTATAATAAAACATCATTATAGTATTTACAAGCTGCAGAATTTGCACATTTTAGAACAAAAATAGTAAACATCTCAGCAATGGCTTACTTAAGAAAATTGTATGATGTAAATCCAGTTTCGGAAGAACCTTAAAATAAACTTGATGTTGGGTGACAAAATCCCTTTAAATTCAAACATTTATTGGGTACTAAAGAAGTGGTTAAATAATATGTTTAAATGCTTTCTGACTTGCTAAGCAATCATGTTAAGTTGTGCTTATACTTTACTTCATGTAAAAAAACAAAAAAAGGATAAAGTATTTAGAAATATTTACAACACATTTATTTATTAATATTCAATGTGAACAGTGGCTCAAAAATGAACATTCAATCACCCTTTGTAAATGTAAGCGATTAGTGATTAACTATTTTCAATACAAATTATAATTTATTATTTACCACTTAAATACAATCACTTGTTGCTCAAAACACTTTCAAGAAAGTATACATATGTCATTTATTGTGAGGCTGTTGTGAGCTCCTCTAAGAGAGGAAACTATAAGTCATCTTAGTAACGTGCGAGTTAGGAGAATAGGATATTTAGTTCTTTCAAATAGTTGCTGAATTAATAAAGAGCAACATAAATACTTTATGCTTTTTTTTTAAATACTTTTTTATACTTTACTTCATTCTAATTGATATCCTTTTTTATCTAAATATTTCAGTAAACACATAGGCCCTCATTCAATTGCGATTTGGCCAATTGAATAGGCCTCTAAATAAGCACATAACATATTTTTTTTAAAGAAGTTTTTAGTTAGTGAAAACCTTGCTTTTGGATAGATGTTTACTAACTAAAAAGTTCTTTAAAAAAAAATATGTTATGTGCTTATTTAGAGGCCTATTCAATTGGCCAAATTGCAGATGAAGGAGGGCCATAGAGTGCCTTGCAAAAAAATTCACCCCCCTTGGCACTTTTTGTGTTTTGTTGCCTCACAACCTGGAATTAACATGGATTGTTTGAGGATTTGCATCATTTAATTTAAAGAACATGCCCACAACTTTGAAAGATGTTTTTTTTTTTTTATTGTGAAGCAAACAACAAATAGGACAAAATAACAGAAAAAAAGTCAATGTGCATAACTATTCTCCCTCTAAAGTCAATACTTTGTGGAGCCACCTTTTTCGGCAATCGCAGCTCCAAGTTGCTTTGGATAAGTCTCTATGAGCTTGCCACATCTTACCACTGGGATTTTTGCCCATTCCTCCTTGCAAAACTGCTCCAGATCCTTCAAGTTTCGTGGTTTGCTCTTGTGAACAGCAATCTTTCTATTGGATTGAGGTCTGGGCTTTGACTAGGCAATTCCAACACATTTACATGTTTCCCCTTAAACCACTCAAGTGTTGCTTTAGCAGTGTGTTTGGGTTTTTTGTCCTGCTGGAAGGTAAACCTCCGTCCTAGCCTGAAATCATGCAGAGTGGTACAGGTTTTGCTCAAGAATATCCCTGTATTAACCGCCATCCATCTTTCACTCAACTCTGACCAAAAATAAATAAATTTATGAAAATATTTGCCGTTTTTCAGCAATTGAAAATCGGCTAAGCAAGAAATAAAATGGCAGACAAAAAACTTAAAAAATCGGAACCAAAATGAAAACGAGGCTGAGCAAAGCCAGGCACGCGGAACTTAGAAAATACCCAACGGCAAAGACAGTAACACACACAAACAACGCCAGGCAGGCGGGACTTTAAAAATAAAACCAACGGCAGTCAGCGTGTAACAAGCAAACATTCAGAAGACACACAGAGGAGAAAAACACAGGGGGGTGATGGTGGAAGGAGACACATGGCATTCCCAAGCACAAAACTTGCAGGTTAACAAACCCTGCAATGAGCGGCCGGGAGGAAAGGCTTGCAATGAGCACCAAAGGCCCTCATCGCAGGGCTCGCGATGAGCACCGCGAGCGGGAGAGGCTTGCAATGAGTGCCAAAGGCGCTCACTGCGAGCCCCACGATAAGCGCCTTTGGCTCCGAAGGTGATCATTGCAAAGCAGGAAAGTTTAAGTACACGGGGGAGAGGCTCGCAATGAGCGCCGAAGGTGCTTAGAGGAGCAAAAGCCTCACGTGTGGCAAACAGCATTGCCAGCATTACAATTTTAATCCCGTCATTTTCGACGGGCAAGTTCCTAGTCTGTTTATATCACTGCATTTACCTAAAAAAATTACAAAGCTCTGAAAAAAAATCTCTTTACTTTCTATAAACATTGTGGTAAAATTTGTGAAATATTTGGGGATTGCTTAATCTTGACACTCATCGCTCAAGATAAGGGCAGCAATTTTGCCACTCACCGTCTGACTCCACCCACAATAGTGACATCAACTTTGCAGTTAAAAGGCATCCTTGGTGAAGGAGAATATGAGGGGCAAAATAGCAGCTTGTATACTGAACAATTTTGAGTGGTAATCTCCACATGCATAGTGCTTTTCAGAAACAAGGTACACATCAATTTATGTACATCACAATATAGGTGCATTTCATGTACAGCCAACCAATTAATTATATAATCCCTCCCCTGAGGAGTTTACAATCTACTTATACAGTGAAAGACATATACAGACACATTAGGCTAAAATGATATGTGCATATGGAATAGAAAATGCTACTAATTACCTAGAAATGGGTCTAAAAAGAGAGCTGTGGGGAAAGTACCTTTAAAGACTTTGATTTTTAAGCTGGGCATCGAAAGAGGTGAGATATGGATTTTTTTGATGTTGTATGGCACACTGTCCCATTAATGGGCCTGCATTTCATAATTAATACATGTTTAATCACATATAATACTTGTCAAACTGCGAATCGTCGTCACGCTTTGCGGACCTTTGCGAAGCGAGGAGCCGCATTGGCGGAGGCTCTACACAGCCCACTCCTGGGACAAAAACCCTCCAGAAAAGCGTGACTTTGCACAAAAAAAACACGCCGAGGTCACAAAAAGACAAACTTAACAGCCGAAAAGTGTACATAAAAAAACACAAAAAACAATGAAAAATATTAAAGAAAAATTAAAAAAAAACTCACACATAGCACGAGGGACAGCCAGGACCTCTGGGGGTGAGGTTGCATGCGATTAAAGTGGATTTTACGCAGTTTCGCCACTTGAAAATCGTCTAAGCGAGAAAAAATGTCAGCAAAAAATGTTTTAAACCAGGCTCAACGACCGCGAATCGCTGAAAACGCTGACAAGGACGTACGACTTTTAATTACAACCTGCGGAGCTTAGAAAAAAAATACAAGGTCGCAAAAATACGAAGTTAACCATTCCGAAATACGTACATAAAAAAAAAAAACGAAATGCAAAAAAAAAAAAAAACACACACAGAGCATGGGGGGACAGCCATGACATCTGCCAGTAAGGTTGCACGCTAATTAAAGTCCAATTTAACGAGTTTAGAAAATTGAAAATCGCCTAAGCAGGGGAAAAAATAGCGGCCGCAAAAAATGAAAATGAGGTTACACGACCCCGAAATGCGCAAAACACCGCCAGGCATGTACGACTTCTGCCAGGGAAGTACGAGCTACAAAAATACACATTTAGGAAGCACGGAAAATGGTCGCGAGCAGCATAGCACATAGTCTTGTAAAATGGCGTTGTTTGTCTAACACATTACGAATCTAAAATGGCGTTTTACACAACTAAAGCAACGGTTTGCCCTCGCGCACGCAGCATATTTCTAATGCACAGCTGGGACATTGATGACACTTTATCCTCAGAGCAGCAACAGTCCAACTGTACATTGTATGCTGCAGGAAAATAAAAATAGATACTTAGCTCGTCAGGCTATTCATTGTTGGTTATATCAATTTTATAAATAGGTAAAGTATATTAATTTATTAAGTAAATAATTAATAATTATTATACCAAAAAATTTACATATATATCTGTCTTTGTCATGAGAGCCGAAGGCGCTCATAGGACCAAAAGTAAACGAGAGGAGCGGCTCTCAATGAACGCTTACATTGTGTGTCAAACAGCATTGCCATGGCTTTAAATTTTATTGCCCTGTCATTTTTGACAGGCAAGGCACTAGTAATGTAATAATCTTCATTATTCTCACTCATAGTACACCACTATCCAATTTTTCAGTAAGTCTTGTCTTGCGAGTGACACATGAGTTAGTTTTATTTAATTAAAATGTTTTAGTGTGCTAAATATTTCACTGTAGATGTACAGAAATGTAAAAAGCCAAGGTTTTGAAATCTCCGCTCATCATCTTGAAAAGGGAAAATAATGCAGCCTTATATATTAAAGACTCCTTTTTTAACACCTACCTTTGCAGGGGGACTCCATTTACTAGGGACACTATTAAATTCCAAGTGGCCGTCGTACAGCCTGTATGTCTGCAGGCTGGAAAATCTCCGTATTTACAGAGCTATTCAATTAGACAAGCCCGTAACTACAGACCCGAAGCCTTCAACCTGTTTCCGTATGTAAGCATTTCATGGGTTGCTCATCATTACTTCAATAAAGCCTGCGGGAACCCCCGCAAGCTCCCTTTATTAACACCTTGCTGCGGGGGTCCCCATTGGGACCCCCACAGCATTGAAATTATTAAAATCCCTAGCTGCAGGCTCCAGCCAATATTTCAACATCTTGGGGTAATTGGAGCAATTTTAATAGCGATTTGCGATTGTAACATTTACAGGCTGGACAGATCACATTTTGACAGCCCGTAGAGTTTTTTCGCCTGTTACCCAGAGATCGGTTGCGGGTAGCTAAAAGGGGCTAATTTTATTAGCAGTATCATTTGCAGGCTACATTTTCGAAAATCGTAGCAATTTAATAGGCGCCCAGGTCTGTCACTGCTTATTATACAATATAATAATACTAAATGCTGTCTCTGCCCTCGAGAAATACAGATTAGTTTATTTAAGTAATATCTTTTAGTGTAATAAAAATGTAACTTTGGATGAGGTACAGAAATTTTACAAAGCTAAGATTTTTAAATCTCTGCTCATCATCTAGAAAAAAGAAAATAACGCAGCCTTTATATGTTAGAAAGTATGAAGTGTTTCTAGGAGATTCTGGCCTTCTGTCCATTTTAAGACTCCTCCATTTTTTTTCTAGGATTTAATTCCTCGGTGCTCTTTTTATATTAGCATGTTTAAATCTGCATTGCCAGAAATCTCCTATTATTAGTTTACAAAGTAGATTGAATTCTAGAAATTATTGTAGATTTATAAATAAATTAACATAGTAGACTCAAACACGATTTTTAATGTTGTTAGTGGTGATATGTTTTTATTATATTTTGATGCACCATTCTCAAGCGTTGTCTTTATATTTTTCTGCCCTGTGTTCTTTCTGTATTTAAAAATAAGTTGTTTTTTCTGGAATATTAACATTTTTAAAACCTAGACATGATATCTATGAACATTAGATATAATGTAAGAACAATAAATTGCTATATCATATTGATAAATATTCACATTTTTCCCACAGGAATATCTGAACCATCGTTCATTGCAAAAAATGAAGACCGATTGTTCAAATATTTGTTTCAGCAACAAGACTACCAAAAATGGGTCCGTCCAGTAGAACACTTGAAAGACACAGTGACAGTGAAGTTTGGTCTTGCAATTACACAGCTCGTGGATGTGGTATGTCTATTATTTTCATAGAGACTTTTGTATTTCTTAATGCATGCCTTTATTTATTATAAGCCTTGGTAGAGCTACTGAGGGTGCAGCAGTTGCTCCATATAGGATATGGACAAATTATATATATATATATATATATATATATATATATATATACAGTCAGGTCCATAAATATTGGGACATCGACACAATTCTAAACTTTTTGGCTCTATACACCACCACAATGGATTTGAAATGAAACTAACAAGATGTACTTTAACTGCAGACGTTCAGCTTTAATTTGAGGGTATTTACATCCAAATCAGGTGAACGGTGTAGGAATTACAACAGTTTGTATATGTGCCTCCAACTTTTTAAGGGACCAAAAGTAATGGGACAATTGGCTGCTCAGCTGTTCCATGGCCAGGTGTGTGTTATTCCCTCATTATCCCATTTACAAAGAGCAGATACAAGCTCCAGTGTTCATTTCAAGTGTGCTATTTGCATTTGTTGCTGTTAACTTTCAATATGAGATCCAAAGAGCTGTCACTATCAGTGAAGCAAGCCATCATTAGGCTGAAAAAACAAAACAAACCCATCAGAGAGATAGCAAAAACATTAGGTGTTGGCAAAATCAACTGTTTGGAACATCCTTAAAAAGAAAGAACGCACCGGTGAGCTCAGCAACACCAAAAGACCCGGAAGACCACGGAAAACAACTGTGGTGGATGACCGAAGAATTATTTCCCTGGTGAAGAAAACGCCCTTCACAACAGTTGGCCAGATCAAGAACACTCTCCAGGAGGTAGGTGTATGTGTGTCAAAGTCAACAATCAAGAGAAGACTTCACCAGAGTAAATACAGAGGGTTCACCACAAGATGTAAACCATTGGTGAGCCTCAAAAACAGGAAGGCCAGATTAGAGTTTTCCAAACAACACCTAAAAAAGCCTTCACAGTTCTGGAACAACATCCTATGGACAGATGAGACTAAGATCAACTTGTACCAGAGTGATGGGAAGAGAAGAGTATGGAGACGGAAAGGAACTGCTCATGATCCAAAGCATACCACCTCATCAGTGAAGCATGGTGGTGGTAGTGTCATGGCGTGGGCATGTATGGCTGCCAATGGAACTGGTTCTGTTGTATTTATTGATGATGTGACTGCTGACAAAAGCAGCAGGATGAATTCTGAAGTGTTTCGGGCAATATTATCTGCTCATATTCAGCCAAATGCTTCAGAACTCATTGGACGGCGCTTCACAGTGCAGATGGATAATGACCCGAAGCTTACTGCAAAAGCAACCAAAAAGTTTTTTAAGGGAAAGAAGTGGAATGTTATGCAATGGCCAAGTCAATCACCTGATCTGAATCCGATTGAGCATGCATTTCACTTGCTAAAGACAAAACTGAAGGGAAAATGCCCCAAGAACAAGCAGGAACTGAAGACCGTTGCAATAGAGGTCTGGCAGAGCATCACCAGGGATGAAACCCAGCGTCTGGTGATGTCTATGCGTTCCAGACTTCAGGCTGTAATTGACTGCAAAGGATTTGCAACCAAGTATTAAAAAGTGAAAGTTGGTTTTATGACTGTTAATCTGTCCCATTACTTTTGGTCCCTTAAAAAGTGGGAGGCACATATACAAACTGTTGTAATTCCTACACCGTACAACTGATTTGGATGTAAATACCCTCAAATTTAAAGCTGAAAGTCTGCAGTTAAAGCACATCTTGTTAGTTTCATTTCAAATCCATTGTGGTGGTGTATAGAGCCAAAAAGTTTAGAATTGTGTCGATGTCCCAATATTTATGGACCTGACTGTATATAATCTCACATATTGTAATTGTCGAACTGCGAGACGTCGCTAAGTGAGGTGAGCAGTGGAGGCAATAAAACACGCAGGACTTAGCCTACAAACTCTTAGGAAACACGGTATCGCCTTACAGACATATTACATTGCCATTCGTCCAATTGAATAGGGCTCTATATAAGCACATAGCATCTCTTTTTAAAAATCTCTGTGATAAGCGCAGAGGCTGCTCAGCGGACCAAAAGTACATCAGAGAAGAAAATAAAAAAAGATTGTTAGCTCTTCAGCCTATTGATTGATGGATACATTAATTACAAATACGTAAAGTATATTAATTCATTAAGTAACTCATTAATTGATTATTATTTACAAAAATATAGATATATGTATCTGTCATTTTGATGAGCGCAGAGGCTGCTCAGAGGAGCAAAAGTACACCAGAGGAGAGGCTCGCAATGAGCGCCAAATGTCCTCACAGCACAAAAACCTTCACATTGTGTGGCAAACAACATTGCCATGGCTTCAAATTTTATTGACTGTCATTTTTTGAAGGGCAAGTCGCTAGTATATATATACCGTATTTATCGGCGTATAACACGCACTTTTTCTCCCTGAAAATAGGGAGCAAATGATAGGTGCGTGTTATACGCCGATATTCACTCCCCCTCCTCATCCTCAACCTCCCTCCTCATTCTAACCACCCCTCCTCAACATAACCCCCCCTCCTCAACCTAAACCCCCCGAAATAACTCCCCCTTACTTACCTGCTTCTGTTCCTGCCTCCGCTCCACTCCCTGACCCGGCGCACATGTGACGTCACATGCGCGCCGGGTCAAGGAGCGGAGCGGAGGCCGGAACAGAAGCAGGTAAGTGAGAGGGAGGTGGGGGGGGGGGGGGGTTAGAATCAGGAGGTGGGTTAAGGTTGAGAAGGGGGGTTGAGGAGGGGGTTGAGGATGAGGATGGGGGGGTTGAGGGGGTTTGAGGATGGGGGGTTGAGGATGAGGAGGGGGGTTAAGGAGGGGGGTTGAGGAGGGGGGGTGGAGGAGGGGGTTGAAGATGGGGGGTTTGAGGAGGGAGGTTGAGGTTGAGGATTTTGCTTCAAAGTTCTTTATTTGAATTATTTTTTTTCCCCCTGAAATTTCCTTCTTAAAATGAGGTGCGTGTTATACGCCGGTGCGTGGTATATGCCAATAAATACGGTATATATAATCTCTGTGTGTGTGTATTGACCAACTAAGAATATTAGCTTTTTATTTTACTCCTTTTTTAACACCTACCTTTGCAGGGGCGCTCCGTTTACTAGGTCTGTCACTGCTTATTATACAATATAATAATACAGAATGATGTTTCTGTCCTGTGAATGCAGATTAGTTTCTTTAAGTAATATCTTTTAGTGTACTAAAATTTCACTGTAGATGAGCTACAGAAATGTTACAAAGCCAAGTTCTCTGCTCATCAACTAGAAAAAGGAAAATAGTGCAGCCTTATATGTTAAAAAGTAAAAGTGTGAAGTGTTTCTAAGAAAGCCTGGCCTTCTGTGCACTTTTAAAACTGTTCTATAACCATCTGATGTATTTGAGACTGTGTCCCTCAGGTCCTTGCCTTGGAGGGCCAAGCTCACAACAGGAGTAAATGTACACATGCTGCATCTTTTGCAACTATTACTATTATTAGGTTTATTGTTATAATGTATTTGTTGTGATTTATGATCATTTATATAAAATATCCTTTGGAAACACAAAAGGACATTAAATAAATGCTCCCAGTTACAATAGGGTATGTTTCACAAACTGCTGTTCAGTTTCAGCACTTGTCTTAAAATCTAAAGTTTTTTTTACTAAGAATAATCTTAGCCAACAATAATAAGTGTTACATTGTATAAAATGAATTAGCTATTTTATGCAAAGGTAAATATTTGTATAAAGCATTACTGCTAAATATATATATATATATATATATATATATATATATATATATATATATATATTTATTTATATATATATACACATACACAGTGGATATAAAAAGTCTACACACCCCTGTTAAAATGTCAGTTTGCTGTGCTGTAACAAATGAGACAAAGATAAATCATTTCAGAACTTTTTCCACCTTTAATGTGACCTATAAACTGTACAACTCAATTGAAAAACAAACTGAAATCTTTTAGGTGGAGGGAAGAAAAATAAAAAATAAAAATAATGTGGTTACATAAGTCTGCACACCCTCTTATAACTAGGGATGTAGCTGTGTTCAGAATTAAGCAATCAATTCCAAATCGTTTTAAATAGGAGTCAGCATACACCTGCCATCATTTAAAGTGCCTCTGATTAACCCCAAATAAAGTTCAGCTGCTCTAGTTAGTTTTTCCTGAAATTTTCTTAGTCACATCCCACAGCAAACGCCATGGTCCACAGAGAGCTTCCAAAGCATCAGAGGGATCGCATTGTTAAAAGGTATCAGTCAGGAGAAGGGAACAAAATAATTACCAAGGCATTAGATATACCATGGAACACAGTAAAGACAGTAATCATCAAGTGGAGAAAATATGGCACAACAGTGACATTACCAAGAACTGGAGCTCCCTCCAAAATTGATGAAAAGACAAGAAGAAACTGGTCTGGGAGGCTACCAAGAGGCCTACAGCAACATTAAAGGAGCTGTGGGAATATCTGGCAAGTACTGGCTGTGTGGTACATGTGACAACAATCTCCCGTATTCTTCATATGTCTGGGCTATGGGGTAGAGTGGCAAGACGAATCCTTTTCTTACAAAGAAAAACATCCAAGCCAGGCTACATTTTGCAAAAACACATCTGAAGTCTCCCAAAAGCATGTGGGAAAAGGTGTTATGGTCTGATGAAACCAAGGTTGAACTTTTTGGCCATAATTCCAAAAGATATGTTTGGCACAAAGACAACACTGCACATCCCCAAAAGAACACCATACCCACAGTGTAGCATGGTGGTGGCAGCATCATGCTTTGGGGCTGTTTTTCTTTAACTGGAACTGGGGCCTTAGTTAAGATAGAGGGATTTATGAACAGTTCCAAATACCAGCCAATATTGGCACAAAACCTTCAGGCTTCTGCTAGAAAGCTGAACATGAAGAGGAACTTCATCTTTCCGCATGACAACGACCCAAAGCATACATCCAAATCAACAAAGGAATGGCTTCACCAGAAGAAGATTAAAGTTTTGGAATGGCCCAGCCAGAGCCCAGACCTGAATCCGATTGAAAATCGATGGGGTGATCTGAAGAGGGCTGTGCACAGGAGATGCCCTTGCAATCTGACAGATTTGGAGTGTTTTTGCAAAGAAGAGTGGGCAAATCTTGCCAAGTCAAAATGTGCCATGTTGATAGACTCATACCCAAAAACACTGAGTGCTGTAATAAAATCAAAAGGTGCTTCAACAAAGTATTAGTTTAAGGGTGTGCATACTTATGCAACCATATTATTTTATTTTTATATTTTTTCTTCCCTCTACCTAAAAGATTTCAGTTTGTTTTTCAATTGAGTTGTACAGTTTATAGGTCACATTAAAGGTGGAAAAAGTTCTGAAATGATTTATCTTTGTCTCATATTTTTACAGCACAAAAACCTGACATTTTAACAGGGGTGTGTAGACTTTTAATATCCACTGTATATCAAAAGATGCCGGCAATAAAATTGCAAGGTAGGTAATGCTGTTTGCCACACAATGTAAGGCTTTTAGTCCTCGAAGTACCTTCGGCGCTCATTTGGTTGTCTGAGCACCTTCAGCGCTCATTGCAAGCCCCGAGCTGAGCGCCTTCGGCGCTCATCGCAAGGCACACAATGAGCGCCTTTGGCACTCATTGCGAGCCTCTCCCCTTGTGTAGTTTTGCTCCTCTGAGCACCCTGGGTGATCATTGTGAGTTCTGCTCTGAGCGCCTTTGGCAAAGCGAGCCTCTCCTCTGCTCTGCTTTTTTTTTAATATAAATATATATATTTTTATAATAATTAATTACTTAAGTAATAAATTAATATACTTTTCCTATTTGTAATTAATATATCCAGCAATAAATATCCTGAAGAGCTAACAATCCCTTTTGATGTTGGTGCAGCATACAATGTACATTTGGACTGTTGCGGAGGAGAATGTGTCAGCAATGTGGCAAGTGTGCAGTGTAAATAGGCTGCGTGCGCGAGGCTAAACCGTTTGTTTAGTTGTGTAATGCGGAATTTTAGATTGGTAATGTTATTAGTTGTAAGGTAGTGTTGTAAAATGGCGGCGAGTGTGTTACGCGGGTCTCAAGCATTTTCCGTCCTTCCTAATAGTGTATTTTGTACCTCGTACGTTCCTGGGTAAAAGTCGTACGAGCCTGGTGGTGTTTTGTGTGTTTAGGGTTCATGTAGCCTCGTTTTTTGTTTTTTTTAGCGACCATGTTTTCTCTAGCTTAGGCGATTTTCGAGTGGCGAAACTCTGCAAATTCGACTTAAATTCGCGTGCAACCTTACTCCCCAGATGTCCTGGCTGTCCCCCCGTGCTGTGTGTGATGTTTTTGGTATGTTTTTTTGTATTTGTTGTGTTTTTCGTGTTTTTGGATGTGCCCGGTTCGGCCGTTAACTTTGTATTTTTTTTTTTTGCGCCGTAATTTTTTCGAGGGATTTTTTTTTGAATTGCTACGGGTATCGCACTACGAATTGTGTATTTGAGTTTTCTGTTGTTCTGTAGTCCTGCGGGTCGTAGGTATGATACTTAATGCTCATCTCCACCAGCGCAGTGAGCGACATCGGTGCTCCCTGCCTATGTCGTCCATGGTTGCGGCCTCAACTGCGGCCCTCACTTTACGAGGGCAGCAGTTGCAGCGGGCTCGCTTTGCGCATTTTAAACGTTGTGTTACCAACGTTTTTTGGCAAGCCCGCTCTGCTGAGAACTATATATGTGATTTTTAAAACATTTTATCGTACATGGTGGTTTATATTGGGATTGTTTGCTTCTTTTAAAAAAAATTAAGGATAGGGAATAAACATGAAGTTTAGCAAGCACTTGTATTCATGTTCAAAACACAAAATGCTCTAATTTTATTCTAGAATACTTATTTGATAATAATTATAGTAATCAGGAATGCCATAAAGGAATTTCTATTTTTCTTCTCTTATTTACATGTTGTGTATTTGATCATGATGCAAACCTTTTGAATGGAAGACAATGGAAATGGTAAATACATTTTCTGCCATGCCATGTTTTTAATAATTATTTTATTTTTTCTTATTACTTGTGTGGAAATTTTGGATGTTGTTGTAGATAAAGGGGTACAAATGCAAAACTATGTTGAGAATTAGTCCTATAACAGATGAATCAATAATCTTAATAATGCAATGTCTTTTACACTCTCTTTGTTTAACTGTGTGGACTGGTGTGATGTATGAGGATTTAAATCCAATCCCTCTTTACTAAAAACTTTGGCCTCCATTCCATATCTCCCTTAAGAAAAGAACCGATTGAAGTTCACTGGTAATAACTACCAAGCTATCGCATCACACAACAAAATCTAACCTCAGAGAAATGCCACATGCGTGCTTGAAATGTCCCTAATATTCTAAGCCCTGAGTTCAATAGCTATTTTAAAAATCCCTATAACATGCCTCCGGTAACAATATCTGATCTTGCTAAAACATGAAAAATGCTTATGGGTACTTTCAACCCCCCTTAAAAGGCAGAAAATGCCTCTGAGAAGCTGCTTGGCTCATATCTGTCGCTATGAAAAAGCTAACCCCTTGTCGAGTTTGAGGCTTGATTGCTCAAACCTGACACAATTAAGAGGTTTATGGACCCCCATGATATACTAAACTATGATTCAGGGCATCCTCATAGAACCCCATTGCACACAAAATTAACTACTATATCATGGGACACTTAATCAACTACCATGGTGTACTAAGCTATGACCATGGGGATCATTTTGGACATCCATGGCATCTAATGTTCACCCCTATACTAGTGGGAGTCTCAAGTACCCCCATGAAAACCTTCCTACCACCACAGGGGTCCATATTGGACCCCACTGGACCCTGACCCTCATAGTCCTTAAGCCTAAAATCATAAAGAAATCCTAAAAACTAAACAAAAAAAAGATTACACCCATAAAGAGGAAAATATATATTACATATCCTTTTGACACCCTCCAGCCCAGGTTTCTCACTCTTCAGCTCTGGATAAGCAGGCACTTCCATGTCGATTGTTTTACTGGATTCTGATTGGCAACAATTATTGACACATATTTCAGCCAATTGTAATTTGCAAAGAAATAATATATCCGGTGAAGGCTCTGTCAGAAAAATGGTTAATTGATGGGAGCTCCTTGGAGGAAAAGCTATTTTATATTTTTTTTATTTGGGGGCCAATTTTCATGGGCTGAAGAGGAGTACAGGATCTTCAGTCAAAAAAAGAAGAGGTTGGATTCTTCAACATGGAAGGACCTGCTTATCAAGGACTGAAGAGTGAGGAACCTGGGCATCCATTTGATTGCTGCTGGGGGTATCAAAAGGATAGGTAATTTACAGTATCTCACAAAAGTGAGTACACCCCTCACATTTTTGTAAATATTTTATTATATCTTTTATGTGACAACACTGAAGAAATGACACTCTACTACAATGTAAAGTAGTGAGTGTACAGCCTGTATAACAGTTTAATTTGCTGTCCCCTCAAAATAATTCAACACACAGGCATTAATGTCTAAACCGTTGGCAACAAAAGTGAGTACACCCCTAAGTGGAAATGTCCAAATTGGGCCCAAGGTGTCAATATTTTGTGTGTCCACCATTATTTTCCAGCACTGCCTTAACCCTTGTGGGCATGGAGTTCACCAGAGCTTCACAAGTTGCCACTGGAGTCTTCTTCCACTCCTCCATGATGACATCACGGAGCTAGTGGATGTTAGAGACCTTACACTCCCCAACCTTCCGTTTGAGGATGCCCCACAGATGCTCAATAGGGTTTAGGTCTGGATACACAACTCATAGGGGGTAGTGGGTCATAGGCAGAGAGGTCATACACTACCTGCTGTTTTTTTATATTTATTTAATCCCTTTCATGTCATGGGAAGAGGTTTATATACATAGGGGTAAGAGAAGATGTTCGGTCTAGTGTTGTCTGCAAGTTAGTGGGTACTATTCTGTAGTGTTGCTATGGAGACTACTGACATTCAGACTCAGTGTCCTGCAAGGAGACTGTGAGCACACATTGAGGCAAGAGAGCTCTTGGCAAACCCAATTTGGTTGAGAATTACTAAGTTTTACTGGATTCTTTTTGTGAAAAGCCAAAGGATAACCCCGGAAATTTGCTTGTAGCTTTTAGTTTTCCACAAAAATGTGAACTGTATAGCGGTATGCCCTGTTTGTAGTAGTGTCGCTGCAATACTTTCTCTTAAAGAGCTTCCTAGTTGTCCAGCAAGAGCATTTCTTGTCCTTAAGATAAGTATTGGTATTCTATGTTTTTTGTCCTCTGGGAAATATTCAAAGTTAATTTGAAAAATGTTTTAAAACCACTCGCAGCTCCCTGGTTTTCATGATGCTGCTTGGTTGCCCTCCTTAAAATACTCCTGGGTTTTCCAGAAACAGGTGTACCTATTCTGAGACTTGACACTGTACATGAGTAGATACCATTCAACTAAGTATGTGACTTTCTGAAGGTGTTTGCATCAGAGATTATTTATGGGATCTTTTTTATGCTAGACTTTCCGTTTTTTTTTATTTGTAAATAATTTTTAAAAATAAGTAGACTTTTTTCATCCTGACATTATGGAGTCTTTTAAATTGACATGTGACATACAATCCCAATTAAATCCATTTTTAATTCCAGTTTGTAACATTTGGAAATTACCAATGGGATTTAGTACTTATGGTACAAACAAGTAACATTAATCACAAATCTGAGGAGTAGATGCTAAAAATGTTTTTAGACCATTTGTGTAGCTTACCTTAGCAGTCCAACTGGTTAAAACTAACCTAATTAGAGTCACTTTAAAAGTCAGGAAATCTGGACAAAACTCATTTTTTAAAACATTTATTTAAACAGACCTCAATATGAAAGGCAGAGCGCATCTGAAACACAATGCTGAATTTGTGAATAAGAGGTCAGTTCAGATTCTAAAGAACGGTTTATTTTAAAAGTACTATTAGAACAAACAAAAAACAAAAGGTGCTCAATCAGAGAACAAAGTAACCTTAGTTAGGTTAGTTCTGTGGACATGATAACCCACTCTGAGAGCAACCTCTTTTAGCTAATTTGTGCCCTGCAGAGGGAGAAATATGTTGTAGTATATCAGTCTGGTCCCACTCATTAGAGTGATCCAGGCCCGAAATAACAGGCAATTTTACCCTGAACAGGAGAAACAGCAGACCTCAGACATACATTTCGGCATTCATTGGGCCTCGTCAGTGAGTTGTAGCTGATAACTCCCTAAGGCACAGTGAGCAAGGGGTCCACGTCTGGATTCCCCTATCACCCTTAGGGAGACTAATCCCTAAGGGTAATTTGAATAAACAACAAACCAAAAGGTTAATAGGTTAGTTCTGTGGACATGATAACCCACTCTGAGAGTAACCTCTTTTAGCTCACTGTGCCTTAGGGAGATATCGGCTACCCCTCACTGACGAGGACCAATAAAGGCTGAACCGTATGTCTAGGGTTTGCTGGTTCTCCTGTTCAGTGTAGAATTGCCTGGTATTTCAGGGCTGGACCACTCTAGTGAGTGGGACCAGACTGATATACTACAGAATATTTCTCCCTGTGAAGGGCACAAGTGAGCCTAAAGAGGTTGCTCTCAGAGTGGGTAATCATGTCCACAGATCTAACCTATTAAGGTTAGTTTTGTTCTCTGATTGAGCACCTCTATTTTGGTATTTTGTTTACTGTAAGAACAAGAAGCTTCTCCTAATAAGTACTAACTAAAATCACTGATAATTGAAATATTCCTGAATGCTGCATTATAATTTTGATGGTGTAGTGAATTTGAACATGATTCTCCACTACCCTCTTCTGGTTACAACAAGTATTATGTCTGTGTTTTGTTTTATAATAGACCATATAATAGTTGTTCGGCTCTCTTGAACGTGTTGGTAATTTAAAAATTAACAATAAGAATTTTTTTGTGATTGATTCAACAGATCATTACTGTGGGACTCATTCAATTGTGATTTGGTCAATTGAATAGGGCTCTATATAAGCACATAGCATATTTATTTACAGAAGTTTTTAGTTTTTTACAGAAGTTTTTTTGAAGACTTTGGTTTTGGATAGAAATTCACTAACTGAAAACTTCTGTAAAAAAAAAATGCTGTGTGCTGTAGGATTATAAATAATGCTTTAAATATCTTGAATTCCTGTCTTTTTACTGTGCAGTTTTTAAATATTCATATGTGATTTGCAATTCAAATAAATGCCGTAATTATTTAAAAATACTTTTATGAACTGAAGATTTTTCAGCTACAAAATCACATTTAAGTTTATTGATCTTTTTATTTCCTTTTTTTTTTTTTTTTTGCAGGATGAGAAAAATCAACTTATGACCACTAATGTATGGTTAAAACAGGTATGCTTACGCTGAATAACAATTATTCAGAATGTATGTTATGGAAACTTGGTTGAAATGCTTTGTCTTGATTATTGTTTGTCTTCATATTTTAAACTTTTTTGCTGATTTTTTTGTTGTAGAAAATTAGATATTTTTAATTGACTTTGTACCACACTAAATATTTGTTAACCAAATGTAATCTTAAAGGACCACTGTGGGCAATTTGTTTTCTATATGGGATTTTTAAAGAACTAAACTTGCTAATGGAAAAAAGTTTTTCTTTTTTTTGGGGGGGGGGGGGAAGTTAAAGACAAAACTGCTTAAGTTTTTCACTTTTATATGCAATTGTTTCCCTATTTTCTTTGAGCGTGCAATTTCTGTCTCAGATGTCTTCGTACACTGACTCTCAACCATCCTGAACATTTTGAACAGGGTGATACTACACGTGACAATAGATTTTCATCTCATTTTGCACTGATTTGAATAGAACACATTTTTATTGCAGATAATGAGTAATCTGTCTATATGTGTATTGGGATGTTTACAGTGTTAGATTCTCCACATACCTCTTTGTTTTGAGGACCAACAAATAAATTCCCAGGAGCTGGCACTGGTCCTAGCATTGGTTGTTTAACCATGCGGAGGTCACTGATAATCTGACTGATACAAAGTGCTTGCGTTATTTTGTTACAAAGATTTTATTATTTTTATATTTTTTTGTTCAATAAGTTCTTTAATGTAAATGAAAATAAAAAGTTTTTCATTTACAATTTATTTATCACATTTTAACATATATTTAGTACTAAATGTATCTCTCTGATAGACGCAACCTATGCTGTAAGTTTTTCAACCGCAACCTCAACAGGGTTAAAAAAAACTGTCCTTGTGGTCAGATATACCATTGAGCAAAGTAGGCAGGTGCCTGTGGCGTCTGTCAACAGGGGCACCGGGCTTTGCAATTTAACTGTGTTAAAATCTAGTCTGAGTGTGTTTGGGCTGTGAATAGTGACACTTCTCTCTGATTGACTGAAATGTGCTACCAATCTATTAATGCCATTCTTTCTGTGCAAAGCTTGCTCAGAGGTATTGTCTTATACTGACAGCAAAGATATTAAAGCAAAAGAAGATATTAAAGCAAAAGAACTGCAACAATCAGGGAGAGCACATATTTGAGCTTATCCATGTGAGACTGTGACATTTTTAGACTGCATGTTATAAGCCTTTGAGAGCAAGAGTGATAATTTTGATAAATAAAGTTTTTGGAGAATCCCTAGATCAGTAATTTACAAGATATTCATTGTCCTTAACCCATTCTCTGCCAGTGCAAACAGAGTAGGACAAGAAATTAATAGCTGAATTGAGCAACAGACAATTCTGAAAGTTAAAGCATTTCAGTTATGACTGATTAAATAGTCTATCTTACAAATAATATACATTTATAGTTTTTATTATGATTGTTTTTACTCCTCAAGTGTCCTTTTATTATTATTATCTTTAATTATATCGCACCAACATATTCCATAGCACTGTACAGGGGTTGAGTACATAGCAAAAAACAAATTTAACACCTTATAAAGAATGTCGGGCCCTGTTTTTAAGCATAAAATCAAATGTACATAGAGCTTGTTTTCAAGGCACTGACACAAGATTGAATACTCGCAAACTTACAATCTAAGGGCCTCATTCAATTGTGTTTGGCCAATTGAATAGGATTCTATATAAGCACAGAACATATTTTTTTACAGAAGTTTTTAGTTAGTAAAGACCTTGCTTTTGGATAGAAGTTCACTAACTAAAAACTTCTATAAAAAAATGCTCTGTGATTATATAGAGCCCTATTCAATTGGCCACATTGCATTTGAATGAGGCCCTAAGGGTTTAGGTGTGATACAAGAGGGTGACAAATGCAAGATGGCAGTGTGAAAGCAATTGGTTCAGTCAAGTGGAGGTGTCTGTGTGTTGTACTGTAGATTGTGGATGTAGATGTTATTAAGCTGTGGAATGTTCAGTTGTACATGGTAAGGCTGAAGGTGATAAGATTTTTTAAACGGGTGTATTTTTAGTGATTTTTTAAAGGTTTTGAGGCAGGAAGATAGTGTGATGGAGCGGGGCGAGGAGTTCCAAATAGTAGGGGCAGCACGAGAAAAGTCTTGAAGACGGGAGTGAGAGGAGGAAAGAAGAAAGTAGTTAGCAGAGCGAAGGGGGCGGTTGGGAGAGTATTTTGAAACAAGAGCAGAGATATAAGGGAGTGCACTGTTGTTGAGGGCTTGATATGTTAGGGTCACGATTTTAAATTTGATTCAGGAAGCTATGGGAAGCCAGTGGAGTGATTGACAGACAGGAGTTGCAGACACTGATCGTTTGGTATTGAAGATGAGTCTAGCGGAGGCATTCATTATGGATTGGAGGGGAGACAGATGAGAGATGGGTAGGCCAGCAAGGAGGGAATTGCAGTAGTCGAGTCGTGATATGATGAGAGAGTGTATTAGAGATTTTAGCTGTGTCTTCTGTAAGATAGACGATTTATGGAGATGTTTTTTAGGTGAAACTGACATGATTTTGTTATTGATTGGATGTAAGGAATAAAAGAGAGGGCGGGATCCAGTAGAACCCCAAGACAACGGGCCTGGGAGGTAGGAGTGATGATGGTGTTGTCAACAGTGAGAGATATTTAAGGAATGGAAGCTGTAGTAGAGGGTGGAAAGATTAGGGGTTCAGACATCCAGGAGGATATGCTAGAGAGGCAGTTGGAAACTTGAGAGCAGAGAGGTAGATTTGAGTATCAGAGATGATACTGAAATCCAAAGGATTTTATAAGGGTGCCAAGGGAGGAGGTGTAGATGGAGAAGAGGAGGGGGCCTAGGACAGAACCTTGGGGAACGCCAACGGACAGAGGAAAGGTGAAGAAGAGGTGCCAGAGACGGAGACGCTAAATGTTTGATCTTTAAGATAGGATGTGAACCATGAAAGAGCTGTGTCCTGGATGCCAAAAGAGCGGAGAGTTTGGATTAGAAGAGGGTGGTCAACTGTATCGAAGGCAGCAGAGAGATCAGGGAGAATTAGAATAGAGTAGTGACCCTTTGATTTGGCGGTTAGCAAGTCATTGGTGACGTTTGTGAGGGTTGTTTCTGTAGAGTGTTGGGCCCGGAAACCAGGTTGGAAGGGTTCAAGAAGGGAATTGGAGGAAATAAATTGAGTGAGGCGATTGTAAAGAAGCCGCTCAAGGAGTTTAGAAGCCAGGGGAAGTAGTAAGATAGGGTGATAGTTGGAGGCAGAAGCTGGGTCAGATGAGGGCTTCTTGAGAATGGGTGTAATTGTGGCGTGTTTTAAGGAGGATGGAAACTTGCCATTGTGTAGGGAGAGGTTGAATAGATGTGTGAGAGCTGTGGTTGATAGGGGTGGGATTAGCTGTGATGGAATAGGATCATGAGGACATGTTGTAAGGTGAGAGGTTCATAGTAAAGTAGGTACTTCATCCTTGGTTACAGGGTCAAAGGACTGTTGTCGGTTTGTGGAGAGGATGGTTGGATAGGGCCAAGCTGGGAGGAGAGCTCATTTCGGATGGTTTCGATTTTATTTTTCAAATGGCTGGCAAAGTCATCAGCAGTGAGAGAAGAAGGGGCAGGAGGTGGGGGTGGGCAGAGGAGGGTGTTGAATGAGCAAATAAACGTTTAGGGTTGGAGGACAGGTTTAATATTCGTGATGAGAAGTAGTGTTGTTTCGCAAGATTGAGGGCAGAGAAGTAGGAGCGCATGGTAAACGTGTAGTGGAGAAAGTCAGCTGAAGTGCGAGATTTCCTCCATAGTCGTTCTGCAGTGAGCATCTCAGTAGATAGCGTCTTTGTGTAGTGTACCATGGTTGTGGATGAGAGCAAGGGCGTTTGCTTGTGATTATGGGGGCATGAGAGTCAAGTGTGGAGGTTAGAGTAGTGTTGTATTGGGGAGGTGGGGGTGTAAGTAGCTATGTTGAAATCGCCAAGAATGAGTGAAGGTATATTGGAGGAGAGAAAGTGAGAGAGCCAGGCGGCAAAGTTGTCCAGAAATTGAGAGGGTGATCCAGGCAGGCGATAGATCACAGCTACTTGCAGAGGGATGGGAGACAAGATGTGAATAGTGTGGACTTCAAAAGATGAGAATTGGAGTGAGGGAACAGGGAGTATGCAGTGAAAAGTGCAGCGAGAGGATAGCAGTATGCCCACACCTCCACCTTGTTTGTTCCCGGGTCCAGGAGTGTGGCTGAAGTGTAGACCCCCATAAGAGAGTGTAGCAGGGGAGACAGAGTCAGATGGAGTGAGGGAGTTGGAAATTAAGAGGTCATGAATGAAAGTTAGTTTATTGCAAACAGACCTTGCATTCCAGAGGGCACAGGAGAAGGGCAAAGTAGATGGGCATTTGCTGCCCTGAGGACTCTGTGTGTGTGGCTGACAGCAGGTGTGAATGAGTGATAGGCCTGGGTTAGGGGATATATCTCCACAAGCCATCAGAAGGAGAGAGAGTAAAAGAAGATGGGAATAGGTCTTACAGGAGCATTTCTGCTTTTTAGATTTAGAGGAGGGATGAGATAGTGACTGGAGGAAGGCGAGGAGCTCATGGGAACAGAGAAGAGGAGAGGAAAGCAGGGAAGGAGAGAGAGTTATATTATTGGACATGAATAAGAGACTGTATAAGAGAGGCTGAGAAAGAGGCAGCAGGTTATAGTGAGGAAGATGGTGTGAGAAAACATTGTGACACTGTATAAGCAAGTATTCTTAAGGGAAGTGGTTAGAGGTAATAAACAGATGTCATTGATTGAACAGGTGCAGGTAATTAGTATGCCTCGATATATTAAGTGTAAACAGGGGTGGGTGGGTAAAGGGGCAGGGAGGGGATTGCTGTGTTTCTGTGGAATATTCTGTGGAGCAGTGTGTTTTACAGATATTTAGGAGACAGAAAAGGAGCTATTTGAATGGGTGGAGAGATAGGAGCAATACAATTGGGTGAGTGAACACAGGGCATTTCAGGTTTACAAATAAACCGTAATATATCATGACAATAGCAGTTCAATCTAACATAAATAAGTCTATCTCAGCAATTATCATAACACAGATATTATTAATATTAAATAGTCCATTGTAGAAGTAGATATGGATCAAGTTAGAGGCTGTTCTTGTGAATTTCCTTAGCTTGATTTAAACTGCATCCAGGTGTGTTTCTGTGTCCTTTTCTCTACAAGTTTACATAAGTTTACATAAATGCATTATATATTATCATTACTAATTTTCCACAGTTTGGCATCACATATTATAATTGTCCTGCTACGAATCGTCGTCACGCTGTTTGCGTGGTCCGTACGATTTAGCGGGCTTAGCGATGAGTGCCGCAGTCGCTCATCGCCCGGCGAGCCACGCGCAGCGAGGCGAGCTGTTAAACAGTAGTACTTTTGGCAATGAGCGCCGCAGGCGCTCATTGCAGGCGAGCCGTTAAACCCTAGCACTTTGGCAATGAGCGCCGCAGACGCCCATTGCAGGCGAGCCGTTAAACCGTAGCAAAAAAATACGTCCGCAACTCGCGAACGTGAAAAAAAATACAAACACAATAAATACACACAGCACATACATAAAAAGCTTACCGACAGCAAGAGGGAGCATCCATGACCTCAAAAAAACAAGTTACACCTTCATTTAGTGTAGACACTAAAAAATTCTCGAAGCGACAGAAAAAATGGCGGCCGAACAAAACAAAAACGAGGCTACAGCACTATAACCCCGGAAAACACGTACGGATTATCCGCTAAGACCCATACCACACATTACCCGCAATTAAACGACGTACGGATAATCCGCTAAGACGCATACCACACATTACCCGCAATTAAACAACGTACGGATGATCCGCTAAGACGCATACCACACATTACCCGCCATTTTACGATAATGCAGAAGTACACAAGTACTCCAACGGTTTCGTCTCGCGCACGCACACTATTACACTGCACACATTCATCACGCTCACACAGCACCTCCACACCACTAATGCTGCAGCAACATCAAACAAGGTTCACAGCTCTTCAACACAATGCTTAAAAATAGGTAAAGTATATTCATTTCTTAATTTGTATTATATATTTCAGTAGTACACACAAAACAACATTAGCTACCTTACAATTCCATATGTATATTAATAACTAAACAACTTTCCAAACATACACATCTCATTGCCGTCATTTTTTGACGGGCAATACGCTAGTTTTATGATATAATTATTAGGAACTTCCACACTTGCATATTTGTGTTTAAAACCAAAACATATTCAGAATGTAAAACACCAATTTAACTTCACAAAGATTATGACATTTGACTTTTTTAAAAATATTTTTAAACATCTGGAATATCACATGTTTAACGCTTCTGGTGTGAGACATGGAAGACTTGAAGATCTATTGCATTTTAGGGCTTCTACAATCATAGTACAGATTGTGTTTTTATTTATACTTTGCTCTCTTTAAAGTAAGATAAAACAATGGGATCAAAAGCTCTTAAGCCTAAAAAAGTTAACATGCTAATTTGTAGCCAATATTTTTGCAGAAAAAAAAAAATTTGCAGTAAGGTTTTCCACCTATTTAATTGAAGATCTGTACTGCTGTAGACTGTGAACGTTCGAAAATAACATGGTTCTAACATAGTCCGTGAGGATACAGAGAGTCTGACATGACTGAATGACACAAACTCATGCAACCTAGTGTACTGCATTTACATAGCATACAAATAAGATACATCTAGAAACCAGAATGATTTTTGTCTTGCCAGTAAATTTTTCTTTTTTGAACTAGTTTACAAGATATTTGAAGTATAACATGAAATCATATCACCAATCGTTTTTAAAATGTTGTATGAATCATTTTTTGATACACTTCTGTCAAAAACATAGGATTGCTATTTTTCAGAAGTTTATTGCACCTGGTCCTAACTTTTTCACATTAATTAAGTTACATATTTAATTATGCCAAAATTAATAGACATAGAATACTTAAGGAAAAGTCATTCCGCTGTTTTTTAATTTATTTCATGCCTCTCCTGGTAGGCATGCATGAGAGTTGCTCAAGGACAGAGCTTGTAATAATTGCAATGTATTCCTAAATTACAGTGGCCCTTTATGTTTACTATTGTAAATTGTTTCTTTCATTATATTAGACAATTTCTCTTGCCATTTCCCAAAAAGGAAAAAAATACCCTGCTTCTACAAACTGAATAATCAATAAATGTTATGGTTCTTGTGTTCCTAGTTTATTAATATTGCAACAAATTTAATATCCATTTTGTAAAGTTACAAAAGCAAAAACTGCTCAGTAACTTTATCTAGCTATTCTATTCACCCCTGTGAGTAACCCCACTTGCTATATTACACCTGCTTCCTCATTGATATTCACACATCAGTAATATCTCAAGTTGCTTTTGCGCAAAAAAGCTATTCAGTTAAACATTACTTATTACTCACAACTTGTAATAGTACTGATTATGGCTAAACAAAATAGTATTTTAAAGCACCTGCAAAGGCATAAAAATGCTTTTGTGGCTGCTTTTTCCCCTCCACACTAACTCCAGATCACCCTCTTCCCCTCTTGCACATGATTCCCCCATATGCATAACCATGGAGTCCATTGAGACCCCCATGGCATTTAAAACATTAACCCTGTACCATGCAGGACTGTATAGGACAGCTGTGGCACCTAAATGCTATAACTATTAACCCCTGCCACGGAGGTCCTTTAAAGGACCCCCACAGCAACTAGTTAATTAATCCTTGCCCAGAAGGACCTTTGTGACATCTAATTATTAACCCTTTAAAGGACCCTCATGGTATCTAAATTAACCCCTAACTAGCAAGGGGGTCTATAAGACCCCCATGGTAACCTAGAATTAACCCCAATGTGCCATGGGGTCCTCAAGGACCTCCATAGCACTTTTGGTATACTAAGCGCTACACTACACTAAATAAATAATAAAATAAAATAAAATTACATAAAACAAAAAACCCATACGATTATCAAAAATAATAAAACCTTTACAGTAAAATTAAAAAAAATTACATATAAAATAAAAAATAGCAAAAAAAAAAAAAAAAGAACCCTGTTAAATAAATTCAATTAATCATACTTCCCTACCCCAAGTGATCATCAATTCATGATCGCCAATGACATGGTCCTCACTCTTCTGCCCTGGATTAGAAGGGTCATTTGTGTTGCTTGAAGAAGTTCTGGTCCTCTTCTTGCTTGATTGAATCCCATGCTCTGGGCCAGGAAAGTGCCCTCAATAAAAAAATCTTCCACTCTAAAAAAATAAATAAAAATTACTTAAGAGGATCGCCATTGCTGCAAATGGCCGTTGCACTGATTTCTGCAGCTTAAATAGAGAATTTTACGCATTCTGGTTCGCTGAAATAGATGGCAATCATATTTCACCCAATCAGAATGGGTTTTGAGTTGTCGCCCAGCTCAATATTAAATTTTAAATCTAATTTGACCAATCAGATTGATGCACCTAACATCTGGTCAAACTGATTGGTCATTTAATAGGGGTACCATGTTAAAGGTTATACCATGTGGGTCCATTTGAATTGAATGGATCTCATAGTACCTAAAGGTAATGGGTTTTAACAACACTGTGTCCTGAGCATTTTGTTTTACATTTTTATTTGAATTTTTATAAATACTGGTATATTTTGCTAATTTAATTAACCTAATATTTTTTTTTTTAGGAATGGGTTGATGTCAAATTAAGATGGGATCCCAACGAATTTGCTGGAATAACATCCGTCCGTGTTCCCTCAGATTCTATCTGGATCCCTGATATTGTTCTATATGACAAGTAAGCTTGTTTTCTACAGACATTTCATTTGGATTTTTTCATGTTAACAAATGAAGTACAACAGCACTTTCTATTAAAATTTGGTGACAATATTTAATGTAATTTTAAAAATATGATTTACAATACGGCTGTACAACTGAAAGAACAAGATGCTCCTGCTTAATGATAATATATTGAATCAATGTCATATTGTGCTTGTCATATGAAAACTAATTATAGGACACAGAAGAAATCCAGTTACTCTACTGATGCTTAGTCCCTCCATAACAAATGTAATTATTCATGAGAATGGTTTCAGTGCAGAAAAAAATAACGTAGACTATTTTGATACTTAAAGCAGTATGAAACCATCAAAGTTAAACTTGGCTAGTATATACAATTTAGATTTTGCTCATTTTGGTTTGAAAGTGGTTATGTCTAATAATTGGCAATAAAATATATGCACACACTGTATTTTGCCTTTTTAAAGTTTTAATCTTTTGCACTTTGTCACTCTGTCAGGTTCAGAGGGAGTTTATTGGCCGAGGATACAATGGCACTTTAAGATGTGGGGCATATCTAATGAGATTCACGCTCTTTTGCAGTAGTTCCCAATATTTTGAGCAACCACTGTAGCTATATTTTTAAAAAGTACTATAGTACACTAGTTGTATGTGACACTTTCTCAGAATATAAAAATAACACAGCCTCTAATTATTACTTTTTTATATGCAGTCATGGTGCAGTAGAATCAGCCTTATTGTTTTTAGCCGATGGCTTTCTGAGTTGGGAAGAGGTTTTTAATATATAGAAAGTAGGTGTGTTTTTTTTTTTTTTTTTTTTTCTAGTAAAGTTTTGCCCATTATCATGTTTAGTTAAACCAAAGGCCATATAGAAAATAAATGACTACAGTGGTCCTTTAATTGCCCAAAGCAATTCTAAAGTGCACCCAATATTTTTCCACTAAATTTATAGTATTTCTGATATTGTCATAGTCCTAATAGTGTTTTATGATCTACTATAATGCAATTGTTCCCTTCCTTGTTGCCATTCAAGTCAGTTCACATCTCATTTCATTAAATGTCATCATCTTTATGCTCTTCCTTTCATTTAAATTCACAAATCGTAATTTCATTCATTACCAATTGTTCACTGTGGTTTAGGAAATACAGATTTTTACGTATGTAAGATTTTTAAGTATGATAGTATTTTTACCAGTCTGCTGTAGCATATGGAGGCTGAGGCTTCTTATCCTTGCAGCCCAGTTCATTATGGGGTGACTATACATCAGGGTAACAGTTGGATGTTAAACTGCCTGCTCCTGAACATCTGGAAGTATGGAAAACATGTCAAATGCTAAAAGGAAATATTACAACATGCCCTCTATATTGGGTGGCAACACAACTATGTTCAAATTTGATATGTTTCTGTAATTCCTCAAAGACAAGTGATACAATTTGTTTTTGTTCCTTATATGATGCAAAATTTGGGGTATTAAAATAAGGGATTTATAAATTGTGAAAATAATAAACAGAGTAGGACATTTACTGAAGGGGATTTGTATTGAGAAAGTTAAAGCACCACTGTAATGAAAAATAATATTTGTTTATATATGTTTAAACAGGAAAAAGTTTTACAGCTAGTTTTTTTAATTAGAAAAAAGAAATGTAGATGCCTCTATTGGATCCTAGTTGAATTTATGATAGGTGAAAGTTTTGTTTGTGAGAAGGCGTTTACATTTCTGGAGACATACGGTTGCATTTCCTGACGCAAGGAGTCTGCTTCTAGGCCAGTGAGGGGGAAGGTGTGCCATGTCCATTTCAACCTTATCCAATTATCTTAACAATGACTCACTGTTCCATATTCTGCTCTCCCTTCACTTATAGCAAAATATCCAGCTCTGAGGATTTGATGCAACAAACACAAGATGGCTTCCTATAATAAACTTGGCCACAAAAAATCTGAATTTCCCAAATAATGTTTTATGTCTGTAGCTTTCACAGCTGCTAATATTGAGCCTGATTCAATTGAGCAATCATAAGTTACTGGAGCCCGTAAGTGAGGCCTTAAGTTAATTTGCTTTTTATTTGGCGTCTTTTTGCGGGCTCCAAATGGTTTACGGCTTAAACTTTGTTAAACCCAGAACTTACAGCCTCCTGAAACCTTTGATCTTTCCCGTCCACAAGAGTTCCAAGCTCTAAAATCGCAAATTGCTATTCAATTGCTACAATTCCCCAAGCCTGCAAATGTAGGAGAAAATCTTACAAGTGCTTAAGAGGAACCGCAAGGGGGTTTAACCACTGTCCGCAGCACTGAATAAAATCTCAATACTGCACTGTAAATGACTGGAAAAGCGATGAAATACATTAGAATTAATTGCATAACAGTCTCGAGAATCGGCAATAAAAAAATCAGAGTTTTTATGTGTCATTTCGGGGTTATATCAATCTTGGGAATCAATGAGTTAATGCATATCGGGCCATCCATATGGACTAGAACAGTATTGGCATTCATTTTTATTATTTCGTATTTTGAGGGTTTGCGAGCCCCATCGGATATCGGACCCCCGAACCTAATTGACTTATGTAACCTCCATGTTTTACTGGCGTAATGATGGCGGTCTCATTTTCTATTGGACGTTTCAAAATGAGTGGTTACGGCCTTGCTTAATTGATCATGTTCCCACCCTGAACTGCTACGCACTAGCGTATGGTTCCACGGCTTTGGCGTTTGGCCTGTACCTTGAGGGCTTCTTTAATTGAATAGCACAGGAATTGGAGACAAACGGGAGCCCGCAGCACGCCCGCAGGCATACGGCCTGTATCTTGCAAGATGCGGGCTTGCAATTGAATCGGGCTCATAGTTAGGGTCTCATTCTAATCCTAAATTTTTCAAATAAGTAGCCGCAAGGGGAGGCCGCAAACTACTTAGCTATTCTATTTGCGGCCTCCAACGGCTTACGGTCATCAAGCTGCAATCACTTGCGATTTGCTCAAACACAGCTTACTTTCGTCAAAGCCTTTGATCTTACGCAGCTGCAAAAAATCCCAAATCGCTATTCAATGCTACGCTCACCCTGTCGTCAAGCCCGTAAATCGCTAAAACTGAGCCGCAGCTTACTTACACCAAAGAGGTCCTGCAACACTCTTACTTACAAAACGTAGCACTAGTTAAGCAAAATATAAAAGCCATCCTGTACTTTTATTAGAAGTGAAAGTGATTTTAGGTCTTAGAATTAATAGCACAACATTCCCCTACTCTCAAATAGCAAATAAAAAAAGTTTATTTCCTGTAAAATTTTCGTCATAAAGTCCGACTGGTTTCAACATTCAAGACCCTAGGATGTTTGAATCCAACCTCCGGGCCTGGAGGTTGAAGCCCGTAGGATTTCATGGCGGAAATTTAACATGAAAAAAAGTGGTTATTTATGCCGATTTGCGAGTTTGAGAATGTTGTGCTATTAATTATAAGACCTAACATCACTTTCACTTTTACTAAAAGTAAATAAAACCTTTTTTATTTGCTTATGAAGTGCTACGTTTTGAAAGTAAGACCCATGGCCTTAAATGGCCTCCAAGCCCCTAACTCGTTATTCGCGGCCGCAAGACCGTGACTCGTGGTTCAAGCCCGCAAACTCAAAGCACTGTAAATGCAAATATAAATTCAAGACAGCACTGTAAATGATGGGGTACACAATGGATGACATGAGGCTTAAAGGGACAACATTCTCAAACTGGCACATCGCCACAATACAATATTTGATTTAACGTTTAACCTATTAGAAGGAGGCTCTTAGTTTGGTACATACTTGACAAACAAGCGTCTTTTTTTCTTGAACTACAGTGGTCCTTTTAAATAGGATGTTCTTTAGAATGGCACTTACCTAAGGTGCAGTCATTTATGAGGTGACCCATATGTTATGTTACACAGTACATCTGTCAAAAAACTTCTATTCAAGTCTTTTGATACCAGCATTATTTGAATAATGCAAAGAATACATCAGGATTTGGTGTATTTTTCCAACGTGCTTGACACTTATAAAGTTACCAATAATATAAAGTTAGGAAAATTAAAAAAATAAGAATTACAGCGATGTAACACAAAACCAAAAATGAAATCAATTTAAAAACATCAGAAAGAAACCCTTTTGGTATAGTAAGGAATGCGGGAAAAGTATGCAGATAGTCCTATGACCCTCAGTGGGTTTCTGTCTGAACCGGAAGGTGCAGTTTTATACTGACCCACAAATATGACTGAGCCCTATGTTACATAGTAATTACGTTTGAAAAAAATACTTTTAGTCCATCAAGTTCAACCTTTTTAGTTTTCCTCTGCAATATGCAGATTAGTTGTTAATTGATCCAGAGGAAGGCAAACAGAAAAAAAAACAAGTGAAACTTGCCAGTTTTTTTCAAAAGGGGAAAAAAATATCTAAAATTCCTTACTGATCCAGATACTGGCGATCTGACTCCTCCCTGGATCAATATTCCCTCTCTAATTAACCAGAATAACCCTGAATGCCCTTTTTACTCAAAAATATATCCAACCCCTTTTTTAAATGTAACTATCAAATCCGCTTTCAACACCTCCTTTGGAAGAGAATTCCACAGATTAACCACCCTTACTGGGAAGAACCCTTTTCTTTCTGTAAGGTGGAATCTTTTTACTTCTAACCTCAAGCGATGCCTTCTTGTCAGTTGAAAACATCTTGGCACAAAAAGTCCACTTGTCAAAACCTTTTATTGACCCTGGATATATTTATTTAAGTTAATTATATCTCCTCTTAGACACCTTTTTTTTCTAGAAAAAATAAGTTTCATTTGATTTGTCTTTCTTCATAACGTAGCGCCTCCATTTCCCTTAATAGTTTTGTTGCTCTTCTCTGTACTTACTTTACATTTATTTGTATTAGATCTCATCTGCCATTTAGTTGCTCATTCCTCTAATTTATGCAAATCCCTTTGGAGGAAAAGTACATAATTTTTTAATCACCTTGCACAACTTTGTGTCATCAGCAAAAATGGAGACACTACTTTCCAGTCCTGCTTCTAAGTCATTAATAAATAAGTTAAACAGTAGAGAACCTGATACTGAACCCTTAGGAACCCCACTTACCACATTAGTCCAATCTGAGTATGTTCCATTTACAACAACCATTTGCTTCATGTCTTAGCCAGCTCTCTGTCCATGAGCAGATATTTACTACAATACCTGTATCCCTTAGTGTGCACAATAGTCTCCCATGTGGAAATGGTTTGGCTATTAGAGAACACTGTTCCCTCAGTACCCTTTAATCTATTCCATCAGGACCTGTGGCTCTATTAACATTTATTTTTTCCAACCTCTTAGATTTCTTCCTGTGTTAACCAATTATTTGGCAAAGCCCCATTATATTGCAGTGTCCCTACCACTGGTACCTCCCTTGTGTATACAGAAGAAAATAACTTATATAGCTCATCTGCCTTTTCCTGGTCATAAATTGTCCGACGGCCTGTTTCACATTGTAATGTTCCTATAGCTTATGTTTAAAAAAGATTTTTAGGTTTTGTCTTACTCTTATTTGCAACTAACATTCCTTTTCTAATTTACACAGTCTATAGCCCTTTTGCAAGCCTTGTTGATTTCCTTGTACTCATGTAAAGCAGTCTCTGTCGCCTCTTTTTTGTATAATTTATGCTTTTTTTTTACACTGTATATTGATCTTTAAATCATTGTTAAGACACATTGAATGTGATTTACTTCTTTTACTTTTACTTCCACATAAATATATATATGGTGATAAGTATGTATATTTAATAAGGCTTTGAATTCTGTCCATTTATGTTCAGTATTTTACCCGTTTGGTTCTTTGTCAGAGTCTATACTTTTTAGACCATTACAATCTGATCTGCCTGGGCCAGATAATGATCTCTAAGTGTATTTATCTGAACTGCTGGTCTCATTCATCCAGTATATTTCAGGGTAGTTAAAATCGCCCATTATTAAAACTTCACCATGGTTAGCTGCATTTCCAAGCTGTAACAAAAATTGCAGCTCCTCACTTTTAATTATATTTGGGGGTTTATAGCATACTCCTACCAATATTTTTTAATGTGTTTTAATTGGCTCCTTCGCTATTTAACTCTACCCACAAGCGTTCAACATTATTTCTAGTTCCAGCATAAATATATTTTCTGACTATAGGCTTAAATTCAGGCTTAACCTACTGACAAAACCCTCTTCCTCTTTTACCATTGCCCCTATCTTTCCAAAATAGGTTATAACCATCCAGATTAACAGTCCAGTCAGGATAGTCACCCCACCAAGTTTCAGTAATGTCTATTAGATCACATTTCTCATTAACTGCTAATAATTCTAACTCGCCCATTTTCTTGGCAAGCTTCTAGCATTAGCAAGGATACATGTTTTTTTTTTTTGGGGAGTCTGTAGTTCTGAAGTGCCTGCCACTGTACTTGTACCATTGTTTAATGAAAAAAAAATACATTAATTTAGGTGCTGGGGAGTTCCTTGGAATATCCTGAAGCCAATGAAAAATCCCTGTTACATTGTCCGATGCAAGAATCTAGCCCGATGCATGTTTCACTGCAATACACAACTCTCTGAAAGGGTCGGGCTGGGTTTTGGTATTTGCATACTTGCCGTAATTCCTTACTATACCAAAAGGGTTTAAATCTGATTTTTTTAAATATATTTTATTTTTGATTGTTTTTTTTTTGTTGATATCCAATTACGGTAATTGTTTTCCTAATGCCATATTATAGACCATATTAATTGGATTCTGACTAAAAAAATGCCTTTACTTAAAGGCTACTTGAAGGCATTTTTTTCCAGTTAATTATAACATCCTGATGTGCAGGTAAGTTCTTTTTTAAAGGAAATAAATGTGGAAAATATTTGTAATTATGTGCTGGCAAGGTAGATAGACCTCTTCACATCATCCATTGTACCCAACACTTGCAAACATGTCAAGAGTATTTGTGGGCATATTTGCATATGCCTGCCCAGATTCCTAGAAATCAGTTCAATACCTGTATTTCCCTTAATTCTGAGCATGAAGTACATTTAACTTTTTTTAGAAGTTCAAATGTTAACACAAATGTACTATTTTTTCACAAGAGTCTATTCGACACACTGCTGAAGTCACTGATCAAACGAGTGATTATAATGGAGAACCCCAAACATTTTGAATACTGAGCCCAATTCATTTAACATATTTCTAAAGCGGCAAAGTCTTATGGAAATGCTCAGAGTACTAATTTCATCCATGAAACTATAATTAACATGCATTTTATAATAAACAATAAACATCAGTGGTAATATGTAGTTGTTTAAATTCATGTAATACCCATCACTGAATGTATTTTAGATAATAAGCTTTTATGGATATTTATGCACTGTATGATTGTTTCAATATGTACATGAAGTGTCATTATAAATTTATTTGCAGTGCTGATGGTCGTTTTGAAGGGTCTGTTACAAAAGCTGTGGTGAAATACGATGGTACCATTAATTGGACTCCGCCAGCAAATTATAAAAGTTCATGTACTATTGATGTAACTTTTTTTCCTTTTGATCTACAAAATTGCTCCATGAAATTTGCCTCTTGGACCTATGATGGATCGCAAGTTGATATTATTCTAGAAGATTATGATGTGGACAAGAGAGATTTCTTTGATAATGGTGAATGGGAAATAGTAACTGCTACAGGAAACAAAGGAAATCGAACAGATGGATGTTGTTGGTACCCATCTGTTACCTATTCTTTCATCATAAAACGTTTGCCTCTTTTTTATACACTTTTTCTAATCATTCCTTGTATAGGGCTTTCTTTCTTAACAATACTTGTTTTTTATCTCCCTTCAAATGAAGGGGAAAAAATTTCTCTCTGTACCTCTGTTCTTGTATCACTGACTGTTTTTCTCCTTGTGATTGAGGAAATTATTCCTTCCTCTTCTAAGGTTATTCCTCTTATTGGAGAATACCTGGTATTTACCATGATATTTGTAACTTTATCAATTGTGATAACAGTATTTGCCATAAATATTCATAACCGTTCCTCTGCAACACATAATGCAATGGCACCTTGGGTACGAAAGATATTCCTGCACAAGCTTCCTAAGTTATTATGCATGAGAAGTCACGTTGACCGATATTTCACAAGAAATGAAGACACTGGAATTGGAAATGGACATGAATCGTCTAGGAATACTTTGGAGGCAGCTTTAGATTCAATTCGTTATATAACAAGACATGTAATAAAGGAACATGAAGTTCGTGAGGTATGTACTATGTATATTGCAAATATGTCTGAAATCAGAAATGGTGGAATACAAGCTAAGCTTTTATTTTTAAATTGTGTGGGAGATAAATAATATAACCTCATGCCAGAAATATGTTCTGAAATTGATAGCCTATAGTAATTTTTGACTGTGTGTTATATTCACTAAGATGAATAGTTCCTTATTAGTCATTCAAGAAAAGGAGAAAATAACACTCACAAACAGTATAAATATCAGCTGCTGTCAGAAAATAAAATGAAACCATTATTAAAAATAAAAATTAGAAGAAAGCATACAATAAAAGAAAATAAAAAGCAGCAAGAAATTTACTGTATGAAGAAGCACAGAAACTTTTCATTAAATGGCTGCATTTGTTGAATTAGTAACTAACAATACAGTCTGTATTTTTAAATCTTTACATTTGAAAGTTAATTTTATACTGCAGCAAATCTGCTTTTCTCCACACCTATTATGTATCCAGATGGAGGGAGACTGACCTGACAGGAGACCTAATCTGTTTTCTGATAACATAGATGTTCTGCCTCCTTCACTGCAATGGGATTGTTTTTTTCATATAAGATTAGGTTTGCTTACATTTATGACAACCTTCTGTCTTGATATTTTTTTACCCCCATGACACCTAACAGTGATTTGGAGAGAAGCACATCTACTGTAAGCTACAATACTAATTACAAATATCAGTTTAAAAAACATAATAAAAAAAAAATGTTATGCAGTGTATGAACAAGAACAATATAGCAGCTTCCATTATGCAGGTACATTTCACATTTATTATACTAGGTAATCAACCTAGTAATTACATTTCTCTCCTTAGGATGGAAGATAACCTATAAATGAAAACTGTGATCTGCACTAGAGAACACATAGTTTATATAAGAAGATACAAATTCCTGGAAGGAGACCAAAAAAAAAACCTGCATGTAGTCAAACACTTATGAATAGAAATACCTGACATGTTTCCACTGTCAGGCCAAGTCACTAGTGGGATGAGAGACTATAATTACAGTGTTATCCACTAGAATAAGATTACACATACAAAGAATATCTACAAGCATGATGTCTGCTCCTCATATCCCAAACAAACATGTGCTGCCTGTCTTTTTAAAATCTATACCTTTTGGTCACCCTTCCACTAGAGCCTTTGTAAGTTTTCTAGGGTGCATTTAAAAGATCATGTTTAACCATTGTAGTGAATGGTCTATATAATAAAACAATGACATTAAAGTAAGACTTCTTACAGGAAATGGAGGGGGAGAAACATTGTGAATGCTTAAGTACAACAACCTTTTACTTTTATCTTCATTCTTTTGAATGTAAAATATAAGAAAACATGGATGAATCCTTGTTTACACTTCCTCTTAAGTTTTTCAATTCACTAGTCAGGCCAAGGCGCATCAGATGCAGCACTTTTAAATCTTTCTTTGTTTCGTTAATATTATTATTTATTTTTTTTAGTTTAAAAATGCATACTCTTCTAAATGTATAATGAATGTTTGGAATTACAGTGACCACTTTATGTCGGTCCGAAAAAAGATGCTCTAAAAAAGTAGCAATACACTAGTGAGAGAACTCTCACAGTAGAGACCAATATTTAGTTAAGATTTCATTACTAAATATAACTGCACAGAAACACATATTTGGTTCAAGTTTTTGACCAAATGCCTGTTTTAATTATATGAATCTAACCTTAGACCAAAACGTAAAATAAAATTGGTAAATGGCTGACACCAATCTCTCCGCCCCTAAGATCAGATCTGACCTGGAACCTATCCTAATATTTCTGCTAGGTTGGTTTAGGGTTGCCTATAGTGGTCACTGCAGGAAAAGAGGCAGATAAAGAACTAGCAGGTCTTTCAGATGTTCGGGAGTAGGTAATTTCCTATAGAGCCAACTATTAAACTGTTTGTAGTCCTCAGTGGAACATCTCTTACAACTTTGATAAAGATTCAGATCTGCTCAACCTTACAGTCAGGTTCCATCTCATCCTGCTGCTGAAGTGTGAAAGTTTAAAAGCTACAGATACATGTTTCCTTCACATCCTGGTTTTATTGTAAATCGGTTATTAAACAAAATCTTGTTGCATTACTAATACAATGCTCTTTTAAAAAGCGAGATACTTCCCAAGTGACTTTCCCAAATATGGCTTGATGTAATCCAAATATAAGGATTTATTGTATCTTCTATTGTTAAAAATACTAGATCTCAATAATTTTAGAAATGGAAACCTTTGCATAAAAATATATTTGCAATTGGTTGTTCTAAAAAAAAAAAAGATAGTTTTTATTTTAGGCAGAAATGTATTTTTCACAATCCTCCAACCTGGCCATGCATATTATCTTGTGTTATAGTGTGATTAAGTGGAAGGGCAGAACCAGTAAGTTGAATGAGAATATTACCTGAGGATTTAACACTTGTAGACCGTAAAAATTATGCTGATTCACAACTGGGCATGTTCTTCCCGCTACTCTTTCCATTGTGTGTGTAATTAATTACCCAAGAAAAGATACAGGTCTAAGAGGGAGGATATTGAAAGTAATCACGTTCTAAAATTAGAAATATCCAAGCCTGTTTATCTAACACTTTTTTTTTAAATGACAGCCTTATATATATATATATATATATATATATATATATGTTCATGTATACCATACTTAAGACATTTGCTTTTTCACTTTAACAATATTACTTCAAAGATATTTAAAGGGATATAAAAATATTTTCATTGCATCAGAAAGAGGGCATTTGATAATGTATTGGTTTGTTTTTTCTTTTTTCAAAATAATGAATGGATTGAGAAGTTTAACTGCCCTCTGCCAGCCAATGTGATTTACAGACTAAACTATGCTCTCTGCAGTTCCTGTTGGATTTATTAAATTTTAAACTGGTTTTAATGTTTTTTTCCATGTAAAAAACAACTTCTTTAATGGTTAAAACCTTGTCTTTTAAATGCTTGAAAAAAAAAAAAAACATTGTATTTTATGTCCTTTTTAAGACACCGGTGTAGATTAGACCTCCAATCTAAACCAGTCAGGTACCAGATCACACAGCAGGAAGTCTGCTACCTCTGCTCCACCCCTAAGTACGTAAAAGGGACAGAGCTAAGCTCCACAGCATGTCAGGCAGAAACCTATAAAAGTATGACTGCTACAGTATAACTAGTAGCATTGTAAAGTTTTAAACATTAAAAATAAAGAATACTTCTGCATGTACAGTACTTTAACTTTATTATTTTTATAGTATAATGGTCTTTTAAGGTATCCAGTCATCAATTTTACAAGTTTTGAAATGTTCTTAACATTGGCAACTACAAACATTATTTCTACTTCTTGGTGCTATTCACTAAAACATACCGTATATACTCGAGTATAAGCCGACCAGAGTATAAGCCGAGGCACCCATTTTACCACAAAATACTGGGTAAAATGAGTGACTCGAGTATAAGCCGAGGGTGGGAAATGTGCTGCCCCCTGTGTCCCCATCTCTCCCCGTGTCTCTTCTCCCCTCTCCCTTCCCTGTGTCTCTTCTCCCCTCTCCCTTCCCTTTGTCTCTTCTCCCCTCTCCCTTCCCTTTGTCTCTTCTCCCCTCTCCCTTCTCTGTGTCTCTTCCCCCCTCCCTTATCACCCTCCTCAACCTCCCTCCTCAACCTCAACCTCCCTCCTCAACCTCAACCTCCCTCCTCAACCTCCCTCTTCATCCTCAACCCCCTCCTCAACCTCCCTCCTCAATCCCCCCATCCTCATCCTCTCTCCTCAACCCCCCATCCTCAACCCCCATCCTCTCTCCTCAACCCCTCATCCTCAACCCCCCATCCTCATCCTCTCTCCTCAACCCCCCTCCTCAACCCCTCCTCCTCATCCTCAACCTCCCTCCTCAACCTCCCTCCTCAAACTCAACCTCCCTCCTCAACCTCCCTCCTCATCCTCAACCCCCTCAATCCCCCCATCCTCAACCCCCAACCTCATCCTCTCTCCTCAACCCCCATCCTCATCCTCTCTCCTCAACCCCTCATCCTCATCCTCTCTCCTCAACCCCTCATCCTCAACCCCCCATCCTCAACCCCCCATCCTCATCCTCTCTCCTCAACCCCCCTCCTCAACCCCTCCATCCTCATCCTATACCCCCCCATCCTCATCCTCTCTCCTCAACCCCTCCTCCTCATCCTCAACCCCCTTCCTCAACCTTCCTCCTCAACCCCCCATCCTCAACCCCCCTCCTCAACCCCTCCTCCTCAACCTCAACCCCCCTCAACCTCAATCAACCCCAACCTTCCTCCTCAACCTAAACCCCCCTCAACCCCCCTCCTCCACCTAAACCCCCCTAAATACCTCCCTCCTCTCCCCTCACTTACCTGCTTGTGCTCCGGCCTCCGCTCCTTGACCCGGCGCCGGCACACATGTGACGTCACATGTGCGCCGCGTCATTAGCATATACCGGTATACCGGGTTTAGGTTGAGGAGGGGGGTTGGGGTTGAGGAGGGGGGAGGGAAAGAGACACGGGGGGTAGAGAGACACACGGGGGGATTAGAGACACACGGGGGGGGGGGGGTAGAGACACACCGGGGGGTTAGAGAGACACGGGGGGGAGAGAGTGACTCTAGTATAAGCCGAGGGGGCCCTTTTTTGCCTTAAAAAAAAAGGGCTGAAAATCTCGGCTTATACTCGAGTATATACGGTAAGTGTAAAGCTTAAACTAACACTAATGTCTAGTATGGATCTTACTTGATAATTGGCAAAATGTTTTAGAATTGCAATTAGTAATAGAGACAATTTTTATTTTGGTTAGTTACCCAGGAGTGACCTTGAAAGCAGATCCCTATTCAGTTTTGTTGAAAGATGGCCACAATGAAATTAATTTACAATAGGCTTAAAAAACACTATACTTGTGAAAGTTGGCAGTAACCACATTAACAGCTTAGGTTACAAATATATATTTTTTAGAGAAATTCATAATTTTTGAAGACTGTATAGAAATATACATCTTGTCTGCCTTCAACATTTCCTGATAGCCTCTCATACTTTAAGCTATCTACCCTTGAGGGATGGATAAGGAAGCAGTAAGAGTAGAGGGAAATTTTGGTTATAAGGGTAGTTTCTAAAATAATATCATTTCCATTCTACATGATAAGAAGTATACACTCACAAATATAATTGCAAGACTTGCCCTTTGTAGAAATGTAGAAGCCATTCTCATTCATGCAACCTTCACTAATGGATCATGGATTCATCCAGCTACCAGCAGCTGGATTAATTATATGTGACATTTTCCATGTTCCTCACTGGAGTCATTTATTTTTTTCAAAAAATATTTTTTCTTATTGTACAGGGTTCCATTGATATTGCATATAAATCCATATTTGATGAAAACAATTTTCAGTATAGCTTTTAAAACTTAGATTTGAACATTGTATTTCAAGTTGTAGCAAATATGCTTCTCTTCACCCCCCTATCTGGTACCCATGAGGTTGTCCAAAACTTCCTAAAGAGTGGTTTCTTTGTCTGCATCGGCATCTGCTACACATGACACAGATAAACATTAGATACCTCCAGATACCCGATAAGCGGGAGTGAGAAGCATATCTACTTGAATCTGCAATGCTAAAGTTCAAATGTAAGTTTTAAAGGTTACATAATTTATATTCCCCAAATATTGATTAATTGCTAATTAGTTATTAAATAAACACATGAAACAATATTGTTTGGCCACTACAGTGGTACTTTGATCTACATAAAGCAAACTTGAGGGATATTCATTTGTCATAAATACCAATTTTTTTTTTAGAGAACACACTAAAAATCCACTCTTTTCTGTAAATGAATGAAACTTATATTGGGCAAAAGAATGAAATACAACTTCCATCATACATGCAAATAAAAACCTAAATGTGCATGTCTATCAATGCTTTTAGAAAGCAAAAGAAAAAATATGTATTATTATTAACTTTTATTTGTAACACACCAACATATTCCTTTATCACTATACAGGGGATAAGAACAAGGAAAAATACAATATTAACAAACTATAGAAGATGGATGGCCCTATCTTGAGCTTAGTAATTTTGTAGAAATGTTTTTTTTTCAAAAGCATCTTACACGATTAGAATCTTGCTACTTACAATCTAAAGGGTATGAAAGGGACAGAAACCTTGGGAAGAGCAGATAAGGAATAGCAAGGGCCACTAAGAAAGTGAAAGTCTGCTTAGGTAAGAAGGTGTTTAAAGTTAGTTTTTTTTTCATTTAATGGGAGAGGGAAGGGGTCTGATAGAAAGTTATTTGAGTT
>JAPZIH010000742.1:250000-318022 GCA_027410445.1 Discoglossus pictus
TAATGTGAAAAATATTACAGATAAAACTGTAAACCTGTATATGTGGAATTCCTTCCAATTAATTGTTTATGAGAGAATTTCTACAAGTTTGTAAAACACATGAAATTGTAAATCTGTAGATGGGAGATTCCCTCCAAAAAGATATTTGTGAAAATGTCTACATGGGATTCAATATATATGTGTAAAATAATGAAAATCATAAATGATATCCTACAGAAAAATTATGTCAAATCTACATTAAGATGTAGCTGCTTTGCAGCCTCAGTTAGTATTGATCCTACAGTAAAGAGGATTTTTACGTTGGTACATAATTTTCGTAAACAAATTTATGAGAGAACATAAGCTCCCCATTAAAGAAAAACGGTGTAATCATTGAAACCATTCAATTCAGCTGGTTTAATGCCATTCAACAAATACAGTGGATATAAAAAGTCTACATACCCCTGTTAAAATGTCAGGTTCCTGTGCTGTAAAAATATGAGACAAAGATAAGTAATTTCAGAACTTTTTCCCCCTTTAATCTGACTATTATAAACTGGACAACTCAATTGAAAACAAACTGAAATCATTTAGGTAGAGGGAAGAAAAAATATAAAAATAAAATAATATGGCTGCATAAGTATGCACACCCTTAAACTAATACTTTGTTGAAGCACCTTTTGATTTTATTACAGCACTCAGTCTTTTTGGGTATGAGTATCAGCATGGCACATTTTGACTTGCCAAGATTTGAACACTCTTCTTTGCAAAAACACTCCAAATCTGTCAGATTGCGAGGGCATCTGCTGTGCACAGCCCTCTTCAGATCACCCCACAGATTTTCAATCGGATTCAGGTCTGGGCTCTAGCTGGGCCATTCCAAAACTTTAATCTTCTTCTGGTGAAGCCATTCCTTTGTTTATTTGGATGTATGCTTTGGGTCGTTGTCATGCTGAAAGATGAAGTTCCTCTTCATGTTCAGCTTTCTAGCAGAAGCCTGGAGGTTTTGTGCCAATATTGACTGGTATTTGGAACTGTTCATAATCCCCTCTATCTTAACTAAGGCCCCGGTTCCAGCTGAAGAAAAACAGCCCAAAGCATGATGCTGCCACCCCCATGCTTCACTGTGGGTATGGTGTTCTTTTGGTGATGTGCAGTGTTGTTTTTGCGCCAAACATATATTTTGGAATTATGGCCAAAAAGTTCAACCTTGGTTTCATCAGACCATAACACCTTTTCCCACATGCTTTTGGGAGACTTCAGATGTGTTTTTGCAAAATGTAGCCTGGCTTGGATGTTTTTCTTCGTAAGAAAAGGCTTTAGTCTTGCCATTCTACCCCATAGCCCAGACATATGAAGAATATTGGAGATTGTTGTCACATGTACCACACAGCCAGTACTTACCAGATATTCCTGCAGCTCCTTTAATGTTGCTATAGGCCTCTTGGTAGCCTCCCAGACCAGTTTTCTTCTTGTCTTTTCATCAATTTTGGAGGGAATGTCTCTGTTGTGCCATATTTTCTCCACTTGATGACGGTCTTCACTGTGTTCCATGGTATATCTAATGCCTTGGAAATTCTTTTGTACCCTTCTCCTGACTGATACCTTTTAACAATGAGATCCCTCTGATGGTTTGAAAGCTCTCTGTGGACCATGGCTTTTGCTGTGGGATGCGACTAAGAAAATTTCAGGAAAGACCGATTAGAGCAGCTAAACTTTATTTGGGGTTAATCAGAAGCACTTTAAATGATGGCAGGTGTATGCTGACTCCTATTTAACACGATTTGGAATGTGATTGCTTAATTCTGAATACATCCCCAGTTATAAGAGGGTGTGCAGACTTATGCAACCACATTATTTTTATTTTTTATTTTTCTTCCCTCCACCTAAAAGATTTCAGTTTGTTTTTCAATTGAGTTGTACAGTTTATAGGTCACATTAAAGGTGGAAAAAGTTCTGAAATGATTTATCTTTGTCTCAATTTTCTACAGCACAGAAACTTGACATTTTAACAGGGGTGTGTAGACTTTTTATATCCACTGTATATCCTAGGACATGTACTATAATAATTACCAGTTTCTGATGTCTGTCACATTGATAGTAGACTCGGGGCATATGCGCAGAAGCATTATTATTTTTTTTTGTAACTGCCATTAACCAATGGGGGCACAGCAGAAGACACAGGAGAGTGAGAGAGGACAGAGAGAGAGAGAGAGAGACACACAGGCCATAGAGAGAGACCGAGAGAGAGAGGGCAGAGTGGGCGGAGACACATGACAGAGAGAGAGACGGCAGAGAGAAAGCGAGGCATAGAGAGAGATACAGGACAGAGAGAAAGAGACAGGGCAGAGAGATAATGCATAGACAATTCAATATAACATTTTCTGATACCATCATTTATGGAGGTGAATTACTAGTTCTTGTTATAATAACTTGTGGTCCACATCACCTCCTCTAATGCCCAATTCTACCATTTGTATACCCGAAAAACCTTTTTTCCCCTTTTGTTTCTCCAGAAAATATCTTATCAGATTGGTTATAACATTGGCTTCAGTAATATCTATTTTAGCATTAAGAGATGGACACTTTGTCATCCAATTCCTTAGCCAAAAAAGGGTAATTTCATAAAATGTGCCAATGTTTTGTTCACAATTTCTGTCTGTTGTTCAGTCCTCGGAT
Source organism: Discoglossus pictus (assembly GCA_027410445.1). NCBI lineage: Eukaryota > Metazoa > Chordata > Amphibia > Anura > Alytidae > Discoglossus > Discoglossus pictus. Next base: position 252,659 of record JAPZIH010000742.1, read on the forward strand.
AGTACTCTAAAACCAATTTAATTTTTGATTCATAATTTCACACTTTCTTATATTACAGGTATTCTATTGGTGTGTTTCCTATTAGTATAAACTCTTATTTGTAATGTTTCTTTATGGAAAATTGTCACAACCCACTTTTTGGGCCCAGGGTGGGAGTCCCCTGATCCCTAAAATCAATGGCCCTTCAGAGACCCAAAAGGGTTTTATTGAATGGAAGAAATGTATAAAAATGAGACCCAAGGCATAAAGATTATGCTCTTTCTGGGACCCATAGAAAGGGTGTGATTCATTTAGAGAAAATACTTTTATCATTTATACTGTGCTATAATGACATTGTATCCTGAACCTCTGCTGCTGTCCTGGAATAAGGAATTGAAGAACCGGCTGGATCTGCAGGTCTACTTGGCCTTTTCAAGTCCAATGAAGTGAAGGTCATGGGTGATGAGTATACAGTGATTCTATGTTCCCGATGCTTCTGCTGATGATCCTGATATAACAGGCACCGAGAAGCCTTCCCCCATCATGATCCTGAGGGATAATTCTTATACACAAAGGCAGGTTTGGGAGTAAGGCAGACACCCCACCCCTGGGTTATGACAAAAATGTCCTGCAAATGGAACTGTTTTAATGAATAACATTTTTTATGTGTCCTCATAAATCCTTCTATGGGCAATTATCTTAAGAGTTGTAGGTGGGTGTGAGCTACTGTAATTTAAACTAATGCTTGTGGCTGCTTGCCCATACAACTAACCTATTTAGCTTAGTTCGTTCTCTGACTAAGCACCTCTATTTTTGTTATTACATATGCAAATGACCCTTTGGGCTTAGTCTCGCTAAGGGTGATAGGGGCCTCCAGATGTTGACTTCTTGCTCACTGTGCCGTAGGGAGTTTAGCTACACCCTACTGAAGAGGCCCAAATAAAGCTAAAACGTATGTCTGGGGGTTGTATTTACTCCTGTTCAGGGTAGAATTGCCTGGTATTTTCTGGCTGGATCATTCTAGTTAGTGGAATATACTACAGGATATTTCTCCATGTGCAGGGCATAATTGAGGTAAAAGAGGCTGCTTTCAGGGTGGATTATCATGTCCACAGAACTAACATATTTTTGTTAGTTTGTTCTCTTATTGGTGCACCTCCATTTTTGTTGTTGCATATGCAAATAAGTTCTGCTCCCCAATAGACCCTGTCTTAGCCTAAAGTCATAAGCCTCATTTAATCATAGTAAAGTACTTTACAGTGAACTAAGCCCAAGTGTGGAGTAAAACTTTCATAGACCACCAAAGAGACTATATATAGTATCACTGAAAAGGACATAAAATGAAATAATAAAGGAAAGAGGTTCAAGAAAACTGAAGTTCATATATTATAAAATAAACCACTTTTCCAAATAATTATTTATTTATACAAACGGTGATATTCTCCTTTTAAGTGTTTTCAATCAAGTTTTTTTTATTTTGCGCCGCTGTCTACCATGTGTTATAATAAAAATGTTTTTTTTTGTAAATATGTAAATAACTTTTCCCCAATATTTTGTTGATTTAATAAGAAGTCAGTGTTGAGCACTTCTTTTGGGAACTATTAACTCCTTGTAGTCTTTGTTAATTTGCAAATAACCCTTAGGGCTTAGTCTCCCTAAGGGTGATAGGGGGATCCAGACGTGTACTCCTTGCTCACTGTGCCTTAGGGAGTTCAGCTACATCCCACTGACAAGGCCCAATTAAGGCTGAAACGTATATCTGGGGTTTTGAAGTTTCCTCTTTTCAGGGATAGAATTACCTGGTATTTTGGGGCTGGATCAGAATAAAATATAATTCTCCTAAAAAGAGGTTGGCATATGTTGGTGTAAGGACCGTGCCCATGGAAGTAACTCTAATTTAGAGATAAAACGATCACAAAAAAATAAAATAATGATATTTTAATACATAATTCCCAAAAAATTATTATTGTCATATCTGTCTATTTCTTCAGTAGATAGACAATATATCACAGCACATAGGCCCAAATTATCACATTTACTTGTGTATAAAGACTCTACATCTGTAGTAACCTGTATTATTTCTGATCTAATAGATATGCTTCAAGATCTTGAAGTACTTGCATATCATAGCATATTTTATATAAGATGGAAGGCTTACATAAGATTTAACTTCTAATCTATATATTTTTAATAGCATTTTCTTTAATGCATCCTCAACCAGATACGATTGGTCTACCTGGGGGACATACAAAATCTTTGTATAGTTTTGGAAAAATACATACAGTAGTTGCAATGGTAATTTGCTTTGCATATACATTGTTTTTTTTAAAAATATTATTCTATTACTTTCAGAAATATTAGATTATTGTGATATTTAAAAAAAAAAACATAGTAGTAGGACTCAATAATATATTGCCCACTTACCTGATGGTTTGATGATGACATCATCCCATGTTAATATTTCTTGTAGTGCATTAAATTCTTCTTTACTTAGGTTATTCAATGGTCTGATTAATTTGAGGTCTGAAAAATGCTATATACACTAATTGTATAAAGATATTTACCTCAGCCGTTATATTGATAGGAGACATGTATGTAGACTTAGGGCATGTAGTGCTTCTCCAATCTATATTTAATTCTGAGTCATTTCAAACTGAGTCTGTCAATTGTTCAATATTGATATCTGTTATTCTTGTTTCTGATTTATTATCTGGAATCATATGTTGTTCTAATGATTCCCTAAACTTTTTTATTATTGCTCATTCAGATACAGTTAAATCATTTGGTTTGGTATGTTTGGAAAAACAATTTTTCAGCAGTCATTTTCTGCTAAAAAATAATGTACTTGCTGAAAATGTATTCAAACCTTTCCTGAGACATAAATGTAAACCTTTAGAGAGACCTGTAATATGTCCTTTAACATATGATTAGATTAATTGAAAAGTGTCAATTTGTCATTCTGATTAGTAAGAATGGGCTCTTCATTCTTTTCCTGTGTTTTGGATGTGAGGATGTAATCTGATTGCCTCCAGATTTTCTGACGGCTTGCGCCCCCTTTTCTCGTCTTCTACTTCTTGTGATGTTTGCAAAGTATCTTCTTCTAAAAACAAGAAGGATTTGTTGTAGAAAAGATCCTATACAGATATTTTCTATTAGCCCAAATCACTCAAATAATCAATCAATATTCCTGCCTCTCAAAATGACTCCTCATTTATTGGAAACAAGCCGGCTTGGAGAATGCATGCATGAATCCTATGCAAAAGATTCAAAATGGGCAGTCTGCAAGTAAAAAGATAATACTTTTTTTATGACGTAACAGAAATCCAGTAAAAACATGGAATATCACAGAAATCCAATATAAATTAGTAGATACATTGTAGTGTCTTTTTTTTAGTATAATACACAATAGAATATTACATTTCACAGGGTTAGTGAGGTCATTATTTTGGTAGCACGACTTTCGCACAGATGACATGTGCGCTCCGTCATATACGCACACACATCTGCGCGCACTGCAAACAGCGCGCCCAACCACAGCGCGGATGAGATCTGTGCGCAGGACCATCACGAAAACACGGCCCTGGATCTCAGTAGACTGCAGGGGACAGAAAGACAAAGACATGGCCCTGCATCGCAACAGACTGCAGGGGACAGAAAAAGTGACAGGAGAGAGAGGAAGAGATATGGAGTGTCAGAGACAGGAGAGTGAGAGAGAAATGGAGTGTGAGAGAGAGGGGGGTGTGGTTAATGGTTAGGCTTTTGTGGTGTAGGGGTTAGGGTTAGCCTTTTGGGATGTAAGGGTTAGGCTTTTGGGATGTAAGGGTTAGGGTTAGCTTTTTGGGGTGTAAGGCCTGGTGAAAACACACAGTGTAGAAAAAGTGCGAGTCCATTGAAAATGTAAAGTAGTATCTTTTGACCAAGTTTACCCAACAGGATAAAAGTCCAGAAGAGGTGGAATAAAGCATCTGAATGTACTGTTGAATCTCATTTATTTGATCAAGGTCAGTTTGGATTACAGTATGATGGTCATTAAAATAGGGGCAACATTCTCAACTAACAAGACCACAAATACAAACACCCTTTGCTGCTAGGATGTAATAGAAAGTCATTCTATTTTGTAAGGCATTCATGCAAAATTGGACTTGCTCTTGATTTAGTTTCTCAATAGTGTCCTCAGTCCTTTTTAGCTCAGCATCACTAATATTAGCAAGTTTATCAATAAGCTCTAAACCATGATACACACCCCAATCTGGAAATGTAATAGCTACATAGGAATCAGAACTCCAAAAATATCCAACCTTATCATCTCCCCACTCCCTCTTTCTGACCACCATTTCCTAATCTACAGTCTCACCACACCTTCCACTCTCTGCTTCTCTTCACGCTTAGCCACTAGAACCTACAGAAGCCTGCAAGCACTTGACTCACAATATCTTTCCACTGTGCTACAACCCCTTCTTTGTATGGTCACCATCCTCACTTTCGCTGACATTGTCACCACACATTACAATTTGACTCTAACTTCCACCCTTGATACTCTTGCTCCCATAACTACAGACAGACGCCCTCACTCTTGCATACAACCATGGTACACTACACAAACACGCTACATCCAGAGATGCTCCTGTACTGCTGAACGACTTTGGAGTTCATTCCACTCTCCTATCGCTATGCTCTCAATTTTGCTAAATAGCGCTACTTCTCATCACTAACATCCAATTTAGCTTCCAATCCCAAACATTTGTTTACAACATCCAACACTCTCCTCTGCCCTCCACCACCTGCTCTCCTTCCTGTTTCATGGCTGAAGACTTTGCTAGCCACTTTAATAATAAAACTGAAAATATCCATAATGAACTCTCCTCTCAGTTTGGCCCTAACTCACTATCCTCTCAACAAACTGACAACACCCAACCTTTATCCTTACCCATTGCCTCATCCATAATGGACACCATTGACCCTGTAACTGATGAGGAAGTCTTTAGTCGTTATCAACCACTCGTCTTACAACTTGTTAACATGAACCTATTCCATCACAGCTGATCCCTCCCCTCTCTACCACACTTATCCCAACTCTAAGACATCTTTTCAACCTTTCCCTTAATGATGGCAAGTTTCCATCACCTTTAAAACATTATTACACCCATTCTTAACAAACCCTCATCTGATCCAGCTTCTCCATCTATTTACCACTCTATCTCTCTACTTCCCCTGGTTTCTAAACTACTTGAATATATTATCTACAAGTGCCTCTTCCAACCACTCTGTGTATGCACAGAGTGGTTGAGCAGAGTGAAAGCAGCATATAGAATGGGAAAAGGAAGAAGCAGTTGAATATCCTATCTGCAAAAGAACCCCCATTATGTGCACACTGTCTGCCAGGATAGTCTTTGAAGGACTGCAAACTAACCACAACAGAATTGACTGGACCTAAGGAGTCAGGTAACAAGCTGTTGAGCTGTTTGATAAGTGCCTGATAATACACACTTGAATTAACTTGCTATTGTTATGACCTCCTGGTATGCTCCAGATAAACTGCAGATGGGCTGTTATTTGTCTGTTCCTAACAGAATGAATGTTTAACACATTTTTGTCTGGAGAAGCTTGCAAAGATAGACTGTTCATAAAGGGAATAAGGATTTTTATTAGCAATCCCGAGAGGCTGTGTAAGTCTGTTTTTTTCTGAATAGTCAATTGAAGCCAGCTTGCTCTTTAGGGCTCCTGGTTAGCTTTGGATATTATCCTATTGGCAAGCAGTGAATAATTTCACAAGTATCATAAATTCTTGCTACCAGCTCCTACAGTGGACTCATATATAAATAGATAAATGCCATTGTGAAAATTTGCATATAAATATTTAATGTCCAGGATCCCCATAGGGTGAAAAGCTAGACAGTTGTGCTAATTTAAAGACATCTGGCAATCTATGTAAACACAAGATGGTTAATTGAACCTGCATTTCCCTATGAATACTAACTGAACAATGTATAAACCAGAGGCAGTGGAGAGGCACACAGAGTGCAAGACACACCTTTGAGGTTTAACCATTGAAATCCAGCATCTGATACTGCAGAGTGTAACCCTGTGCATGTTGGAGTCTGCGGTTAACAGCTGATTAAAGCTCAGAGCAACTTCTTGAGAGCAGTGAAGAAGTACACAGGGAACACATACTGCAGTGTTTATTTACCATCACATCTTCCTGATCTGTGTAAACTGTCTGCAAACAAAATAACATTACAATGACTTTTTTTTAAAACACTGAAGCCATCACCAAAATCACCTATAAAACTCAGTTGTATTCTGTATGGATTACAAAGCTGCACTTTTTTAGGTGTAAGATGAATTGAAAAGATCTGTTTCTGAAGGGTTAAATAGTGGTCAGCTTAAAGAATAATAGAAGCATATAAAGGTTGCAATTTAGTGTGGATAATTTGGACTGTATTTATTAAATTAAAAGTCAAAGGCAATGATGCAACACTGATATAACTTAAGAGCTTATCCCTTAGATCAAGATAATACGTACGTTAAGTTTTTCATAGTTTTTTGGAAAATTACTTTGTTGAAATATTTGGGGAATGTATAATTTAGTATGTTTCAAGTGATTCTCCTTGAAGTTTGATCTCTAATTATGCAAATATTTTAGAAGTAACTAAAAAAGGTGATATCGGTTCTTGTGGTTATCCTGGATTTAAGGTTAAAGTACTAAAAATAAAAGGACTTAAAGTGTATTGCTTATTCAGGAAAGGTTAGAAATAGCTGATGTAGTGAAATTAGTATATCGATAGTGTAACAGGGCGCCCCCTTCTGGCGGGGTTTGCGTACTGGTTTCTTTACTCTTTTGCTTATTTAGGGAGGAAGACACCGCAGGCTTGTCAGAAGTTTACTTTGACTGCTGTTTATTTGTCAGCGCCAACAGAAAGAAAGCAGTGCTTATGCTCAGCAATAAAACAAAATACTACATAAATGGGCTTACTATTACCTGGAACGCCCTAACTATCCCTGAGGTCGCTTCTCGGCCTGCAGGTATAATAATCATACAGTCCCAATACTTAATACGGACTTCTCTTGTTCAGCATTCCCTTCTTCAGGGGATTTACTTGCCTTTAATCATAGGCCTCTCTGTGTCTTTAAAGACTTCTCCCTCTTCAGGGGTTTCACTTGCCTGTAATCTCAGGTCCTTCTCTCTCTCTCTCTCTGCAGCCATTCCCCTCCTGGGTAATCACTTTTCTGGGGTCTCCTCATGGACTGCAACCTTTCCAGGCTCTCATATTGTGAGCATCTGCCTCTGCTCACAAACTCCAGCTTAGGTCCTTCTTTACTGGGGCCTGTGTGTCCCAGGCACCTCTCTGCCTGTAGGCCCACACTCTGTCTCACAGACAGGTTTCTTACAGGGGCCACACCCATTTCTCCAAGGGAGCCTTGTATAGCAGGAGTTAACTTACTCCCTGCTGGAATAAATGCCATTTTACCTCCAGATTGGCCTCTAGGTGGCGATCTGTTACAAAAATTGGGCACAGAATTCCCATAGGGATAAAAAGTGTCAATAGCTCCTTTATATTAAAGATATCTGAGGGTCTGGAGAACAGCCCTGTGCGTATTAAAACTCATATTAATTTGGAACAGTTGTCAACCTATTCCTGTTATTAAGGAAACAGGTATAGCATTTGGTATAGAGTATCTGAGAAAAGTACCCGGTGGAAATTATTGGGTCTTAAAAGGTTAAAGATTAGTATTTTAGAGGTAGAAAGATGGCAAAAAAAAAGTTAAGAAAAAGATAAGAAAAATCAGGCTAAATTAACCAATACTCTCTTTTCCCCATATTCCAAAAATATAGGCAAAGATAACAACCTATCAGAGATTTCCTTTACTTCACAAGTAGAAACTTCTATGATTCAGACTTTAGAAGAAGATGACAGTTCTATAACCAAACCCCCCAAAAAAAAATTAACCCTGGCAAAAGTAAAATTATTGTTTTAAGAATTTCAAGAAGCAATTAGAGGCAAAGTTTTACAGGAAATTACTAAAAATATACTGTAAATATAGCGGCACATACTAAAGCAATTAAAGATTTAGGGACCAGTCAAAATTAAATTACAATTGAGCACCATAAATTAATTAAGGAAATGAATGAAATGAGATAGAAAATAGCAGTATTGAAATCAAGATGCAATAGTTATGATGACCTAAGTAGGAAAAATAACATTAGGATTAGAGGAATTAAATTGGCAGTAACTCCAAGAGAATTATCAGGTTATGTTACCACCTACTTGACAACAATTATACAGCAAAATATTGTAAAAGAGGAAATAATTGATACAATATACTGTGTACCCCTCCCCAGAAATATTAACGTAAAGATGCCAAGAGATGTGATTGTTAAATTACATCACTTGGCAGTTAAAATACCATATGAAAATCTTCAGATTTTCTCGGATAACTCTGGGGAGTAGTTGATGAAACGGAGAGAGTTCAGGGAGATTACTGAAGTTCTGCGGGAGAATTCTATCCCTTATAGATGGGATTTTCCCGCTAGACCCATTATCTCCCATGAAAATCAAAAGTTCTTTGAATCCTCAATTAAAGAAGGTGAACATTTGTTATCTCAATGGCAACTAACTATTAACAAAACAAGTGGAATTCCTGCTAAAGAAAGACCTTATGTACAAAAATGGCAAACAATTAGAGAAGCATAAACGTTGTTAGATAATTTTAGAAGGTTGAAATCTAATCTTCTTGTGGCCTTAATAAAGGTTGGGTTTAAAACCAAAACTTGGATTCGCATAAGACTATTAAAAAAACAAACAAAAGGTTATGGCAAGAGAGGAAGGGGAAAAGAAAAGAAGGGACAAGCTGGGGTCTTTAGCAATATAACACGTACACGCGCCTGCTTCTTCTTTTACTATAAAATGGGGAAGTAAGGGTTTAAGTAAAATGGAAAATAATAGAGGGTAATTAAAATGCACTATTGTATTCTCTTAAGGTTGGTAGAAAATAATAGAAAGGAATAGTAATTAATAGGTTACAACAAGTTTCACGTGTGTTAGATAATTAAGATGAAAGTAGTGAACAAAGAATATTCACATAAGAGAACACAATTGAGAAACATAGATTACACTTCTGTTTTAAGGTTAATAAGATAAAGAAATACCTATGGTATGCACTAAATCACTTTATTTATTAATATGAGTGTTAAAAGGGATTAAAATGAAATAAATGAAGAGGGAAAAAAAGAGGGGTTTTAGTAAGATAATACGTACACATGTGTGGTCCTTTTCTTACTACACAATAGGAAGGTAAGGAAGTATTAGAAAGGACATATAAGAGAGAGTTATAAATAGGCACTTCTGTATTTTTTTAATTGTGAGAGAAATTCAGAGAAAGGAATGGTAATAAATATTGTTTAAGAATGTTCACGTGGAGTAGACTATGGAAGATGAAAGTATTGAATGTATAGTCATTTTAAAAGAAAATACATTTGAGAAATATAGATTATACATCCTGGTGAAAGTCAACAATATAAGGATATGTCTTGTTTTTATTTGTTTTTCTTATATAGGATATCCACTATGTCACTTTATGTATTTATATCGGTGTTAAAAGTTTAATATAAAATAAGAGAAAAATAAAAGGTCAATCTCGTGTCCCCTCCTTTGACGTATAAAAAGAGAGAAATGTAGAGCTCGTGCGAACCCAAGATTGATGATTGATTACTAGTTTTAAAACTGGATATGACAATAATAATTTTCCTGAGCGGCCATAGACCGCTGAGACATTCAAATGTATCACTTAGCATATTTAGATTCTCCAGGTTGTGGACTCTGTACGCGGAGTATTACAACGAGGAAGTGTGAAGGAGTGTGGAGATATGATCAATACTTAAGAATATTGAGATTGAAGCAAAAGGTGTATGTGTTTTTTGTTTTGTCTCCCCCCCCCCCCCCTTTTTCTTTTTTCTTGGTACTTTTCATTCATGTATTATCTTTGGCATCCGATGTTGTGGCACAAAGGGGTGGAAGGAAGTGGGGGAGAACCAGAAGATCAGACTTATCAACTTAGAGTATTTCTTATTAATTTAGATGACTTTAAATATTATTAGTTTCAATGCCAAGGGTTTAAATCTTCCAGTAAAACATAATTATATAGTCAGTTTGGCCTAAAAGAGAGAAAGTTGATATATTTTTGGCACAAGAAACCCATTGGCAACATAACAAAATCTTGGAAATAGTTGAGGAATTTGTAAAATATGACACATATGGTAGATATTTATTGTGGTTAGGTCAAATTAGGTATGAATATGTTACACTATTGAATTTTTATGCCTCAAACATTAAACAGAATCATTTCCTTAATAATGTCTTGGCTATGATGAATAAATATGTTAAGGGTAAGATAATAAAAGGCAGCGACTTTAATATGTTTCCTAATATGGATTTAGATAGAAAATCAGGTAAGAAAATAATGGGAGACTCTAAGGTGAATCACAAATCTAAGCTATTTGTGAAAAGTTTATTGAAATACGATTTATATGACTCGTGGAGAGTACTTAATCCTTGTCAACGTGAATATTCTTACTATTCATAGAGACATGAAACTTACACAAGGATTGATAATATCCTGGTTGATAACATTAGTACAGTTAAGATAGGGCCTATAGTGATGTCAGACCATGCTTTCGTGTTAGTAAGCATAAGTATAAAAAGTGAAGGGATATACAAAATAAGACCATTATGGAAATTAGAGAATAACTTATTAGAAGATGATAATTTGAAAACACAATTATTGGCTGAATTAAAAAGATTTTATGAAAATAATGAGAAATCGGTCAAAGCTAAAATCACACTGTGGTGTGCGCAAAAGGCCTATATTAGAGGTCGGCTTATAGCCTGGAAAAATCAAAGAAAAAAACTAAGAGGCTCCCCACTTAGGCAATTATATATTGAACTTAATAAAATAGAAATGAAAAATAAATTGAAACCAGAAGTGGAAATTGCAAAATAAATTAAAGAATATCAAAATGCAATTAAGAAAATGAATCAGACTTTAAGTTTCCATAGTGATTTGTCTGCTAATCTTAAACTGTATCATTTTGATAATAAGATTAGTAAAATGTTAGCTAATAAGATTAAAATTAGGAGTTGGAAGAAACGGATTGAAAAGCTGAAACATAAAGATAAAATTCTAACCAAACCATTGGAAATAGTGGAAGCCTTTGTAGAATTCTACCAAGGGTTATATCATTTAGAATCAGATAAACAATTTAATAAACCCTTTAAAGAAAAAATTACCTTGTTTTTGAAGAGTATGAACTTACCGAAAGTTACCAAAACTCAGAAGAGTTAGAAAAACCCATTTCCAGTGAAGAAGTCAAAGAGACAATTACGAGTTTAAAACTTTGTTCTACACCAGGCCCGGACGGCTTTACCAATTATTTTATATAACCTGACAATCACTTTTAATAACGCAACTCAACGATATCTTTAATGAGATCAAAGTAGTGTGGGAATCCCCAGAGGGATTGCTCCTTGCCGCAATAGTCACTATCTCTAAAAAACAAACAAACAAACAAAGAAGTAGCAGAATGTGGGGAATTTTGTCCAGTTTCTTTGTTGAATACAGACCTTAAATTATATTCAAAAATTCTGGCCTCCAGACTGAATGTAATTATAAAAGATCTGATAAATGGAGACCAGACTGGTTTTATAGTGGGTTGGGATAGTACGAATAACCCCAGAAGACTATTTAACCTTATTGACTATGCAGGCAGGGGTAATACTCCCACCCTGTTCTTGTCTTTAGATGCCAAAAAAACATTTGACAGAGTAGGGTGGTAGTACATGAAATTGAGCTTGGAAAACTATGGATTGGGGGATTTTGGAAACCGTGCAATAGCCACCTTATATTCGAAGCCGGAAGCAATGGTGTCAGGATTGGGCTTTAATTCTAAAAGATTTAGAATTTACAACGGAACAAGACGGGTTGTTCTCTGTCCCCATTGCTCTTTTAGAACCATTGGCACAAGCCATTAGAAATACAGAGGAAATTAGAGATATTGAAGTAAATGGTTCCAGTTATAAAACTGTATTGTTTGCTAACAATGCTGTTTTGAGTCTTACTTACCCTAAAAACTCTTTATATCATCTCCAAGAATTAATTGTGAAATTTGGAAAGATTTCTAACTATAAACTCAATTTTCATAAATCGGAAGTACTGTCTATAAATTTACATGGTGTGCTTAAGGAAGAATTGGAAAAAATATTCCCGTTCAGTTGGACAGAAAATAGGTTTACACACTTGGGCATTACTTATAGGAAAGAATTAAACAAAATCATCCCATCTAATTGCAAAAAAATCTATCAAAAATGTTTAGCGTCTATACAAAATTGGAAGGGTAAGAACTTATCCTTATCAGGTAGAATTGCCGTTATTAAAATAGCAATTCTCCCTAGATTCACTTATTTAGAAATATTCCTATGAAAATTCCAAGTTATTGGATTAATCTTTTCCAATCTTTGATAGACAGATTTATTTTTGCGGGTAAGAAAAACAGGGTTATTAAAAATATTCTGATTAGAAAATTTGAAGCTGGAGGTTTATCTTTTCCCAGTTTTTAAGCATACCATGACGCGATTATTTGGGGGCATATCAGTAAATGGACAAACTTAAGTAAAGAGAAACCCTGGAGAAAATAAATTTAGAACAACTATTATTTTTGGAACAGTCTAAAAAGAGTGCAAAGGATTACTCTTTGATAGTAAAAAATGGTCTTTCATTTTGGAAATAACCCAAAGTTAAAGTTAATGCCCTTCCTAAGTCCCATCATTTCCACTAAAATACTTGCTGAATTTGTAGTACTCCCTTTTTTGCATACGTGGTTTTGCAAAGGAATAACTAGATTAAAGGACATGCTGGTTAATGGAAACTTAGCCTCTTTAGAGTATTTAATCAAAAAGTATAATCTAGAAAGTAAGGATTGGTTGCACTATGAGAGTCTAAAAATATCCCTAAAAGTTAATAAAACTCTGAAGTTCAAAGAAAATGTAACCCTGTTTGAAGACATGGTTAAGTCCACTCAGTGTAAAACATTAATTACTAAATGTCACAACATTATAAGAAACTAGCGAATTGCCCGTCAAAAAATGACGGCAATGAAATTGTAAGGTAGCTAATGCTGTTTGGTGTGTAATAATGAAATATGTAATACATTAATAAATGAATCTACTTTACCTATTTTGAAGCATTGTGTTGAAGAGCTGGCAATGTGTTTTGATGTTGCTGCCGCATTAGTGGTGTGGAGCTGCTGTGTAAGCTTGCTGAATGTGTGCAGTGTAATACTCTGCGTGCGCGAGACCAAACCTTTAGCACAGTCGTGTACTTCCGCATTCGCGTAAAATGGCGGGTAATGTGTGGTATGCGTCTTAGCGGAATATCAGTAGGTCTTTTGTGGTGTTTTGCGATTTTGTTGTGGTGTTTTGCGAGTTTGTTGTGGTGTTTTGCGTGTTTAGAGTGCTGTAGCATCAATTTCTTTTTGTTCGGCGGCCATTTTTTCTCTCTCAGAGAATTTTGTAGTGTCTAAACTCTTTTATTTTGATTTAAATGAAGGTGTAGGTTGCTTTTTTGAGGTCCTGGATGCTCCCTCTTGCTGTAGGTAAGCTTTTTATGTATGTGTATGTTTTCATGTTCGCGAGTTGCGGCCGATTTTTGCGAGGTCGTAATGTGTGCTAACATGTCTCATATGTTGTTTGCAGTTGTAGCCTCGTTTTGTTTGGCGGCCATTTTTTCTGTCGCTTAGCAAATTTTTTAGTGTCTAAACTCTTATTTTGAGTGAAATGAAGGTGTAAGTTGCTTTTTTGAGGTCCTGGATGCTCCCTCTTGCTGTAGGTAAGCTTTTTATGTATGTGCTGTGTATATTTATTGTGTTTTGAATTTTGTAATGTTCGCGAGTTGCGTCCGAGTGTTGCGAGGTCGTAATGTGTGTTAACGTGTCTCGTATGTTGTTTGCGTTGCGAGGTAAAGTTTGCGAGGGTCGTAGTTGGTGTGTCGTGTTGTTTGTGTTGCGACGTAAACTTTGCGAGGGTCGCAGTTGCTGTCAAGGAGCGCCTTCGGCGCTCCATGCCAGCAACTGAGTCCCTCGCTTTGTGAGGGCCTCAGTTGCTGGCATGGAGCGCCTTCGGCGCTGACTGCCTCGCCCGCAGCCCTCGCTACGCGAGCCCGCAAGCGTTAGCAACAACTCGTACGCTCACAACTATATATGTGATAATAAAGAGAAAAATAAAACTATAAAAATGCACCCTCTTATATCTCTGCTCTTGTCTAAATACTCTCCCAACCGCCCTCTTTGCTCTGCTAATTACCCTCTTCTTCTCTCTTCTCTTATAATCTCCTCTCATTCCCACCTTTAGGATTTTTCATGTGTTCTATGGAACACCTTGTCTCACTCCGCTAGACTCCTGCCTCAAATCAAAACCTCACTAAAAGCTCTCCTATTTAAAGAAGCATATTCAGCCGTAATATGCTCAATATATTTTACCTCACCTCTCTATACATCATCAATACCCTTTAGACTGAACGTTTGCAAGTTTTCAATCTCATTGTTTGCTTCAGAGAAAGTACTTTGTTTGTTTGATTTTAAACTGAATAACAGGGCCCTCCATTCTTTTGTAATTTGTTAAGTTTGTATTTGACTTTTTCTAGACTGTTTAGCACTACGGAATATGTTGGCACATTACAATAAAAGGTTAATAATCACATATCATAGTTGTCAGACTGCGAGACGTAGTCACCGCTTGTGAGCCTCGCAAAGCGAGGCGAGCCATTAACGCGTAGCACTTGAAGGCAATGAAATACGCGGGACTCGCCACCAAACACTTAGTAAACGCGCAATTGCATTAGCCTATAAGCACTTGACAAACGCAGGACTTTACAAGACGTGGGACTTTAAAAACAAAAATACGATACGCTGGACTTTGAAGAAAAAAAATATGAGATAGCAAACGTAAAAGAGGTTAACGGCCGAACCGCAAAAATCCAAAAAACACAAAGAAAATACAAATAAATACAATAAAAACATCACCAACAGCTTGGGGGAACAGCCAGGACTGGGAGTGAGGTGAAACGCGAATTTAAGACGATTTTGACAACATTCCCCACACGAAAATCGTCTAAGCGAGAAAACAAATGGCAGCCGAAAAAAATCAAAATGAGGCTACATGACCGCGGACCTCACAAAACACTGCAAAACGCGTAGCACTTTCATACAGAAACGAACAAACTACAAAATACACTATTACAAATGACGGAAAATGCTTGCGAGCCGCGTAACACATTAATAACATTACGAATCTACAATGGTGATTTACACAACTATAACAACAGATTTCTCTTGCGCACACAACCAATTTCTAATGCACATTCATTACACTTTGACACTCAAACTGTACATTGTATGCTGACGGAAAATATAAACAGATTGTTAGCTCTTCAGGCTATTGATTGCTGGATATATTACAGGGAGTGCAGAATTATTAGGCAAGTTGTATTTTTGAGGATTAATTTTATTATTGAACAACAACCATGTTCTCAATGAACCCAAAAAACTCATTAATATCAAAGCTGAATATTTTTGGAAGTAGTTTTTAGTTTGTTTTTAGTTTTAGCTATTCTAGGGGGATATCTGTGAGTGCAGGTGACTATTACTGTGCATAATTATTAGGCAACTTAACAAAAAACAAATATATACCCATTTCAATTATTTATTTTTACCAGTGAAACCAATATAACATCTCAACATTCACAAATATACATTTCTGACATTCAAAAACAAAACAAATCAGTGACCAATATAGCCACCTTTCTTTGCAAGGACACTCAAAAGCCTGCCATCCATGGATTCTGTCAGTGTTTTGATCTGTTCACCATCAACATTGCGTGCAGCAGCAACCACAGCCTCCCAGACACTGGTCAGAGAGGTGTACTGTTTTCCCTCCTTGTAAATCTCACATTTGATGATGGACCACAGGTTCTCAATGGGGTTCAGATCAGGTGAACAAGGAGGCCATGTCATTAGATTTTCTTCTTTTATACCCTTTCTTGCCAGCTACGCTGTGGAGTACTTGGACGCGTGTGATGGAGCATTGTCCTGCATGAAAATCATGTTTTTCTTGAAGGATGCAGACTTCTTTCTGTACCACTGCTTGAAGAAGGTGTCCTCCAGGAACTGGCAGTAGGACTGGGAGTTGAGCTTGACTCCATCCTCAACCCGATAAGGCCCCACAAGCTCATCTTTGATGATACCAGCCCAAACCAGTACTCCACCTCCACCTTGCTGGCGTCTGAGTCGGACTGGAGCTCTCTGCCCTTTACCAATCCAGCCACAGGCCCATCCATCTGGCCCATCAAGACTCACTCTCATTTCATCAGTCCATAAAACCTTAGAAAAATCAGTCTTGAGATATTTCTTGGCCCAGTCTTGACGTTTCAGCTTGTGTGTCTTGTTCAGTGGTGGTCGTCTTTCAGCCTTTCTTACCTTGGCCATGTCTCTGAGTATTGCACACCTTGTGCTTTTGGGCACTCCAGTGATGTTGCAGCTCTGAAATATGGCCAAACTGGTGGCAAGTGGCATCGTGGCAGCTGCACGCTTGACTTTTCTCAGTTCATGGGCAGTTATTTTGCGCCTTGGTTTTTCCACACGCTTCTTGCGACCCTGTTGACTATTTTGAATGAAACGCTTGATTGTTCGATGATCACGCTTCAGAAGCTTTGCAATTTTAAGAGTGCTGCATCCCTCTGCAAGATATGTCACTATTTTTGACTTTTCTGAGCCTGTCAAGTCCTTCTTTTGACCCATTTTGCCAAAGGAAAGGAAGTTGCCTAATAATTATGCACACCTGATATAGGGTGTTGATGTCATTAAACCACACCCCTTCTCATTACAGAGATGCACATCACCTAATATGCTTAATTGGTAGTAGGCTTTCGAGCCTATACAGCTTGGAGTAAGACAACATGCATAAAGAGGATGATGTGGTCAAAATACTCATTTGCCTAATAATTCTGTACTCCCTGTAATTACAAATAGGTAAAGTATATTAATTGATTCAAGAACTTATTAATTTATTATTGATTAAGTAAATATAGATAAATATATATCTCTTTGGGTGATGAAGGTGCTCAGAGGAGCAAAAATAGACAAGAGGCCGGGGAGGGAGAGGGGGAAAGGAGGTACAGAGGAGGGAGAGGGGAAAGGGAGAGGGGTAAAAGAGGCACAGGAGAGGGAGAGGGAAAGGAGACACAGGGAGGGGAGAAGGAGACACAGGATAGGGAGAAAAGGGAGAAAGGAGACACAGGGTAGGGAGATGGGGAAAAGTAGACATAGGGGAGGGAGAGGGGGGAAATGAGGTACAGTAGAGGGAGAGGGGGAAAGGAGACACAGGGGAGGAAGAGGTGGGGAAAGGAGACACAGGGGAGGGATATGGGGAAAGGAGGTACAGGGGAGGGAGAGGGGGGAAAGGGAGAGGGGGAAACGAGGCACAGGAGAGGGAGAGGGGGAAAGGAGACACAGGGGAGAGAGAGGGGGGAAGGAGACACAGGGGAGGGGAGAAGGAGACACAGGGGAGGGAGAGGTGGGTAAAAGACACAGGGGAGGGAGAGAGGGGGAAAGACAAGGGAGGGGGGGAGAAAGAGAGGGGAGGGTGGGGTTAGAGACACAGGGAAGGTAGACGAGGGGGGAGAGACACAGGAGAGGGGGGGATACCCAATTTATCAAGCTATATCATGCCGTACAAACACAGGGGAGGGAGAGAGTAGAAAGAGACACAAGCTTTAGATAGGGGAGAAAAAAGACATAGGGGAGGGAAATAAGGGGAAAAAATGGCCAGGGAGAGAGGGGGGAAGGAGAGAGGGGGAGACAGACAAACGGAATGGAGAGAAACAGACACAGGGGTCAGGAAGTAGAGGGGGGGAGAGGCTCGCAATAAGCGCCGAAGGTACTCATTGTGAGGGATGAAACTTGTGGGTTGGCCAAGGCCAGCGAGGCCTGTTAAGTAGATGCTGGGAGGGGCTCATCGTGAGGCCCGCAAGTTACAGGGGGGACAGCCAAGCATTGTCTGACAAACAGCATTGCCAGCTTTCAAATTTTATTGCTGTCATTTTTGACGGGCAAGTCGTTAGTATAATATATTCCACATTGTGTAGGTGGGGTGAACAGAGATGTTTAGTTTTTCAGATGTACACTTGTTTGCTCCCTTCTTATTACTTTTAATATAAGTGCTAGAGTGGTAGCATAGGACCAGAAAGTGTGACAAAGTAACTAGGGGAAGTAACTAGAGCATATTTTATTTACAGAAGTTTTTAGTTAGAGAAGATCTTGCTTTTGGATAGAAGTTCACTAACTAAAAACTTCTGAAAAAAAATGCTATGTGCTTAAATAGAGCCCTTTTAAATTTACTGAATCGCAATTTAATAAGGCTGTTAGCATTTTACATACTTGAGTCATGACATAATTTGCAAAATGAGTACTATTGTCTAACTGAAGCTTTCACATACCTCAAATCTGGGAAATACTTCCCAGTCAATGCATTTCATTATAGTGACTGCATCAGTATTTCTGCAATCAAATGCCTCAATCCAGTCCCAGTATGCATAGCACATAGCGGAAATGATCTTTTCGATCTGTCCTGTCATTGTAGGTACAGCTAGATAGATCAGGTAAAGAGACAGTAATGGCAAGGGATCTACCGCCGATGCAAACCGTGCTATGCACCAGGGCCCTTATATATATAGAGTATTTATTTTTTGTAAGTGTGCCGCAATTGAACTTATCCACCTTAAGAGCCCCTAGGGCACAGAGCCGATTGGTGTCAGGATTAGGCGTGTCCTGGAGCAGAGTGCCCGGGAAACACACAATTTACCTAGACCTGCGTGTCAAGCCATATAAAAGCAGAATATGAGATTACTGCAGAGGATACTGCTCAGTGGCAGTATAATTGTGTAAGTGCACCCTTCTACTATTAAATAAAAGTGACATTTAGTATTTTTACCGTGGTGCATGGTGTATATACCCTGGGTGTATGGTGTATGCATGTGGTGTATGTGCCCTGGGTGCATGGTGTGTGTGTGCTCTGGGTGCATGGTGTGTGTGTGTCCTGGGTGTATGGTGTATGCGTGTGGTGTATGTGCCCTGGGTGCATGGTGTGTGTGTGCCCTGGGTGTATGGTGTATGCATGTGGTGTATGTGCCCTGGGTGCGTGGTGTATGTATATGTGCACTGGGTGTGTGGTGTATGTGTGATGGGGGGGGGGGGGGGGTGCATGGTGTATGTGCCCTGGGTGCATGGTGAATGTATATGTGCCCTGGGTGTGTGGTGTATGTGTGATGGGTGCATGGTGTATGTGCCCTGGGTGTATGCGTGTGGTGTATGTGCCGTGGGGGCATGGTGAATGTATATGTGCACTGGGTGTGTGGTGTATGTGTGATGGGGGGTGCATGGTGTATGTGCCCTGGGTGCATGGAGTGTGTGTGCCCTGGGTGTATGGTGTATGCGTGTGGTGTATGTGCCCTGGGTGCATGGTGAATGTATATGTGCACTGGGTGTGTGGTGTATGTGCCCTGGGTGCATGGTGAATGTATATGTGCCCTGGGTGTGTGGTGTATGTGTGATGGGTGCATGGTGAATGTATATGTGCACTGGGTGTGTGGTGTATGTATGATGGGGGGTGCATAGTGTATGTGCCCTGGGTGCATGGTGAATGTATATGTGCCCTGGGTGTGTGGTGTATGTGTGATGGGTGCATGGTGTATGTGCCCTGGGTGCATGGTGAATGTATATGTGCCCGGGTGTGTGATGTATGGTTTATGTGCCCTGGGTTCATGATTTATGTGTATGATATATGTGCCCTGGGTGCATGGTGTATGTGTCCTGGGTGTATGGTGTATGTGCCCTGGATGCATGGTGAATGTATATGTGCACTGGGTGTGTGGTGTATGTGTGATGGGTGCATGGTGTATGTGTCATGGGTGTATGGTGTATGTACCCTGGATGCATGGTAAATGTATATGTGCACTGGGTGTGTGGTGTATGTGTGATGGGTGCATGGTGTATGTGCCCTGGGTGCATGGTGAATGTAAATGTGCCCTGGGTGTGTGGTGTATGTGTGATGGGTGCATGGTTTATTTGCCCTGGGTGCATGATTTATGTGTATGATGTATGTGTATGTGTCCTGGGTGTATGGTGTATGTGCCCTGGATGCATGGTGAATGTATATGTGCACTGTGTGTGTGGTGTATGTGTGATGGGTGCATGGTGTATGTGTCCTGTGTGTATGGTGTGTGTGCCCTGTGTCTATGGTGTATGCATTTGGTGTATGTGCCCTGGGTGCATGGTAAATGTATATGTGCACTGGGTGTGTGGTGTATGTGCCCTGGGTGCATGGTGAATGTACAGTATATGTGCCCTGGGTGTGTGGTGTATGTGTGATGGGTGCATGGTTTATGTGCCCTGGGTGCATAGTGTATGTACCCTGGGTGTATGGTGTATGTGCTATGGGTGTATGATGTATGTGCCCTGGGTGCATGGTGTATGTGCCCTGGGTGCATGGTGTATTTGAATGGTGTATGTGCCCTGGGTGCATGTGTATCTGCCCTGGGTGCATGGTGTATTTGTATGGTGTATGGGCCCTGGGTGCATGTGTATGTATCCTGGGTGTATGGTGTAAGTGTGTGGTGTATGTGCCCTGGGTGCATGGTGTATGTGCCCTGGGTGCATGGTGTATGTGCCCTGGGTGCATGGTTTATGTGTATGTGCCATGGGTGTATGATGTATGTGCCCTGGGTGCATGGTTTATGTGTATGTGCCCTGGGTGCATGGTGTATGTGCCCTGGGTATATGATGTATATGCAACAATATAAACAGACAGAGACTCATACACTGTACACACAAACCCAGACTCACACATCATCAAGACAGGCCTCAATTGAGTCATATGCTCCAAAAAATCAGTCAGATTGCTTCTGTATATGAGATCCTTTGGTCAAGGCAATAGTGCATCATGCTCACATTCCCAGGCCACCTTTTCTTGGGTGCAGAATCAAGATAAGACTACTATCTGGGTTTTGTCTTTTATCCACCAAACTCTGTATCAGATCTTTACTCTTTGGTAATAAACGTTGTCATTAGGATAAACATTCAGTGGTGGAAGGGGTAGGTGGTAAGTGCATTCAGATAAGGACAGGGTGTCCCATGAGTTGTGGGTAGGAGGCGTGACCGGAAATGAGTAGCAGAGCCGCTTGATGCGGCATTAGGCTGATGGAGGCAACGGACGCCCTGTGCTAATGTTTATCTAACAATTGCCTTTGAGTTAAGGGACTCCTCTTAATTATGCATCCGTCATTGCCCTACTGCATACTCCCTGTTCCCTAGAAATTCCACAAGCAACGTCCATGCTAAGGTGTGCCGAAAACTTGCCTGGGGTCGTGAATTGCTCTCCTGCTGTTTGGCCCGGCCCACGCTGCTTAGCCCGGCCCACGCTGCTTAGCGGTTTGTGCCTCCATTGGACGGAGTAGACCGGGCCTTGCACAGAGTGGCTGAGAGGTGTCCTTGGAGAAGGCGAGGGGTGTGTCATCTACCTCCCTGAAGGCGTTGTCGGACTGCGCTCAGAGGGTTGACCATCTGCAGCACCACTATTTGCCGCTGTGCTAGTTTGTGGTCTACCAAGGTTGTATGCTGGCTACGCCGTTGCTTGAAGTGAGGTGGGAGATTTGTCCCTTTTCCTCCCAGCTGAGGCGAGGTTTTGCAGCCCGGCAATGTGGTCTCTGACTGACTAGATTTTTCAACGGTACTGGAAACAGTAAAGAAGGTGAGATCCTCTATCACCTGGTCTCAGCCTTGATCTGAGTTCAATCCACATTAAGGTTCCCCTCTGCTATCCTTATGGGACTTATTTCTCTTAATTTTCCCCTGCTGCATTTGATGTTTTTTTGGGGGAGTTGCTCCCTTTTCCCATGACAGTGAAGGGGGGATTGCAGAGTTAGTTACAGCAGCTGAACTATGTACCATTGGTATGACCGGGACTGTTAGAGAGACTGTTTTTTCCAGCTTTGTTTTCCTTTGGAATATCATCTGCACAAGTTATCATTGATTGAGGTATTAAACCTATTTGTGTATATACTTACAACCAGCTGAAGCAGCGTGGTGCAAGCCACTTAGTGTCATCATATTAACCTGTATGATAGCTCTTCCAGATGCACTTAAATAAATCCAAAAGGATCTCTGCGAATAAGCATACATGGTGTTCTAATACCAACTATAACATCTGATCAAATACACAGGTCTACTCTAAGGATTTATGGGTTGATTATCCCTGGGCATTTTCAAACTGCTCAATCAACTCTCTTTTTTGGCTTTATATAAGGTCTGAAATTACTAAAAGATCTTTCTTGGATCATCTATATCCAGGATTGCACTTACTGGGCTGAGGAGTCATGTTCTCCTAATGAAACCACATTTTTAAAATATATTTTCATATATTTATCCTATTAGTAAGTGACTGTTCTGTCTACAATTCCAGTTTTTACGATCTTCTCTCCTATAGGATTGAAAACTTAACAACTTCTCTAAAGAAAGTGGTCTAGAATTATTTGGAGATTTATAAATTCGAGGCAATAATGCCTAGTAAAAACAGAACCAAAGAGAGGAAAACCAACCCATAAAAACCTGCAGAATTATTTCCCCCAAAATGCAAAGAAAAGATCCAGCAGCCACCATTTATAGACTCACCCATACCTGCTGACAAATTAACTCAAAATACATCTAAATTATCTGAAAGCATGTCCAGCAACGACTCAAAATCACAAGATGAGGAACTTTAAACCCCCTTAAAATTACAGACAATTACAGACATTTTACAAGATTTTCAAGCAAATTTGTTAGTGGAAATTAAACAGCAAATTCTAGAAAACGCCAAAGCAATAAGAGATGTAAATAATAAAACATCTGAAATAGAAACAAAGTTGGATAATTTACTAATAGAACACAATTCATTGTTGAATTTGAAAAGTAAATTAGAAGAGAAGGTCAATGAGTTAAAGCACCAAATTGTAAATTTGAAAAACAGATCAAGACGATCTAATCTCCGTATAAGGGGCATATCAGAAGACATCAAGAATAGTGATTTATCTCACTACATTTCCACTTTTTTTATTACCTTGGTTCCTTTGTTTGCACAAATTTGATGCAGTCCACCGGATACCTCTTCCTGCTCATTTGCAGATAAAAGGCCCAAGAGATGTCATTGTTAAATTTCATTTTTTTTCCACTTAAAAAGAAATTTCCAAAGTGGGTTACAAAAAAAAAGTTTCAACGCTCCTTACAATCATATTCAAATATTTTCGGATCTATCCCCTGATACTTTAAGTAGCAGATGTGTGTTTGCATTTATAACACTAGCCCTTAGGAAAGAAGACATCATTTACAAATGGACTTTCCCAGTAGGCCTATCAATTCAAAAAGGAGAGGTCTGGTATAGAATCAACTCCCCTAAGAAAGGGTTTACATTATTAACCAGCTGGAAAATGGATTTGGATTTGACTAAGTGAAGTATACTAAATTGTCTACCCTTTGTATCTTGTGGTTAAATAGTATAGAGGGAATATTTTTCTTTTTGTCGCAATCTTATTTAGAAATAACTTAGTGTTGGCCGAGGAATTTTCTGAAATAGATCCATAGGGGCGTTTTATTTTGTGGGTAGGCACAATCAATAATCCCAAAGTTACTTTGGTTCATTTATACGCTTCTAATGACAACCAATTGAAATTCTTTAATTGTCTTTGGAAAATTACCAAAAAATGTATTCAAGGTTCTTTATTTATTGCAGGAGACTTTCATTTAATTCCTAATGCTGAGATTGATAGGAAATCACAAAAACCATGCAATACTTTCCATAGAATAGATACATTATCCAAAAGATTTCCTAATTGGATCAAAAGTAATAATTTATTTGATGCATGGTTAGCTTTTCATCTTGGTCAAAAGGATTTCACATTTTTTTCCCATGTGCATAAAGCTTATTCCCAAATTGACCTTTTTTTAGTGGATAATAATATTTTAAATGGGATCAATAAAGTAGATATAGGTTCCATAGCACTCTCCGATCATGCTAGCATCAAATTGGAACTTTACCTCGACATGTTTAACATTAACCGCCCTCAATAGAAACTTGATGACTTTTTGCTGAAGGACGAGCCAAATAAAAAGTTAATCAAAGAGCAGATTACCAATTTCTTTGAATGGAATGAGCCCTCTGCCTCTTCACAAGGTATTCTTTGGAATACTTTTAAGGCCTTTATTAGAGGTGCACTAATAAAATTAAAGTCCCGAATTGTCAAACAAAAGGTAGCGATCCAATTATGGTAGAAATCAAAGTAATTCAAAATAAAATCAATAAATGTAATCAACACCTTTTGGACAAGTTAATCTGGCATATTCAACAATACTTTCATCACCATGATAATAACATCAGTAAATTGTTAGCTAACAAATGTAAACAAAAAATGGTGAAAAGGAGAATTGACTTTGATAAAGATCGCCAATATGTTTGCCGATTTATTACGACAATCTTTACAATTTAACTAATGATCAACCTTTACAATTTAACTAATAATCAAACCATTAGAAAACCAACAAAAATTCTAATTCAAGATTTCTTGGACCAACTTAACCTTCCCACAATCTCTCCGTTATAGTTGGAGGAATTGAACACTCCCATCTCAGACCAGGAAATCTTGGAAGCAATCAAACAATTAAAATCATATACTACCCCTGGACCGGATGGGTTTACCAATTCCTTTTTTAAACTTTTTTACCATTTTTATGTAGACATCTTAAAGATCTATTTAACAAAATTAAATCAGCAGGTGTCATCCCCCTAGAAATGGTCAGAGCTTCTATAATTATGAATCCGAAATAAAAACAAGACTTGCACTATTGTTCTAGTTACATACCAATATCCTTATTGAACGTGGATGTCAAGCTTTACGCAAAAATATTGGCTACACAACTTCAAAAATTAATTTACAGATTAATTAATGACCAATCAGGATTTATTTTGGGCAGATATGGATTGGATAATGTTAGAAAATTGACAAATTTAATTTCATATTCAAGATTTATGAAGTCTCCCACCCTATTTCTGTCATTAGACGCTGTAAAAGCATTTGACAGAATAGGGTGGGAGTATATTAATACTACCTTGACCAAATTTGGTCTTGGGAACTTCGGAACCCAAGCAATCGGATCCTTATACAAGACTCCATCCGCTTTTGTGGCTGGAGGAGGCTGTTTTTAACGAACATTCAGGATTTCGAATGGTAGCCGACAGGGGTGTCCTCTCTCTCCCATCCTATTTGCCCTACTGATAAAACTGCTGGCAGAGGCTATAAGATCTTCTTTGGATATAAGGGGTATTCGGATGGGAGAGAGAGAACACAAAATTAGCCTGTTTGCGGATGACGTAGTTTTATCTATTACCTGCCCTAGGGAATCTTTGAAGTACCCTATGGGTTTAATTGACAACTATAATTTGACTAGCGACTTGCCCATCAAAAAATGACGGCAATAAGATGTGTTTGTTTGGAAAGTTGTTTAGTTATTAATATACGTATTTGACACTTGTAAGATTTTAGTTATGATGAAATAAGTAGTATTGTGATATTAAACCTGTTTATTTTTGTAAAATGTTCTCTTGGTGAACAGTTACTGTTAAAGCATTTTGCATTAAAAGTATTAATATTTGAATGTAAGATCAGTTGAACTTTAAATTAATAAGTATTGTAAACTTGAGGTAATGTTTTTTTAACATGCAAGTTCTATCTCAAGAATTGTTAACTTAAATGTACATTGAATCCAGAGGAAGGCAAACCGTAAAAACCCTCCTTGAAACGTACCCAATTGTATCAGAGAGGGGAAAAAAAGAATTCCTTCCTGACCCAGGAACTGGCGATCAGATTACTGCGTGGATTAATGTTTAACATAAAAGACAACATGTACATTGTGATTTAAAACGTGGTTGACCTCTTAACATGAACTTTGTAATATATCTAAGTAAGAAACGTGAAAATATATTTTTTGAAACTTGAACTTTCTTATCTGTGTAAGTAAGGAACTTGAATTTTTTTTTTGAGACTTGGAACATTATAAACAGTAACATAGTTAATTAAGATTTTAACATCATTTTGTATTAAAAGTATTAACATTTGAATTTAAAAACAGTTGAACTTTAAATCAGTATTGTAAACTTGAGGTAATGTTTTTTTAACATGCAAGTTCTATCTCAAGAATTGTTAACTTAAATATACATTGAATCCAGAGGAAGGCAAACCGTAAAAACCCTCCTTGAAACGTACCCAATTGTATCAGAGAGGGAAAAATAATAATTTCTTCCTGACCCCATGAACTGGCGATCAGATTACTTTCTGGATTAATGTTTAACATAAAAGACAATATTTACATTGTGACTTAAAACGTGGTTGAGCTCTTAACATGAACTTTGTAATCTGTCTAAGTAATGAACTTGAAAATATTGTTTTCAAACTTGTAACATTAGAAACAGTAACATAGTTAATTAACATTTTAACATAATTTGTAAAAATAATGCAAGGCAAGTGTTTTGTAAAGCTAATCATCCATAAACAGTATACTTCCATTAATTATGACGGAATTGTTTATTGATTTGTATTTTTCAATGGTTGACCTTCGTTTTTTTGCTGTGATTTAAAACGTGGTTGACCTCTTAATATGAACTTTGTAATATGTCTAATTAAGAAACTTGAAAGTATATTTTTTAAAACTTGAACTTTCTTATCTCTCTAAGTAAGGAACTTGACAATTTTTTTTAAAAACTTGTAACATTAGAAACAGTGACATAGCTAATTAACATTTTAATATAATTTGTGAAAATAATGCAAGGCAAGTGTTTTGTGAGGCTAATGATATATGAAGAGTACTTCCATTAATTATGACTGAATTGTTTATCGGTTTGTATTTTTGAATGGTTGACCTTTGTATGTTGTTATAGTAATTGTTTTAAATCGCACATATAGTTTGGTCTCTGGAAAAGTGGTTCTCTATATTGTGTTTTTTTATATTTTTGCATTTGCTTTTAAATTTGTTTTGCATGGCTTTTATTTCTTTAATGAAAAGCTAAAGTACTTTAGTAAAAATACGTCCATCTTCTAATAAATCACCTTGACTTTCATTCTTTTCAGTGTAAACTTTAATAGCGTGTGGTTTTCTGCACAGTGATAACGTAACGTATAGTGATGTCGCGAACCTAAAATTTTCGGTTCGCAAATCGCGAACGCGAACCGCCGCAAAAGTTCGCGAACCGGCGAACATCGGCGAACCGCCATAGACTTCAATGGGAAGGTGAATTTTAAAACCCACAGGGACTCTTTCTGGCCACAATAGTGATGGGAAAGTTGTTTCAAGGGGACTAACACCTGGACTGTGGCATGCCGGAGGGGGATCCATGGCAAAACTCCCATGGAAAATTACATAGTTGATGCAGAGTCTGGTTTTAAGCCATAAAGGGCATAAATTACCTAACATTCCTAAATTGGAATAACGTGCATTAAAACATCAGGTATGATGTTGTATCGATCAGGTAGTGTAAGGGTTAGGCCCGCTTCACAGTGACAGACCAAACTCCCTGTTTAACGCACCGCAAACAGTCCATTTGCACAACCGCAAACTCCCCATTTGCACAAGGTTGGATACCAAGCTAGCCATGTCCCGTTCCTTGTCCTCACTGATGTCATTGAAGGTCTCTTCCTCCACCCAGCCACGTACAACACCAAGGGTCCCCGAAAGGTGACAACAAACCCCCTGGGACGCCTGCTGTGTTTGGTCTTCCACCTCCTCAAAGCCACCTTCCTCCTCTGACTCCTCTTCTTCAGACTCCTCTCACTGCATTGCCTCTCTCTGCATTATTATAAGGTGTGTTAAGTAGTACTACTCTTATAAGTTTAAAACCTGTTACAGCACATATCAGGGGGCGTGTATAAGGCCTGGATTTTTAGAACCAGGAGATGGAAAAAGATGCTTTGTTGGTCGTATCACTTCAATTTTGGGGCACTGCACGTGCAGTCAAAGGTGCCACCAGATAAGTGTGACGTGTTTGTAAGTACTACTCTTATCAGTTTAATACTTGTTACGTCACCTATCAGGGGGCGTGTATAAGGCCTGGATTTTTAGAACCGGGAGATGGAAAAAGATGCTTTGTTGGTCGTATCACTTCAATTTTGGGGCACTTTGTGACATTAGCTTCTTACGCTCAAACATGTCCTTTACAGGCACCTGACTATGGGCAGATGAGCAGGAACTGCTCAAGGCGAGAGACGGAGTGGCGGATGGTTGAGAGGGGGCACGGAGGACAGCAGTGGTTGATGTGGCTTATGATGCTGCACCAGGAGGAGGATGGCGGCTTTGAGTTTGTGTGCTGCTTGTACTCATGTGTTGGTCTGGAGTCACCCAAACATTAGGTCTCAACCTGTAGAGGATAAGGGAACCAGGCTACTCTAGACCTCATTCATCATTACAGGTTTTGACAGATCGGTACTATGCGTCCAAGCTACTGTGACAACAGATATGAGTGGCACTGTGCACTTGCAGTAGTTGGTAGAGTAGACGCTGTAGGTCTGACACACACGCTTGCAGACAACTAACTGCTATGCAATCTATTACAGTAGAAAAAATGTTTTTGATTTTTAATGTACACTACTGTTACACCAGATATGAGTGGTGTGTTAAGTAGTACTTCTCCTATCAGTTTAATCCCTGTTATGTGCCTTTTTTTTGGGTTTGGTTGTTGAAGCCACAGTGCAGCACCAGAGGCCAGAAAAATTAGGCATGTACACATGCCTGAAAAATTAGGTATTGTTGATCTTGCAGCGAGCAGAGAAGAAGGTAGGCCTGATTCAACGACCCATCCCTGCATATCCACACTCAGAGATTGAGGGGGTGACCCTTACAAGGCCACGGGCCGGAGATATAAAGGGGGGCCATCCCAAATAAGCACACAAGCGGGGACAAAGATAGTGAAGGGGACATAGAGGCCCATGGACTGACAATCGCCATCTTGGCAGGAAAAGGGCCCAGCAATTAAGCCAAACTGACCCAGCACAGGCAGCTACTTGAGTCAAACGCTGTACAATTACACCTTAATAAAGCTGAAACATGCAGCAGCAGGGATTCTAAACAGCCACACAGGGACAAGGAGGCTAACAGCCCCCACAGTCTCTGCACCACTCTTTTTAACAGATAACCCAAGGGGCTAACCAGTGATCTTGCCCACAAAAAAAAAGCAGAATTTTATTGGAGGAATTATTAGTGTCTTTACCCCCAAGAGAGGACATAATATACGGTATCTTTAGACTACCTGATGGCCAAACCTCCTTTAGCCCCAATGCTATCCAAGAAACATTTCAAAACTTCGATCAGACCATATATTCATCCCAATCCCGCTGCAGCGGATCTGACATAGAGTCCTTCCTGCTACAGCAAGAAGTCCACAAAATACCTGTACCTCAATTGGACAGCTTGAACCTAGACATATACCAAGAGGAAGTTAAATCTACAATCCAAGATCTTAAATTTGGCAAGTCCACAGGGCCAGACGGTTTTACTCATCTGTACTATAAGAAATTTGAGCCCTTGCTTACCCCCGCACCTAACATCTTTGTTTAACGCTATACTAAATGGAGAACTTATGCCCCCTTAATTGAATCAGGCCAATCTCATAGTCTTTCCAAAAGAGGGTAGGGACCCGAATCTCAAACTGTATTACAAGGCAGTGCAGCTGGCTTTCATTCCTCTGGCGCATTCTCCAAAACACATCAGCCGCTCTGGGTATTTATGGAAAATGTAAGCATATCACCTTATACATGGGATACAGTAATATGGATTCCAGGCCTGTATACTTTTTTGAAAAACTTAAAAAACCCATTGATTAAGCACTCATTAAAAATATGGACGTAGATGAACTGTACACAAAAACTGGACACTCGGGTATCAGATCTTACCCCTATCGTACCCAATCCCCACTTTAAGATACATCTTCCGGAAAGCTCTCTCAGTTGGTGGAAGTCTCAGAACCTACTAAGGGTTGGTCCATGGTGGCATGACAACAAAATAATGACCTTTGAGTGGGTGAGAGATAGATACAATTTACCCCTGGCTGAACACTATAATTTTTGCAGGATACATCATTTTATATATACGAGAAGTGGTAGGGGAACCCCCCCCAAAAAACACCTGGCTACTCAAAAAATGTAGGGATTCCCCCTTTCAGCCTGGTATTATTAGCCTCATGTATGAACTATTTAATGAAAACTCATGGGCAAACAAACCAGACTATACCAAAGCCTGGGAGAGGGATTTGGGCACAGAGTTGGCAGACAGCACATGGGATAAAAGTTGGCAAGGCTTAAGTAGGGGATCTTTAAATTATAGTCTGCTTGAGACTTCAATAAAGGTCCTACACGGGACATATATTACTCATTTTAAGCTAATAAATGGGATCCAAAATGGAGCAGCTCATGTTTTAGGAACAGTGGTAATGAGGCTACATTTATTCATGTCTGGTGGGAGTGTTCGGCAGTCATAAGAATATGGGAAGAAACATGTTTACAAGCTTCTAAAATGTTTAAGATTGACCTAATAATAAAATATTTTTTGAAAGAAAAAATACACATAGCTAGTAGTTGGAAAACCCCAAATTAAAACTTTCAGGAATTAATTAAAAAAAATCAACTATTTACTGCTCAACGAGAGATTTAACCATGTAGTCTTGGATAGAATCACCCAGTTCCAGACAATTTGGGATCCCTGGATAACATCCCCATTTAGTGCCCCCCTAATATAATAAAACATTTGTTAATGGTTGAAGTGACTCGGGGGGAACCCAAGGGCGATTGAGCAGGTTAGATATTGTAAATAATAAGCTACTGCTGGAGTGATGATAGATAATAGGACTTTACTATTGTCTGTTTTACCATGTCTTAGGTTTCTCTTAAAAATTGCAATCACAGTAAAAAAAAAGAAAATGTATTAACCAAAAAAGTAAAAAAAAGAAGGCCTAGCCACCTAATTTTAACAAAATGTCTTCATTGTAAATATGTATTTTTGCACAACTGTTGTGTTATGCAAGACTGTTCAATATGCTTTCTTTTCCATTACATGCCGTACGCCTTCTGGCATAAAAATTGAAATTCAAAAATTAGATATTGTTCCCCAGGCAGAAAGTGCCATAAAACATTGCCTCTTCTTGAACCCTAGTTGGTGGCGGATAATTCACGCAAGTCATCCGGCATTCACAGATAACATACAGCAGCGTGTGGACCATTTATAGCCGAAGGCAGCTCATCTCATCAGGCCTTTTTCAGTCGAATGTATCGCCCAGTGTCAGTCCCTTCGGGATCCATCCCTCATTTATTTTTATAAAGGTGAGGCAATCTAGACTTTTTTGACCTAGGCGACTTCTCTTCTCGGTGACAAAACCTCCTGCTGCACTGAAGGTCCTTTCTGACAGGACACTTGAAGCGGGGCAGGCCAGAAGTTCAATTGCAAATTGGGATAGCTCCGGCCGCAGGTCTAGCCTGCATACCCAGTAGTCAAGGGGTTCATCACTCCTCAGAGTGTCGATATCTGCAGTTAAGGCGAGGTAGTCTGCTACCTGTCGGTCAAGTCGTTCTCTGAGGGTGGATCCCGAAGGGCTGATGCGATGCGTAGGACTGAAAAGGTCCGCATGTCCTCCATCAACAACACGTCTTTTAAACGTCCTGTCCTTGCCGGCGTGGTCGTGGGAGGTGGATTACTTTCACCTCTTCCCCTGTTATATTACCCTTGTGCTGTGACATCACCCTTATATTCTGTGTAAAGCATACTTGTTAATTTGTTTTGGACCTGCTGCATCCTTTCTGACTTGCGGTAATTTGGTCACAAATCAGGCACTTTCTGCTTATACCGGGGGTCTAGTAGCGTGCACACCCAGTACAGGTCGTTCCCTTTCAGCCTTTTTATACGAGGGTCCTGCGACAGGCACGACAGCATGAAAGACCCCATTTGCACAAGGTTGGATGCCGAGCTAGTCATGTCCCGTTCCTCGTCCTCAGTGATCTCGCTGAAGATATGTTCTTCCCCCGAGCCAGGTACAACACCACGGGTACAAGATAGGTGACAACGAGCACCCTGGGATGTCTGTTGTGATTGGTCTTCCTCCTCCCCCTCAAAGCCACATTCCTCCTCTGACTCCTCTTCCTCACAATCCTCTTCCAGCGTTGCCGCAGATCCAGCAAGCGATGCTGATAAGGCTGTTTCTGGTGGTGATGGTGACCACAACTCTTCCTCGTCACGCTCATCTACGGCCTGATCCAGCACTCTTCGCAGGGCACGCTCCAGGAATAAAACAAATGGTATGATGTCGCTGATGGTGCCTTCGGTGCGACTGACAAGGTTTGTCACCTCCTCAAAAGGACGCATGAGCCTACAGGCATTGCGCATGAGCGTCCAGTAACGTGGCAAAAAAATCCCCAGCTCCGCAGAGGCTGTCCTAGCACCCCGGTCATACAAATACTCGTTAATGGCTTTTCCTTGTTGGAGCAGGCGGTCGAACATTAGGAGTGTTGAATTCCAACGTGTGGGGCTGTCACAAATCAAGCGCCTCACTGGCATGTTGTTTCGCCGCTGGATATCTGAAAAGTGCGCCATGGCCGTGTAGGAACGCCTGAAATGGCCACACACCTTTCTGGCCTGCTTCAGGACGTCCTGTAAGCCTGGATACTTATGGACAAAGCGTTGTACGATCAGATTACACACATGTGCCATGCATGGCACATGCCTCAACTTGCCCAAATTCAATGCCGCCAACAAATTTCTTCCGTTGTCACAAACCACTTTGCCAATCTCTAGTTGGTGCCGAGTCAGCCATTGATCCACCTGTGCGTTCAGGGCGGACAGGAGTGCTGGCCCGGTGTGACTCTCTGCTTTGAGGCAAGTCAACCCCAAGACGGCATGACACTGCCGTATCCGGGATGTGGAATAATATCTGGGGAGCTGGGGGGGTGCCGTTGATGTGTAGCAAGACGCAGCAGCAGAAGAGGACTCAGCTGAGGAGGTTATGGAAGAGGATGGAGTAGGAGGAGTAGAGGAGGTGGCAGCAGGCCTGCCTGCAAGTCGTGGCGGTGTCACCAACTCTTCTGCAGAGCCACGCATTCCATGCTTGGCAGGCGTCAGCAGGTTTGCCCAATGTGCAGTGTAGGTGATATACCTGCCCTGACCATGCTTTGCAGACCAGGTATCAGTGGTCAGATGGACCCTTGCCCCAACACTGTGTGCCAGAGATGCCATTACTTCCTTTTGCACAATTGAGTACAGGTTGGGGATTGCCTTTTGGGCAAAGAAATTTCGGCCGGGTACCTTCCACTGCGGTATCCCAATCGCTAAAAAACTTTTTGAACGCATCAGACTCCACCAGCTTGTATGGTAAAAGCTGGCGGGCCAAGAGTTCAGACAAGCCAGCTGTCAGACGCCGGGCAAGGGGGTTACTTGGTGGCATTGTCGTCTTACGCTCAAACATGCCCTTGACAGACACCTGACTGTGAGGAGATGAGCAGGAACAGCAAGAGGCGAGAGACGGACTGGTGGAGAGTTGAGAGGGGGCAAGGAGGACAGCAGTGGTTGATGTGGATGAAGATGCTGGACCAGGAGGAGGATGGCGTCTTTGAGTTTGTGTGCTGCTTGTACTCATGTGTTGATCCCATTGGCGTTTGTGATGTGACATCATGTGCCTTCGCAAAGCAGTTGTACCTAGGTGGGTGTTGGACTTCCCACGACTCAGTTTCTTTTGGCACAGGTTGCAAATGGCATCGCTGTTGTCAGAGGCAGACACGCAAAAAAAATGCCACACTGCTGAACTCGGCGGTGACGGAATCTGGTGGTGGCAACAGCATGCGTTGATTGGCGTGCTGTCTGGCTGACCCCGGGTGCTGATGCATGCTGTCTGATTGTGCCACTAGCTCGTTGCGATGACCTCCCTCTATTTCCAACTCGTCTCCTCATCCTCTCTGTCTCCCCATCTGAACTTTCCCCCTGTTCTTCTTCTCTTCTAGCAGGCACCCACGTGACATCCACGGACGCATCATCATCATCATCATAATCACCCGCCTCACTTGTATATGACAACTGAACAAAGGAAGCAGCAGCGGGTACATCATCATCATCACATCGTACGTACATGTGTGTAATGCTGCCTGACTGAGACATATCCCTGTTATCTACATTCTCTGTCAATAATGGTTGCGCATCACTCATTTCTTTAAACTGATGTGTAAATAACTCTTCTGACTGATCAATTGAATTGGCTGTGGTACTAGTGTTGGTGGTGGCGGCAGGCGGGTGAGTGGTAACTTGAGAGGTGCCCGAAGCTAATCTGGAGGAGGATGGTGCGTCAATGTTCCAAGCGGAAGTTGTAGAAGATTGGGTGTCCTGTGTTAGCCAGTCAACTACGTCCTCTGAACTTTTCAAGTTCAGGGTAACTGGCCTCTGAACACTGGGCATTATTGTAAAATGTGGACTGTTGGTACCCCAACTAGACTGGATTGGTTGAACTTAGCACAGTACTTGAAAGCAGGACACACACTATGGGTAGCGGTCAAGCAAATGAACTTTGATTGACGGTTATGCAAATGCACTTAGATTTAAGAAAAAAAAAGTTTTTTTTTTTTTAAAGTAGACCACTAGTAAACAATATTATATTGTATGCGTTGTGCACACACAGTATAAGCAGGGAGACAGGCAAATGAAGTTAGATTACACAGAAAAAAAACGGAAAAAAAATGATGTTATAGCCCTAAAAAGGGCTTTTTGGGGTGCTGTGTTTACAGCAGAGATCTGATGAGTCCTTCAGCACTGCTCTGGACACTGAATAAACTTGCCTAGCTATGGTTTTCCCTATTGATGCAGTATCACCTACAGTCTACCTCCTCTCAGTAAGACTGCAAGTTAGTTCTGATTCCAAAATGGCTGCTGTCCATGAGGTTGAAGGGTGTGGAAGGGAGTGTATGCTGCTGATTGGCTGGAATGTGTCTGCTGACTGTGACATGCAGTGTCAAAGTTTGCTTAATGATAAAGTATTGGGGGCGGGTCAAATCTCGCATATGTTCGCTGTTCGCCGCGAACTATTCGCGACATCTCTAGTAACGTACAATTGGCCATCTGCAAACATTGGTTCTTGTAAGAAAATACCCACAGATTTGAACGTTTGTCCTTGTGATTTATTTATGGTCATGGAAAATGCCATAATGATGAGAAATTGTCTTCTTTGAAGTATTGGTGCTAAATCTATTCTTGGTATGAAAACTCTCTCTCCTTTATGGGTACCACTTAAAATTTCAGCATCTATAAAATGGTCCTTTAATTGTTGAACAATTAATCTTGTCCCATTGCATAGGCCTTTTTTGAGGGGTTCATATTTCGCAGTAACATGACAATTGCACCTTTCTTTAGCAGCAAAATATGTGGTGGCATTCCAGAAGGAGTTAGTGAGTTTATGAATTCGATGGAAAAGTTAGCCTGACTTTCATTGTCATCAGCAAGTACAGAATCAGCACTGTGATAATTTCTTTGTGGTGCATTAATTTTTTTAAAGATTTCATTATTGAGGATTAATGCATCCTTATTTTTACACGTTAGTATGACTTGGTTGGCAAGCTCTGAATATTCCTGGTTATTTATGCTACCTTCAAATATAGCCGATATATATCTTGGTGACAAATCATGAGGTGGGATCTGCACAGTGTCGTCAGGTAAATTTGGTATTTTTTTTGTTCTGCCTTCTCCAATTTTAATAAGCCAATCATTGAAATCAATTTGGCCTTCTGATCTCATGTTTTGTTGAAGATGGGTAAACTGTTTCCATATTGTGCTTGACTTTATACAGGTTTTGATAATGTCAGTTCGATTTCCATGTACAACGACAGGTAATGTTTGTCTAAAATCGCCACCTAACAACATTACCTTTCCACCAAATGGAAAAGTATTATCCATGACTTCACGAAGCAAACAGTCAATAAATCGGAGGGCATAGCATGACATCATTGTGGCCTCATCTATTATAATTAATTTACTTTTTTTCAATTTCTTTGCTTGTAATGATGTCATGCGAATATCTGACACAGAGGTTTCTAAAATAGGCACTGACAGTTTAAACCCACTATGTACAGTTCTTCCACCTTCTAACAAAAGTGCAGCAATTCCAGTAGGGGCAAACGGCAGTGCTATTTGACCTTGTGCTTGTACAGAACTCATTAATAAATTATATAGATACGTTTTTCCTGATCCACCAGGTCCATCAAGATAGAAATAACGCTCTGTGACCAAGTCATCATCTATTGCATTTTTAATGGCATTAAATGCTTGGAATTGTAACATATTTAAAGTTGCAAGTCTTTCTTCTGTTCTTTCTACTTGAAGTTGAATGTCATAGTCTTTAAAGTTTGTCATCTATAAGACCTGGATCAGGCAAATTAAAACTTGCACAACTTAATCCATGAGTTAAAAATACTTCTTGGATTTCCATTAACGCTTTTAAGTGTGCAATCGGTTCATTGTATCGTTGCATAAAGTCTTCAGCCATATTACTTTTAAATTTGTCCCACAAAGCGAATGCATTTGGAGCATTTGAGGAGATACAAATAAATGCAAATTGTTCTCTCATCTGCCGTGGCATTTGACATTGTGCTGCTTCTTCTAAACATCTTTCCCATTCTGTATCATCAGCTAGTAAGTTTCTATGGCCCTCATTCAATTGCAATTTGGCCAATTGAATAGGGGTCTAAATAAGCACATAACATATTTTTTTAAAGAAGTTTTTAGTTAGTAAACATCTATCCAAAAACAAGGTTTTCACTAACTAAAAACTTATTTAAAAAAATATGTTATGTGCTTATTTAGAGCACTATTGAATTGGCCAAATCGCAATTGAATGAGGGCCTATGTCTTGCAGCTAAATGGAAGGATTCATATACTATGTCATTAACAGTTCTTAAGTGTTCAAAACGTTGTGCTCCAGGAACATTTAAAAGTAATATTCGTAAGCAAAAACATTCAACATCTCTTGGACTGACTTTGTAAATTCTTGGGATTTTTTTATTTCCTCTGCTTTTTCTAGGTTTCCATTATTCATTCACAAAAACATAGTGATATGGAATTTCAATATATAAGAATTTTGTTGCTTCTGAATCTGTGGAATTTAATTCAAACCATGCAGTTAGTGTAGTGTGATGAAGTTCACTTTGGGCCAATGCATTACTTTAATTTCCAGCATGGAAATACACTAAATGTCTTTGTGGCAAATGTACTGCTAATCTATATACTGCATGTGATCTATCATGCATTTCAAATTTTAAAAGCCGCCACATAGCTTCTGGCGCACTGACATAGCGAGCATCTACATGAGATGCAAGTTCATCATGTACTAACTACATTCAGGGTTGTCTGCACTTTTGACGACTACAGTAGCTGCATCGTAGCCTTTGTAAATATATTTGTAGACATATTTAATGGATTTGATGGAAGTGCAGGCTTCTAAATTAATGTGTGCCCTATACTTCATGAGTAAATGTGGATTGTAGGGTGCTACATATCTATTGTCAACTTTTATGCCACGAATAATGGCACTATCTCCGTCTCTTCTTTTATAAAGTGGATAGCCATCACAATTGGCAAAGGTTTTGTCTCTATAATCTTTTGGAAAATCTTTGGAACATTTATTATTTTCCATACATGGTAAATGTGGATTAAGCTCACCACAGGTTCCATGAATCATGCGATGAGTAACAATCTCATATAGTCTACCATATAGTTCTGGATCTGGTAGTTCAGCAACAATGACTGCATCCACTTTGTCCGAAGTATCTAATTTATCTTTCTCTTGAAGTATTATGAGAATATGTGCATGTGGAAGGCCTCTTTTTTTAAATTCAATGTTATATACATAAGCAAGACATTTGCCAAATAAGTGACTTATAGTGATGTCACGTATTCATTTAATTTAATCTTAAAAACTCTGGCTACTAAATCTGGTCTATCGGAAGGACTTTGGCCAAGAAGTACATTTTGTGTAATTTCTGGCCATTGGGGATTACATGTAAATGTAAGAAATAAATCGGGTTTGCCAAATTTGGTGGCAATAGCCATAGCATCATTGTATCTTTCTCTCATATTTTGAGGAGATCCTTGAAAGGAAGATGGTAAAATTATGGCTTTGCCAGCTCTCATGTCTCTGATTGTAGCCACCTCAGCAACATAGTCCATTAGTTCAGAATATTGTTATACACGTAGTTTATCTTGTTGATATTTTATAGAGTTGAAATTATTGGCCCCAACTTGCAAATAGGAATCAATAATCCATTGTTGTGTTAGTTTTCCACCACATAAAATTGGATTAAATGTATTTCGCATGGCAATTTGAGCTACTTTAAATTCAAGCATAGAAACATTATTTCGGATTCTGGCTTTAGCATTTGGGTAACTGGGAAGGGTTAATGTTGGTTGCCAACCTGCCTCTCTGTGTGGGGAAAAAATGGGATATGTCATTGGATCTAAATTTGGACTTAAGATACTCATATTAATGAATGGTTGGTCCTCATTTCTGGGATATATTCTAATGTCTCTTTGAAATGGTGGTTCTTCATCATTTTGAAACACCATTGCAACCTCATTTGATGTTGGCAAGTTATAACAACGTTTATCAGTATGTCTGTCTCTTTTAAGCACCATATTGACCTTTGGCATTGGTAATTGATGTCTTTGTGCATGAAGTTGTTGTTCATTTTCTACTTCTGCCAAATTTTTATAAGCTTTAGTGTAGGGGTTATTGTCCATAATGATGTTTAGCTCTATAAACACACTGGGTAAGCATTTTTAATTTTCTTCCAGCTGCCATACGTTGGTCAACAGCTTCCATTGTATCTAGGACATATAGTTGAGCGAATTTTCTTGGCTCTCCTTCCTCTGGATGTAAATGGGAAGTACGATGATAAATTTGGCCTTGGACTTTAAAACAGTAAGGACCATGTCCTGGTACATTAGCAGCTAATGTTGCCACCATAGATGCAAAGGATATGGCACTATTGTAGGATCTTATGTTTGTCTTAAAATTTTTGTAATTTGGAAAAGTAGGTTCAGTCATGTTTTGTAAATAGATTGGAAATTCTTTTCTTTCTGGAAGTTTGAACTTGCCTTTTTGACAGCAACTAATACATTGGCCATCTCTGGGTCTCTCCTGTTTAAAATAATAAGCCTCACAAAACTGACATTGAGTATTCATGTCCCCACAATTATGAACCTCTACTGCTAAAGACTTCAGTAAAGGACAATTTGCAAAGCATATATCAGTTTGATTTTCAAATTCATCAGGTGAAATGTCATGTGATGTTTCAAGAACAGGTTCTAAACGCTTTGTTTTTTTGGTGTTTTTTTTGGTATATCTTTTATTGGTTTGGGTAAAATGTAATGTAATGTTTCAGGAAGAGGTTCTAAATGCTTTGTTTCTTTGGTGGCTTTTTTTGGTATCTCTTTTATTTTTTCAGGTAAAATGTCATCTGATGTTTGAGGAACAGGTTCTAAATCCTTTGTTTTCATAGTAGCTTTTTTTGGTGTATCAAATTTATGCAGCTGATATTCTTTTGCATTATTTTTCTCGTCGAATTTCCTTCTCCTCTGGTGTCTGCTGGTTGGCCCATCTCTCTTGTCTTTCTCTAGTTTGACATCTTTTTTCTTTTCTTGTTGGCTCTCGTTAGTAGCCATGTTAATCTGTAAAAGAAAATAATGTATAATTAGTTTAGTTTGAAATTTTAAGTTTGTTTTTTACATTTTTTATTATCAACAGTTTGTTTATATGTGCTTGTAGTTCATTGTAGCGGTACTTTCTTTCTTTGTTAAATAAGTGTTTTTTATTTTTTTGGTCTTACTTTCTGTCGTACGTTGTACGTTTTGCCTTATATGAATAGCAGACTCTAGGAACTGACACTATACCTTCTTCTACATGTAGTAGGTGTCTAGTGTTAATTGAAATTTATATTTTTGTTGTTTTGGCAATTTATTTTTTTGTTGTACTTTTAACTTACAGGCATAGTAGAGGGCAAAAATTTAGTCTTTGTAATTTTTACTACAGGGGATTGTCATAATAGTATTTTGATATTTTATTTAAAGGCTTATATGTTCGGGCAATGAATTTTTTTTCTTTTTTCTTGGGGTGTTAGTACTATTTGTTGTAGTATTCTATTTTATGTGTGTGTTTAGGTTTTATGCTTAATATTGTACATTACGACTGGTAATTTAGAATGACAAATTTTATTTAGTCTGTGTTTTGAGACTTTTGTGGACTATGAGTTATAGTTAGTGGTGGTTGTTCTCTTTTTTTTTTTTTCTGTTGACATGGATGCATAGCAAACATGTTTATTTAGTTTTCTCTTTTTTTACTTGTTATACTGTACCTTGGTTGAAGTGTGATTTCGCGCAGAATCTTTGTTGGTCCGCTGTTGAAAGCCTTCATCTGATGCTCCTCACGTAGTGTCTGTTGTAAAAGAAAAATTAAAATGTTATTTGATTTGAATGTATTTGTAATGAATAACATATTTCATTGTTTTGGTCTATTGTATCTGTTTTTCTGCTATGCTGTTTTTTGTGCAACCTTTTAAAAATACTTTAATTATATTTGTATATTCCAGTTATCCTTTTTTTTATACTGTAATTATTAATGTTTTTCTTATTTTGGATATGATTGCAATGTTTTTAGCATTATCCTGTTTTGTGTCCACCACTTTTGCTATGCTAATTTAGGCTTCTTTGTAAGGCTTATAGCTTCTTAAACAGTAAAGAAGAATATTAATTTACTTTGCTATGTGTTTGTGTGATTTTTGGTACAATCCTATTTTGTGTCTTCCATATGTTGCATACTTTATTTGCTTAATTAGTCTTTTTTATGAAGGTTAGATGTTTTTGTACAGTGAAAATGAATGTTTTTCCTATTTTGGATATGATGGCAATGTTTTTAGCATTATCCTGTTTTGTGTCCACTACTTTTGGTATGCTTATTTAGGCTTCTTTGTAAGGCTTATAGGTTCCTAAACAGTAAAGAAGAATATTATTTAACTTTTCTATCTGTTTCTGTGATTTTTGGTACAATCCTGTTTTGTGTCCACCATATTGTGTCTACTTTATTTGTTCAATTAGTGTTCTTTATGAGTATTCAATCATGTTGGACAGTACAAATCAATGTTAATTGCCCTTTCTATATCATGTTGTGCTTTTTTTTCTTTTATCCTGTTTTGTGTTCACCACTTTTTGGTTGCTGCATGTGGTGTGTGGGTGATGGTTAGAGGTTATTTTACAGTAAAGAGGAGGAATACTTTTGTTTTATGTATGTTGCTAAAGTTTCAGATGCTATTCTGTTTTGTGGCCACCTCTTTTTTGGGGGGGTTTCTGCGAAACTGTCTTTCTTCCTAAATTGTATAGGTCTTTGTGAAGTTTGTTGAACTGTGTTTTGTTCCTTATTCAATTTATATGTATTTTTTATTTTATTTTACTTGAAATTGTTATATTGGCGGCCATTAAACATATATCGTTTCTTTATTTTTTCTACATGTTATACTTTACCTTGATTGAAGTGTTGTTCTTGTCCAAATGACAGAGGGTCCCCTCCTGCCAATCTTAATCCGCCGGTCTTTTTGTAGTGTCTGTTTGAAAAAGAAAGTGAAATGGTTAATTGTATATTTCTTCTTTTTGATTTAGCAAAGCATGGTCTTTTTTAGCATTTAATGTATTTTTCTATCTTACCTCTTCTTCTTTCTTTGTGTTCTTTAAAAGGAATTCTTGTTCACAGTGCACGGTGCAAATTCTTGAGTGACGCTGTTGATGCGAGTCTCTTTGAATAGTAAAAAAAGGGCAAAGATTCAGCTTTAGGTTCCATATGTATTAGTGTCATATTATTTTTTGCTATGAGTTGCAGTAAATTAATGTCATTTAAATATACTTGTTTAATTAGTTTCGGTTAACATTAGTTTGTTTTAGGGCCTACACACATAAATGTGCGTGTGACATGTCACTATACATGAATCACATTTTCATAGTTAAAGTTTATTTATTTTTTTATGTCATTTAAATATACGTGCCGCATAGTATGTGTTTCAGTTTTGCGAGTCACTGTAGTATTGTTGCGTCTGTAGCCTCGTTTTTGTTTTGTTCGGCGGCCATTTTTTCTCTTGCTTGTGAGGCGCCTTTGAGTTTTTTTTCTCTACTCATTAATGTGTCTGATAATGTACGATAAGCCATGTATAATGATCACCCTTTTAATTGGGACTCCAATTCCGTTTCCCATTTGGGGGTCAAATTTGTTGTTGATCCAAGCAGAATGGTGAAAAACAACTATAAGTCTCTGCATGAGAAATTCTTAAATGTTATAAAAGGAAGGAAAAGGATAAACGCATCCTTTAGTGTTAAAATTGCCATCACTAAAATGGCTACTTCCCAGATTTAACTAACTTACTATTTGTATTCCTTATAAAATCCAATTTTTTTTGGATTAAAAAACATCATATACATTTATATATTCTTCAAAAGATATTAGACTAAAAAAGACCACATTGGCACGAGGATTTCTAAAGGGAGATTTTGCCTACCCTCTCATGCAGCTTTACCACGATGCTAGCATGGTTGTGCACTCATTAAAATGGCTGAATTTAAACAAGAGCCAGGCATGGAACCAGATTAAAAAAGTATTGGCCCCAGACCTGAATCTTAGATTGTTATTATTCAGGAACAGTGATCCTTCTAATACTTTTGAGGGTGGAGCCTATCTCATTAAGAATATCTATAAAACCTGAAAATCAATAAATAAGAAATATCGCTTGATTCCAGAATTTAGTTACCTTGTTTACGAATTCCCTATAAATATACCCAATATTCTCACTACAAGTGAGGGTCAACATAAGGTGGACTTTCTTATAAAATACTTATATGAAGAAGGAGAGCTGTTATCTTTGAATCAATTTGAGGTCAAATATAGGGATCCTGTAGATAGTTGGCTTACGATTAACCAAAATATATCATTATTACCTGCATACCCTCATGCAAGCATTCAAGATAAAAATGTAACTTCCTTAGAGATGCTTATTAAATCACAGGTTAATTCCCACATGTTATCTAAATGCCATGATATACTGAGGAAAACTTTAGAAACCGACAAAACATCAGGCATGGCTGTATGGGAAAAGAATTGTTGTGCTTCGTTTAGTAGGGAAACCTGGGATTCTTCGATAGTTACCACGAATAGGTTTGTCAAATATTCATCTCACAGGGAGCTTCATATTAAGATAATCAATTTGTGGTATATGGTTCCCACCAAAACTTACCAGATCTTACACAACTACTCTGATAAGACATGTTGGAGACAATGTGAATTGTCTGGCGACTTTGTGCATATTTTTTGGGATTGCCCATTATTAAACCACTGTGGATAGATAGCTTCAATTTTATTATTGCCAAAACAAAAATTAACTTTCCATTTTTGCCTTAATGTGGCTTGCTGCACCTCTTTCCGGATAACCTTTCCATAGAAAAAAAAAGCTTTTGCTATTCAAATTTTCATAAAAGATCAATAATTTCCCATGGGAAATGTGAGGAATCTTCGAGCTGGAATGAAATTAGAACAATTATCCAACAGGTCCGAAAATTTTCAACCTTATAGCTTATCAATGAACCACGCCTTAAAATGGAAAATATGGGACTCTATGTAATGATACTTTGCGGTCTCCTGCTTAAACATAATCATAATCATAATTACCCCCTTTTTTAAGAGGAAGAGAATTAAAGAAAGTAATAACTACGCCAAAAGCCTACCGTGATATATAAGAGAAAAGTCTCTACTGAATGTTTATCCTTTTTTTTTTTTATAAATTTTATTTTTGAAAAGAGCAACAATACATAAATACACAGTATATACAAACAAAATTTATACAGTACTAAATTGCAAACACAGTTAATTAACACACATAAAGAAAAAAGAAGAAGAGAAAAAGAAATTAACAGTCACTTCCATCTAACATTCCACATACATACGGCATCCATACTCCTCGTACTAGATGAGTCTTAAAAAGAAAACCCAAAAAAGAAAAATGGAAAAAGCTGGGTGGAAAAGTTTTTTCCATTTTTCTTTTTTGGGTTTTCTTTTTAAGACTCATCTAGTACGAGGAATATGGATGCCGTATGTATGTGGAATGTTAGATGGAAGTGACTGTTAATTTCTTTTTCTCTTCTTCTTTTTTCTTTATGTGTGTTAATTAACTGTGTTTGCAATTTAGTACTGTATAAATTTTGTTTGTATATACTGGGTATTTATGTATTGTTGCTCTTTTCAAAAATAAAATTTATAAAAAAAAAAAAGGATAAACATTCAGCAGAGACTTTTCTCTTATATATCACGGTAGGCTTTTGGCGTAGTTATTACTTTCTTTAATTCTCTTCCTCTTAACAATGGCATGATTGTCTCCAACGTGTGGTCATCTTCTTTTGGACACACGTAAAAGTGTGACACAAAAAAAAAAAATTCCTTGCATCCAAGTCCTGTCATGCC
Organism: Discoglossus pictus; assembly: GCA_027410445.1. Lineage (NCBI taxonomy): Eukaryota > Metazoa > Chordata > Amphibia > Anura > Alytidae > Discoglossus > Discoglossus pictus. The sequence goes on from JAPZIH010000742.1 coordinate 297,313, forward strand.
AGATCTTACATTCATCTTACATTATTACATTCTCTCAACACACACTTGTCTTAACAGAAATTTACAAATTCTTTCTAACTGCAACTTAAACTTCACATATGGGCAACTATGATTAACAAAATCAAATCAAGTTAAAAATATAATTTATCTCAAGGCTAGTAAAATGTAAGGCTATATAAAAATGCATAAACAGTAATTTGTTTTATATTCCTGCTAAGGCAGCAAGGCTGTCACGGTGATGGACTGACCAAGCATGTCACCAGATCTAAACCCTATTGGGCATCTGTGGGGCATCCTCAAATGGAAGGTGGGGGCGTGCAAGGTCTCTAACATCCACCAGCTCTGTGATGTCATTATGGAGGAGTGGAAGAGGACTCCCGTGGCAACCAGTGAAGCTCTCGTGAAATCCATGCCCCTGAGCGTTAAGGCAGTGCTGAAAAATAATGGTGGCTCACAAAACATTGACACTTTGGGCCCAATTTGGACATTTCCACTTAGGGGTGTACTCACTTTTGTTGCCAACAGTTTAGTCATTAATGGCTGTCTGTTGAGTTATTTTGAGGGGACAGCAAATGTACTCTGTTATACAGGCTGTACACTTAATACTTTACATTGTAGCAGAGTGTAATTTGTTTCAGTGTTGTCACATGAAAATATATAATACAATATTTACAAAAATGTGAGGAGTGTACTCACTTTTGTGAGATACTGTATATAAATATAGGTTCCTCATTTTTCTTGGTGAGAGAAGTTAGATTTCTTGATCAGTACAATACATACATAACTTTCCACAGATCACCTTTTATGAGGATTAAAAGCAGATCCACCAAATATTGTGGTCTTCATAATATTTTTCAGGAGGTAAGTGTTTTTAATATTTAACCTTAATATCAAAATGTATCAATTTAACATTAGATGTGCTTCACTTGTAACTATGTACTCTATGTTTTATAGGCTGTGTTCTGTATAACTTGACCAAATACACCTAGTTTGTAAGTTTATGACATAAAGTGCAGAAACCAAACTTGTAAACAGATAATGTCCTGATCCACACATCACAGAGGTCCACTATAGTGATCACATGTAATAGTTGTCAAACTGCGAGACGTCGTCACGCTTTGTGAGGTGCGTACGACTTAGGCGGCGAAGCGAGGCGAGCCGTTAAAATACGAGATGCAGGATTTAGAACAAAAAAAAATATAGGAGATGCAGGACTTAGAAAAAAAAAAGATACGAGACACAAAAACTTATGAGATTAGCGGCTGAACAAAAAAACTGAAAAACACACTAAATACAGTTAAAAAAATTCCAAAAACATCACAGACAGCATGGGGCAATAGCCAGGACGTCTGTGAGTGAGGTGGAACGCAAATTTAACTCGATTTAGACAATTTTTCGGCACTCGAAAATCGCCTAAGCGAGGAAAAAAATTAAAACGAGGCTACACGACCCCAGACAGCGCAAAACACTGCAAAATGCATAGCACTTTACACATCACACTACGTACTACAAGATACACTATTACAAAAGACAGAAAATGCTCACGAGACGCGTACCACTTTAATAACATTACGACTATACAATGCCGCTTTACACAATAAACGAACGGCTTTACCTCGCGCACGCAGCCTTTTTAGAATGCACACTTCAAACAATCATTACACTTTATAAGCAGAGCACCAACACTCACAATTTATATTCTATGCAGAAGCAAAATACAAACAGATTGTTAGCTCTTCAGCCTATTGCTCGCTGCATATATCAATTACAAACAATTAAACCAGATTAATTTATTTAATAAATCATGAATTATTACTTAACTACATATACATAGAAATAGATATCTCTCTGAGTACCAAAACTACACGACAGGATAAGGCTTGCAATGAGCGCCGAAGGTCCTCACAGTACAAAACTGTTTCAATTATGCCTCAAACACCATTATCATGGCTTTAAATTTTATTGCCCCGTCATTTTTGACGGGCAAGTCACTAGTAAATATATAAAACAATAAACACACAAGCAGGGAATTATAAACAGGTTCAAACATTCTATTCAACATTCAACTATTTGCCTTTATTGTTTGTTTACAAATCATGTAAACAAACAGTACACTTTTATCAAAGCTATATGTCTATGTTGGCAATACCTTCAAAGAGTATATGGCATGAAACTGGTCTCTCAAATTATCAATGTCAGTCATTGGGATACATATATAATGTTTTTTTTTACAATTGTGTGTAGTTCATCTGTAAGAAAATAGGTTATTATCTCCCTTTCCTATAGGGCATTGAAGCCGCTGCTTTGATTTGCTTATAAAATATTCCATTATATTTCTCCCTCTTACCCACCAATAGTTGTCACTACCTTTTTTTCCTCTCCCTATGCTCCTTTGCTTTCTGTTATAATTATTGGTATTTATTAATCAAATACTGTAACAGGCATTTCTCTCTCTCTTACAGAACAACCTTGTCAATATGTCAGTCATGTTATCATTACTTGTTATGTCCACCTTTTTAATATGTTTTTTCAAATAAAGATGAGTATTTTAGCCAAGTATTCTACACTTGCAAGTCTAATTCCCTGTGCCTGTGTTGAAAAATGATATGTTAATACATGTGTAATCTGCTGTCCACTCTCTGTGTAGTAGCCCATTTGAAAATCTGATATAACAATTTCTTGGGGGCATTTTTGACTACCCACTTATCTCAGAGTAACTCATAGAAAACTTGTCTAACCTACTTTTTTATTACTTCTGTTTATCACAGCAGGTAAATATTTTCAGAAACCCTACCTGGGTTACAGGTCTTTCCCCATGGAGCCACATTAGCACGCTTATCTAATGAAAAATGATATTGTTTTGTTAAAATTTTATTTTCTATGTCTTTGCATTTTATGCCTGCTTATAGCACTGACAGAACCAACTTTGTGTGATCCTGTCATACAGCTGCAATTTTAACTTTCACGGCTCATGTACATGTCTTATTCATGAAAACTAAGTTTATATCAGGTTTTGAATTTTTATAACATTCAGTGTAGATGCACATCAGAGTTCATGCCAGCAAGGAGAGAGCTAACTCTGGCTGTGAAAATCTTGCATAGAGACATGGGTTTGGTCCCTCCATTAGGTCTGGCTGTGAGGTGTCTAAGAGACACAGGCCCTCATTCAAGTTGGCCAATTCAATAGTGCTCTAAATAAGTACATAACATATTTTTTTTAATACGTTTTTAGTTAGTGAAAACCTTGCTTTTGGATAGATGTTTACTAACTAAAAACTTCTTTAAAAAAATATGTGCTTATTTAGACCCCTATTCAATTGGCCAAATTGCAATTGAATGAGGGCCACAGGCAGCAATGAAGGTTGGTCTGAGCTGCAGACTGTGAGCAAAGGCAGGGGCTCTGGAACAGAGAGTCTAATGATGGCAGTTTGTATGAGAAGAGCTGCAAGACCCCAAAAGGTGACTACCCAGGAGCAGATCTGTTTAGTGTTTTTACGTCTCTTGTCCAAATCCAAAAGAGAGGCCTGGGACTACAGGCACGTTAAACTGCCTAAAGTGTTTGAGCTGTGAACGTGATAGTGAAAGTTACTATCACAAGAGTTTAGTTAATGCTTTATTTTCTGCTTATTTTATATACTGGCTGGGACATAATAAACAAGTGTGCCTTCCTCCATACTAAGAGTTGGTAAAAATAGGGCACTGATACAGAGAGGTAGTGCCTTGTCACAATATATATTTAAACTACAGAATCAACTGCAAAGTTTGATGAAGGTGACTTTCCCTTTAAGATAAACAAAACATTTTACCTGTCACTTTTTTAGATATACTGTTCAGAAAATGAAATACTTGGCAAAGAATGTTAGGGCAAACTAATAACATACAGTGCCTTGCAAACGTATTTTCCCCCTCTTGGCATTTTTCATGTTTTGTTGCCTCACAACCTGGAATTAACATGGATTGTTTGAGGATTTGCATCATTTACTTTACAGAACGTGCCCACAACTTTGAAGATGTTTTTTTTTTGTTTTATTGTGTAGCAAACAAATAGGACAAAATAACAGAAAAAGTCAATGTGCTTAACTATTCACCCCCTAAAGTCAATACTTTGTAGAGTCACCTTTTGCAGCAATCACAGCTCCATGTCGCTTTGGATAAGTCTCTATGAGCTTGCCACATCTCACACCTGGGAATTTTGCCCATTCATCCTTGCAAAACTGCTCCAGCTCCTTCAAGTTGGATGGTTTGCGCTTGTGAACAGAAATCTTTAAGTCTGACCACAGATTTTCTATTGGATTGAGGTCTGGGCTTTGACTAGGCCATTCCAACACATTTACATGTTTCCCCTTAAACCACTCAAGTGTTGCTTTAGCAGTGTGTTTGGGGTCAATGTCCCGCTGGAAGGTGAACCTCCATCCTAGTCTCAACTCATGCACAGAGTGGTAGAGGTTTTGCTCAAGAATATCCCTGAATTTAGCACCATCCATCTTTCCCTCAACATCTTTCCCAGTCCTGGGTGCTGAATATGGTGTACTTTGGGTGATGTGATGTGTTGGGTTTGTGCCAGACATAGTGTTTTCTTTGATAGCCGAAAAGTTAGATTTTAGTCAGACCAGAGCACCTTCCTCCATACATTTTGGGAGTCTTCCACATGCCTTTTCGCTAACTCAAAACGTGCTATTTTTTGTTGTTGATGAAAGTAATGGCTTTTTTTCTTCTGGCCACTCTGCCATAAAGACCAACTCTATGGAGCGTATGGCTTATTATCATCCTATGTACAGATACTCCAGTCTCTGCTGTGGAACTCTGCAGCTCCTCCAGGGTTACCAAAGGTCTCTGTGCTTCCTCTCTGATTAATGCCGTCCTTGCCCGGTCCGTGAGTTTTGTTGGGTGGCTGTCTCTTGGCAGGTTTGCTGTTGTGCCATGTTCTTTCCATTTGGTTATGATAGATTTGATGGTGCTCCTGAAGATCATCAAAGATTTGGATATTTTTGTAAAACCTAACCCGGACTTGTACTTCTTAACAACATTGTCCCTTACTTGTTTGGAGAGTTCCTTGATCTTCATGGCAGTGTTTGGTTAGTTGTGTCTCTCTTAGGTGTTGCAGCCTCTGGGATCTTTCTAAAAAATTGTGTATATGTAATGACAGATCATGTGACACTTTGATTGCACACAGGTGGACATCATTTCATGAATTATGTGACTTCTGAAGGTAATTGGTAGCATCAGATCTTTTTATGAGCTTCATAACAAAGGGGTGAATACATACTGAGGTGAAGTGCCACCAGGGGTCAGAAGAGAGCTCTTCAAGACTTCTCCCCAGGAGTGAGAGAGTTAACAACCTGCTTAAAAGGAGGGGTGTGGCTGCAATCAAGGGCAGCTTCTACCTCCAGTTGTAGGATTGTTTTGAAGTTTGGAGCCTGTGAAGAGGCAAACGAAGCTTGAGACAGCTCTGTGTGGCAAGAGAGAGGTCTGTGAGGCCTGGAAAGCCAGTGTGGCTGTAGTGCACAGACAGCCAGTTGAGAGACGGGAGAGGTGAAAGAGACACAGCTCCTCTGCAAATGGATTGCAGATCCTGAAGGGAGTCGACTCTGAAACAGGCAAGTGTTCAGGCCTGTATTTTGGACTGTATTAATTACAGTAGAGCAGTGAGGGAACTGCAGATAAAAGTGTAGGTAGGGCTTCAAAGAGAAGCTAGGATTTATTTTCTGTTTTGATTCTTTTCTGTTTGCTGACAAATAAACCGCAAGATCTGTTAAACCATACAAAAGGCTCAAGAGTACTCTATTGTGGTGCTGGAAAACAAGGCACGGATCCTGAGAGTGGCAGTGAATCTGTCACAATACACACATGCCAATTTTCTGTTTTCTATTTCTAAAAAATAGTTTTATGTATATATTTTTCTCATTTCACTTCACCAACTTAGACTATTGTGTTCTGATCCATCACATAAAATTCAGATTAACAAAACATTGAATTTATGGCTGTAATGTAACAAAATAGGTAAAAAGTCAAGGGGGGGAGGAATACTTTTGCAAGGCACTGTAATACGCATGTATTAGTTCTGGAGAAGTTTTTTAGTCTAACATACAATAAAAAGTTGTATCCTTGAATCTAACCAACATCAGTAACAATGAAAGGTGTAATTCCTTTTTTTGGGCAATAAATAATACAGGGTCAAGTCATTATTATGACCATTGCCTACTTTTCATGTCAGCAGGGCATAGCTAATGAAATACAGCACGTGCAAGCTTTGCGTTCAGGGGTAGAACATGCAATTTATCCAACTCTGACAATGGGATGATCATTGGCTTTCAGGCCAATGGTGGAAGTATTTCTGACACAGTGCAGTTTGTGACCTGTTCATGTGCTGCTGTGGTTAAAGTGTATTGTGACTAGAAAAATGCCACCGTTGTGAATAAACTTAATTGAAACTATGGAGTAACAGTGCCATTGATATCAGAGGTGAACGTTGGCTGTGAAAGTGTTTGAAGGCCAACTGACATGCTACGGATGAGCAACCAACTGTCCAAATGAAACAGGGTTGCTCTGCATATTAAATAATGATTAAAATAGCAACTCACAATGTATTTTTTTTTTTTTTTTCAGATTTTTTTACAAATATTTATTTAATTTTTTTTTTTTTTCTTCAGTTTCTACAAATAACAAACAGATATTACAAAATTATACGAAACACAAATATACAAATACAAGATATATTACAGTCATACAAAAACTAAAGAAAAAAAAGAGTTATGTCTTATGAGTTTAAAGAATGGTAATATTTATCCCAAATCAGCCAACTGTTAAACCTGGATAAAACAATGCCCATGTCGTATAAATTCCTTTCTAAATTGTCTATTCTTTTTCAGAATTGTTAATACTTCATTCAGTGATGGAATAAGATGGAATAAGTTCTGATTTCCAGCGTTTGGCAATAAGCCATTTGCCTACTGAGACTACCTGTATAATTAAAGCTTGTTCTTCCATCTTAAGCCTATTGTCCATGATCTGAAGAATAGCCATTTCACACGTCGGCTTAATGATTTTACCGCAAATTTTAGAAATATATTCAAAAATCAAACTCCAAAGTTTCTTAATGGGGTCACAGTCCCACCAAATATGTTTGTGCGTCCCCTGCTGATTACAAAGCCTCCAACAAAGCCCCTTATTAGGATTATTGTTAATAATTGCTATCTTTACTGGGACAAAGTACCACCTCTGGATCACTTTAAAATTGACTTCTCTATATGCTTGATATTTAATCATTTTCTGTGAGAACGCAAACACTCTTGACCAATTTTCCAGGTTAATTAAGTTATTACTTTTTCCCACTTAAGAATACCTGGAGATTTTTCCATCTTATCCTGTTTTCTTAATATTTCATAGCATTTGGAAATTATGTTTCCTGTCATTATAAAGTACTAACTTTTCAAAATTGGTTAAGGATCTGTTTGAGGTAATTAAATATTTCGAATTTAAAATAACTTTTTTAACTCTCTCATATTCCAACCATTTAGAAGATGGAAAACTAAAATCAGCACATAATTTAGAAAAAGACTTAATTTCACCTTTATCGAACAGATCTCCCAATGTCTGTATATTCCAATTACGAAGACAGGCCAAATTAAGAACATTACTTACACCTAACAGTGACATTTTCGAACACGGAATTGTTAAAAGGTTTAGTTTTTTCTTCCATTTAAACCAAAATTTAAACCCTGATTTAATTATTATTGACGTAATAATATTATTGGGAAATTTATCATACGTAAAGCCAATCACTTAATGATAAGCCCTTAGCTAAACATTGTTCTATAGTTATCCACTTATTTTGTTTTGTTTTAGTGGACCAGGGTATAAAATGAGATAGCATTGCAGCCATATAATATTCTTCAACACAAGGGGACGCAATGCCTCCTTTTATAAAGCTCTTCCTAACAATCTTTGAATTAATTCTAGATTTTTTCCCATTATATATAAATGAATTGATCTAGGTTTGGTATTTTTTAATTATAGTTTCAGGAACGGATAAAGGCAAACATCTAAATAAATAATTTATTTGCTGTAATATGGACATTTTTACGTCTGCTATTCTACTGAACCAGGATAATCTATTTGATTTCCAATTTATTAGTTGGTTTTTAATTTTGTCATATAATTTAGAGAAATTAATTTTAGTTAGATTTTCCAATTTTTCAGAGAATTCTATTCCCAAATAATTGATTTTATTTAACTCCCAATAAATTTCCCAAATATTTTTCAGAGAAGTTATTTCATCTTCATCTATATTTATCGTTAATACCTCTCTTTGACCAGTTTATTTTATAGTAAGAAATTAAACCAAATTTGTTTATTAAATCCTGAATCTGAAGTAAAGACTTTCTAGGTTCGGCTATAGTTAATATCACATCATCAGCATAAAGCATAATTTTATGCTCAGAATCACCAATTCTAATGCCATGAATTTTCTTATTCATTCTAAGGACTTCTGCCAAAGGTTCCATCATTAAAACAAAAATTTAAGGAGATAGTGGACAACCCTGACGGGGTCCTATTGGTAATAGAGAAAGTGTTTGTTTTTAGGCCATTTCCTACAACACAGGCAGTGGGGTTTGAATATAAAGCCCCTATAGATTTCACTCCAAAATCTTCAAAACCGAATTTTAGTAATACTTGATTCATAAAATCCCAGTTTAGCCTATCAAAGGCCTTTTCTGCATCTAATGTGATAACTATCGAATGTTTATGATTATCTTTACAAAAAGAAACTACATCAATTAATCTCCTTGTATTATCGGCTCCCTGCCTATCTTGTAAAAAACCTGATTGATCCATATTTTTTAATTTACCAAGGCACAAGCTCAATTTTTTAGCTAAAATTTTGCATATAATTTTATATCCGTGTTCATTAAAGATATCGGTCTATAATTCTTACACCACCTTAAATCTTTATTTTGCTTTGGAATATTAATTATAACTGCCTCTAACATTTCTTTGGGTGCACTCCCCTTTCTTTTAATTTCATTGAACACTTCAGCTAGATGTTTCATAAGTACAGTTTTAAAGGTTTTGTAATAATAATTTACAAAGCCATCTGGACCAGGGGCTGAATTTAACTTTAAGTTATCAATTACTTCTTCAATTTCTAATGTTTTAATTTCACTGTTTAGATAATCTAGATCCTTCTTAGTGATTTTGGGAAGCGAAAGTCTATCCAAAAATGTAATAATATCTTCTGTTTTTGGTTTTATAACTGCATCGTTACTTTCCAAATTGTAAAGATTTTCATAAAAGTCAAAAAAGGCCTTTTCAATATCACTAGGATTTGTTATTGTAATTAAGTCCTTTTTATTTATTTATTTATTTTTTTAATTTCCGAGCTACGAGTTTGCCAACTTAATTATCCAAAAAATATTTTCTCTGTTGAAGTTTCCACAGGCTGTTATCAATATTTTTTTGGACAATTTTATTTATTCCGTTTTTTACTTTTCTAATCTCTATACTCTTATCAGCTGAAGGATATAATTTATTTTGTCTTTCAAGGATTGCTAATTGCGCATATAAGTCTCAGAGTGATAGACCACTCTGTTTCCTTCTATGTGCACCCCATGAGAGTAACATTCCTCTTTTATATATGCTTTATGGGCATTCCAAATCGTTGAGGGCTCAGGAACGGAATTCTCATTAACTTGGAAAAAGTTTTCTATTTCTTCCCGTAATAATATTTGTTTATCTGAATTATTAAATAATGAAATATCCATTCTATTTCTAGAATACTTCTTTTGAGTCAAATGATCCTTAATCTGGAGTTCTATCATAGCATGGTCTGACCATTTAATTATATTAATCTTGGTAGAGTCTGTAACTGCCAAGGTTTCCGAGTCAACCAAAAAGTAGTCTATTCTAGAATAAGATTTATGGCGGTGAGAATAAAACGTATAGTCTCTTACATTACCATATCTTAACCGCCAAACATCCTATAACTCAAATCTCACTAAGGATTCATAGAACAGATTAGCTTTCCCTTTTGTATGCCCATGTAAATATTCTTGATTATTACTTTTCCTATCTAAAGATACATTCAGTACCATATTAAAATCGCTGCAAACAATTAGTTTGCCTACTTTAATATTTTTAACCCGTTTAAGTAATTTTTTTAAAAACCCATTTTGTCTCTCATTGGGTGCATAAATATTTACTATAGTGTAGTTTAGATGGTTGATTTTTCCGGCCCATATAACAAATCTCCCTTCCAAGTCTACTTCTCTATATTGCTCACTAATGTTAACATTTTTATTAAACAAGATCGATACTCCACGCAACTTCTTTTTATATGTTGAATCGACCTTAATAGTAAAAAACCTATCGTTCCAGAAAGGGACTTTATCTATTTGCCAATGCGTTTCCTGTACACAAACAACATCAGCTTTAATTTTCCGAAATTGATCTATTAACACTCGCCTCTTAAATACAGAGTTCCATCCTTGTACATTCTGTGAGACTTATCTTAAATCCCATCCAAAAACCAAAGATACCATTCTATACCACCCAGAATTCGACATAACCTTAAAATTGAATACCTGAACATTAAAAGTTTTACAACTATTCCACAAAATAACATATATATTTTCATACAAAACCGAGACATGATGTACCCTACCAAAAGACAGATGACTATAAGTCTAATGGTTAATTTGGCTAGACCAATCTATGTCTAGCAGCCCCACCATGGTAGCCCGTCCCAGAACACCATTCGCTCTCTTCTGTATATATTATCAGGAGAAAGCAGAGAAGGAACCTCTTTAACAAGTAGTGGAAACGGAAAGGGAAAAAAACATGGGGATTTTCTGTTAATTTATAGTGTTATTTATAGTGTAAATGTGTATCTTCCTTTCCTAACAATATCTTATTTTCTCTATTGCCTTACTTTTTTTACCTACATTCCCATCAGCTACCCCATTATTTTGCTCTCCTCCTCTCGTTTGTAAGTGAATGAATGCTCAATAATAACATTTGTGAAGTGTCTTCTTACTAACCATAGTGTTTAATTCCTTTTCTCCCTTCCAAGCCTCCCTCCACCACCATGTCCCCCCCACCCCTCCCTATTTCCTTCTCCACTCTAAAAGTTGAAGATTTTGAAAATTAGCAACAGATTCCACAAAGGGTATGTTCCATTCCCTCAACATAGTTTCCCCCTCTCCCACAGAAATAGCAATTTTTTTCTGATTATCTTTAAAAATGATAAATTTAGTAGGAAAAGCCCATTTATATGAAATATTTTCCTTACGTAAAGCTTTAGTAATTTCTTGAAACTTTCTACGTTTTGTTAAAGTCTCTCCAGAAAGATCTGTAAAAATAATCAGATTTTCAAAAGGAGGATCAAATTTCGTTTTCACCCATGATGCTTTTAACACTGCTTCTTTATATTCAAAGAAGTGTAATCTAACTATAACATCTCTAGTATTAGCACCCTTAAGGTCTTTAGGTAACGGGATCTGATGGATCCGGTCTATCATATTGATCCAGGGTTTAATGGGCTTTGCCAGGTGAGAAAAAAATGCAGTTACAAAAGCCTTAAGTTCATCAAAATGAGGGTTTCCTGGATGCCTCTTAATCTCAAATTATTCCGTCTGGAAAAGTCCTCTTGTGTAGCTTTAATTTCCATATGTTCCATTTTACATTCCAGATCTGCTGAATAATTAACTACTTTTTGAAATTCTTTAATTAAAATTTCGTGAGTTTTTTTCTAATTCCTCCATTCTATCCAACAAGCTATTAATCGCTGTGTATTTAGTTGGATTTCCTGTAAAAGGTCAGATCTTAAAGTAGATTGGAATTCATTAAGTAGTTTTTTCATAATAGAAATGGTTAGAACTTCATCTTCCTTTGTATCAGCTGATTCAACTGATTCATCATTTGTAGACAGTTTTGTTTGATCTAATCCCGGTGATGAGTAAGTATGTGTAGGGAATTCTCTTTGTGGGGAACTCATAGCTCCTAAATTCCACTTTGGGGAGAAAAAAGTTGCCAGTGGTGCTTTTGGAGCATTCCCAGTATTTTTCTTAATTTTAGATTTGGGTTTAGTGGCGTTGGAATCTTTATCCTTCATATTGCCTGATAATTCCCTCAAAAGGTGCATATAAGGTGCAAATCAGCAGTATGAATACATAGCTTAAATGTCCTTTACAATCCAGATGATTCAAACTCAGGCCAGACTTCATAAAATGCTCTTATAGAGCTAATGTGTCAGGAAAGAAGGTTGCTGAAACAGGTTACCACAGAAAGGTGCATATCAGGTGCAAATTAGCAACTCACAATGTTAACGGATTAAATTCTCTGACCAAGAGAAAAATTGCCTTCACAAAATAAAGCAGATATTTTACTATTACAGGAGACACACTGGAAAAAAAGATACCTTACATATGTTGAATAAAAATTATAACGTAAGAATTGACTCAACATTCAACAACAAATCAAGAGGTGTTTAAATTTTCTTCAGTCATAGACTAAAAATCGCAGAGGAATTCAGTAATGCTGATCCTCTTGGTAGATACATAATCTGGTGCGGTTCCATTTATGGTAGAACTATGACCCTAGTAAATTTATATCTGCCAAATAAAAATCAAATCAGTTTCTTAAAGGAAGTTATGAAAGAAATACATAAAGTTAGAAAGGGTCTGATATTTCTAGGTGGCGATTTTAATATGCTAATGGAATTGATAGAGTAGGTAAGCGGAAACAAAAGTCAGAAATCCAGATCCAAAAGTTGTCAAAAGAAATGTCTAATTATGATCTTCTTGACTCTTGGAGATTATTACACCACTATGAAAAAGATTACACCCATTTCTCGAATCGATTTGCCTCATATTCGGGATTAGATTAGATTATCTCTTTCTAGATATACACGCTCTGAGGATAGCTAGAGATATAGAAATTGTTGCTTCACCCTGGTAAGATGATTCTATTGTAAGTTCATGCATAGAAGAAAGTTAGGTCCAATACTCTTTAAAAATGATGAATCTCTTGAGTTTCTAAAGAAAAAAATGAGAATTTTTCAAAATAAATAAAAATTCAGTAGATTCAGCTACTACAGTATGGTGCACTTACAAATCAGTAATAAGAGGGTTAATAAATTCCCAAATGGCAAAAATTCATAAATCAATTGGAAAACCTCTGAGACTATTATATATAGAATTGCAGAAACAGCAAAGACAGAATAGATTGTTGCCCAATTAAGAGAAGGGAGAGCAGAACTAAAAAAAATAATGCTCAAATAAAATACTACAATATCAGGCAGATTATCTAATTTGGAAATTTCAGCAATCCCACTTCTTACTGGGAAACAAATCAAGTAAATATCTAGCAAATTAATTAAAGAAGCAAAAAACAAACTAAATAAAATATTGAGCTTAAAAGGCCCAGATAACATTACATATACCCATCCAGATAAAATCGGGAGATAATGACAAAATTATACAGATCACTATACAATCTCAAAACTGACCCCACATTTATTATGCCTATTAAAGATGAAATAAATAAATTTCTGGGAAAAGTAAATCTTCCTATCTTAGATGATGAGCAAACATTTCTCAATACAAATTTTACTTTGGAAGAAATAGAAGAGGTCATTAAAAAGGAAAAATCTAACAAGACTCTGGGACCAGATGGATTTGACCATCTATAATATAAAATTTGTATAAGGGAAATTAGAGATCATATGCGCAATATGTTTAACGAGGTTAAAAACTCAGGAAAAAGTACCAGAAGTAGTAGAGGGCAAAATAATAAATATTCTAAAACCAGATAAAAAAACAGGGGAATGTACTAGCTATCACCCCATTCCCCTTATAAATATTGATATAAAAACTTATGCAAAAAATCTGGCCAATAGACTAAACTGCATTATCTCTAAATTAATGCATTTAGATCAGTCTGGTTTTGTCAAGGGCCGTCAGGCCTCTGACAATACCAGACACTTAATAGATCTTATGTTTTTTGCAAAACAAACAAGGCTTCCCACACTGATCCTGTCACTTGACGCTGAAAAGGCATTTGTGATTTTTTGGAGGCAGTTTTGCAGAAGTTTGGTTTAGCCAATTTCGCATCAAAGACAATTAAAGCTCTATATAATCAATCTATGGCTTTTTTATCTGCGCCCAATTTTGAATCCGAGAACATTGCCATAATGGCATCTTATATCGAAGATTAAAAAAAATAGAATAAAATCTATTCCATATATAAAATCTAAGACCATAAAAGATTGGGAAACTAATTTTAACCTAAGTTATGATAATCAGGTTTGGTATAAAGCTCTTAGTCTAAGAAGAAAATCTTCTATAAACAATATGTATATGGAGTTATATTTCAAACTAACACAAAAGTGGTATTTGGTACCAGCAGTTATGAATAAGTTTGACCCACAAATTTTCCAATTATGTTGGAAGGGTTGTGGCAAGATAGTCACCCCCCCCCCCCCCCACACATGTGGTGAGCATGTGATATAATCAAAACTTTCTGGAAAAAATGCTGTGAATATTTATCTTTAATGATAGGGTTAAAACTCCCATGTACTCCAGCAGTAGTATTACTCCATTTAGAACTAGATACATTATTTCCCCAAGGTAAACTATTAATATCCCATATATTAATAATTATTAAATCTCTACTATTTAAACACTGGAATAAATGGACAATTCCTTCTTCGAAAGAAGTTGAAAAAGAATACGGTTATTCAATTGGAATCTCATTCTTTGTTACTTTATCTTTTCTACTTGCTTGAAAGTCTATATTTATATTCTTGGTAAATTGTGGGAAGATAGCATGCTGTTTTTGTAGGATGTTTTTGTATTTGTTCTTTTATATGAACAAAAAAAAAGAAAGAAAAAGCCAGCATTTTAAATCATGAATACATGTCTTTAAATTTAACAATAATTATCCCAAGCTCAAATTTATCCAAACAAAGTTAAAAAATATTTATGCAAATGACAAATACAATTTAAAAAAGTGCTGATGTTTAAAAAAAGCAGCACATACAATGCCAACTTAACATAATGCCAACAGCAGGCAACAAGATAAAAGTTGCACCAATTTTACAAACGAATATATACAATATTGGAAAGGTTATAATCAATTATAAACCCATAAAAAAACAGGATAAAAACATTTTTGCCTTAAGAATGGATTTCATGATAATGCTTCGAATCGTGAACTTACTTTTCCCCAAACCTCTTAACTTTCTATATTACAGCCAGGCTGTGTATTTAGCTTCCACTACACACCTGAAGGACTCATCTGATATCTGCTGCAAGGACAGCAACCCAAAAAAAACCTTTTTAGGGCTAGAACATCATTTATCTTATTTTATTATTTTTTTCTGTGTAATCCAATTGCATATGCCTGTCTGCCAGTTTGTGTGTGTGACAGGCTAACACCTAACAGCTTCTATTGTGCTCAGTGAAATAAAACACTTTTTTGACTGTAATAGATTGAATAGCAATTGCCTGCCTACAGGTGTGTGTGTGAGGCCTATTGCATCTACTCTGCCAACTTTTGCCAGTGCACAGTGACACTCATATCTGGTGCAACCTAGTGTACAGTGACATTTAAGAACCCTTTTTTGACTGTAATAGATTGAATATCAGTTGCCTGCCTACAGGCGTGTGTGTGAGGCCTATTGCATCTACTCTGCCAACTTTTTCCAGTGCACAGTGACACTCATATCTGGTGCAACCTAGTGTACAGTGAAATAAAAGAACCCTTTTTTGACTGTAATCGATTGAATATCAGTTGCCTGCCTACAGGCGTGTGTGTGAGGCCTATTGCATCTACTCTGCCAACTTTTGCCAGTGCACAGTGACACTCATATCTGGTGCAACCTGGTGTACAGTGACATTTAAGAACCCTTTTTTGACTGTAATCGATTGAATATCAGTTGCCTGCCTACAGGCGTGTGTGTGAGGCCTACAGCGCCTACTCTGCCAACTTTTGCCAGTGCACAGTGACACTCATATCTGGTGTCACAGTAGCTTGCACGCATAGTACCACTAATCGGGAAAAAAATGACAGGCAGAGGTAGGCCACCACGCAGGTGCCGTCATGGTCATGGTGCTGTGATTCCCTTTGGCCCTAGAATAATGCCCAGTTTTCAGAGGCAACGTACCCTGAACTTGAAAAGTTCTGAGGACATGGTTGACTGGCTAACACAGGACACCCAATCTTCTACAGCTTCCGCTCGGAACCTAGACGCACCATCCTCCTCCAGCTTAGCTTCGGGCACCTATCCAGTTACCACTCGCCCGCCTGCCGCCACCACTAACACTAGCACCACAGCTGCTTCACTTGATCCGTCAGCAGAGTTATTTACACATCCGTTGGAAGAAATGAGTGATGCACAAACATTAGTGCCAGAGGATGTAGATAACAGGGATATGTCCCAGTCAGGCAGCATTACACACATGGACGTACGGTCTGATGATGATGATGATGATGATGTTGTACCCGGTGCTGCTTTCTTTGTTGAGTTGTCAGATACAAGTTAAGCGGTTGATGATGACGCTGCGTCCGTGGATGTTACGTGGGTGCCCGCTATAAGAGAAGAAGAACAGGAGGAAAGTTCAGATGGGGAGACAGAGAGGATGAGGAGACGAGTTGGAAGCAGCGGGAGGTCGTTGAAAGTAGCTAGTGGCACAGTCAGACAGCATGCATCGGCACCCGGGGTCAACCAGACAGAACGCCAGTCAACGCATGCTGTTGCCACCACCAGAATGCCGAGCTCAGCAGTGTGGCAATTTTTTTCGTGTGTCTGCCTGTGACAACAGTGATGCCATTTGCAACCTGTGCGAAAAGAAACTGAGTCGTGGGAAGTCCAACACCCACCTAGGTACAACTTCTTTGCGAAGGCACATGATGTCACATCACAAACGCCTATGGGGTCAACACATGAGTATAAGCAGCACACAAAGTCAAAGCCGCCATCCTCCTCCTGGTCTAGCATCTTCAGCCACGTCAACCACTGCCGCCCTGCTTGCCCCCTCTCAACCATCCGCCACTCCGTGTCTCGCCCTGAGCAGTCCCTCAGGCGTTCAAAAAATTTGTAGCTATTGGGACACCGCAGTGGAAGGTACCAGGCCGAAATTTCTTTGCACAAAAGGCAATCCCCAACCTGTACTCGATTGTGCAAAAGGAAGTAATGGCATCTCTGGCACACAGTGTTGGGGCAAGGGTCCATCTGACCACTGATACCTGGTCTGCAAAGCATGGTCAGGGCAGGTATATCACCTTTACTGTGCATTGGGTAAACCTGGTGACGGCTGCCAAGCATGGAATACGTGGCTCTGCAGAGGAGTTGGTGACACCGCCACAACTTGCAGGCAGGCCTGCTGCCACCTCCTCTACTCCTCCTACTCCATCCTCTTCCATAACCTCCTCGGCTGAGTCCTCTTCTACTGCTGCTATATCTTGCTCCACATCAATGGCACCCCACCAGCTCCACAGGTACTATTCCACATCCCGGATACGGCAGTGTCACGCCGTCTTGGGGTTGACTTCCCTGAAAGCAGAGAGTCACACCGGACCAGCACTCCTGTCCGCCCTGAACTCACAGGTGGATCAGTGGCTGACTCCGCACCAACTGGAGATCGGCAAAGTGGTTTGTGACAACGGAAGAAATTTGTTGGCGGCATTGAATTTGGGCAAGTTGACACATGTGCCGTGCATGGCACATGTGTGTAATCTGATTGTACAACGCTTTGTGCATAAGCACCCAGGCTTACAGGACGTCCTGACGCAGGCCAGGAAGGTGTGTGGCCATTTCAGGCGTTCCTACACGGCCATGGCGCACTTTACAGATATCCAGCGGCGAAACAACATGCCAGCGAGGCGCTTGATTTTAGACAGCCCGACACGTTGGAATTCAACACTCCTAATGTTCGACCGCCTGCTCCAACAAGAAAAGGCCGTTAACGAGTATTTGTATGACCGGGGTGCTAGGACAGCCTCTGCGGAGCTGGGGATTTTTTTGCCATGGTACTGGATGCTGATGCGCAATGCCTGTAGGCTTATGCGTCCTTTTGAGGAGGTGACAAACCTGGTCAGTCGCACCCAGGGCACCATCAGCGACATCATACCATTTGTTTTCTTCCTGAAGCGTGCCCTGCGAAGAATGCTGGATCAGGCCGTAGATGATCGTGAAGAGGAAGAGTTGTGGTCACCATCACCACCAGAAACGGCCTAATCAGCATCGCTTGCTGGACCTGCGGCAACGCTGGAAGAGGATTGTGAGGAAGAGGAGTCAGAGGAGGAATGTGGCTTTGAGGAGGAGGAGGAAGACCAACCACAACAGGCATCCCAGTGTGCTCGTTGTCACCTATCTGGTACCAGTGGTGTTGTACGTGGCGGGGGGGAAGAACATACCTTCAGGGAGATCACTGAGGACGAGGAACGGGACATGACTAGCTCGGCATCCAACCTTGTGCAAATGGGGTCTTTCATGCTGTCGTGCGGAAGAGGTGAACATAATCCTCCTCCCACTCCGGCAAGGAGAGGACGCTTTACAGACGTGTTGTTGATGGAGGACATGCAGAGCATTTTAAGTCCTATGCATCGCCACAGCCCTTTGGGGTCCACCCTCAGAGAACGACTCGACCGTCAGCAGACTACCTCGCCATAACTACAGATATCGACACTATGAGGAGCGATGAACCCCTTGACTACTGGGTGTGCACGCTTGCCCTGTGGCCTGAGCTATCCGAATTTGCCATAGAATTTTTTGTCCTGCCCCGCTTCAAGTGTCCTGTCAGAAAGGACCTTCAGTGCAGCAGGAGGTTTTGTCACTGATAAGAGAAGTCGCCTACGTCAAAAAAGTCTAGATTGCCTCACCTTTATTAAGATGAATGAGGGATGGATCACGAAGGGACTGACAGTGGGCGATACATTAGATTAAAAAAGTCCTGATAGATGAGTTGCCTTGAGCTAATAATGGTCCACACGCTGCTGTATTTTATCCCTGAATGCCGGATGACTTGTGTGACTTATCCGCCACCAACTAGGGTTCAAGACGCAATGTTTTAGGGCACTTTCTGCCTGGCAAACTAACATCAATTTTTCTGGTCGCTGCAACAATACCTATTTTTTGCATTTAAATTCTTTTATTGTCAGAAGGCGTACAGCATGTAATGAAAAATAAAGCATTTTTGAACAGTCTTGCATAACAGTTGTGCAAAAATACATATTTACAATAAAGACATTTTGTGAAAGTTAGCTGGCGATTCCTTCTTATTTTCACTTTTTAGGTTAATAATTTTTCTTATTTTTTACTGTGATTTAAGTTTAAGAGATACCTAAAACATGGTAAAACAGACAATAGTAAAGAGTATATCTGCAGGAAACACCAAAGTCCTATTAGCTATCACCCCTCCAGCAGTATTAGCTTATTATTTACAATATCTAACCTGGGCAATCACCCTTGGGTTACCCTAGGGCAGGCTTCAGTAGGCGACCTCTCCTTTCCTGGGATGATTTTTCCGCCGGTTTCTTCTGAAGGGTCTCCAGGGCTCCCCCACTCCGGTCCTTCCCCCAGTGTCGCTTCAACCAGTAACAAATGTTTTATATTTGTAAAGCAACCCAATGATCCCTCTTGAGAGAGGTTTATCTTTACAAATTTTGGAGAACCAATTTAAGACTGCTGTCCCCTGTTTCTGGGTCAGGGAGTGTGTGAAATGCCTCATCCTACAGTAATTGTAATGGTCTGACAGCGATAGCTCATGCTTGTCCCTCAGTTCCTCATAGGTGAGCATCTGGCCCTTTACTAACCAGTCTCCCAGTCTATCTAGTTTCCTTGACCTCCACCAGTGTTGTGATGTTATGCTCATGTGTTTCGGGGCCTGAGGGTGGTCAAGAATTGGGGTCATTTGGGTGGATCCAGGGAACAAACCCGTGTGTTTTTCTTGGCCCATTTCCAGTATGATAGTGAGTGTCTGATTAGGGGGTTTGGCGAGTTTTTAAGGCTCTGAGGCAATTCTGATAGCCAAGCCACCTTGTCCCAGGTTAAGGGCCTTAAAGTGTGATTCTCTAAACACACCCAGGCCGGTTAATGACATATAGAATGTGCTATTGGGAGGAAAGATAGGTGACGTAACAGGTATTAAACTGATAGGAATAAATAGTACAACTTAATACACCACTCCTATCTGGTGGCACCTTAGATTGCACGTGCAGTGCCCCAAATTCGACGTAGGAGGTCCGACCAAGCATCTTTTTCCATCTCCCTGTTCCAAAAATCCATGCCATATACACGTCCCCTGATAGGTGACGTAACAGGTATTAAACGGATAGGAATAAATAGTACGACTTAATACACCACTCCTATCTGGTGGCACCTTAGATTGCACGCGCAGTTCCCCGAATTCGAAGTAGGAGGTCCGACCAAGCATCTTTTTCCATCTCCCTGTTATATACCCTAATAGTGGACGTAACAGGGATTAAACTGATAGGAATAGTACTACTTAACAGTACACACCTTATAATAACGCAGACAGAGGCAACGCAGAGAGAGGCGTCTGAAGAAGAGGAGTCAGAGGAGGAAGGTGGCTTTGAGGAGGTGGAAGACCAAACACAGCAGGCGTCCCAGGGGGCTTGTTGATATATATTATTCGGAATAGACAAAATAACGGAGGGAGTTGAACCCTCAATCTTCTGATCAGAATTCAAT
>JAPZIH010000743.1:0-128220 GCA_027410445.1 Discoglossus pictus
CTTTGTCTCTTCTCCCCCTCTCCCCTCCTGTGTCCCCCCCCTCCTGTGTTGTCCCCCGCTCCTGTGTCCTTTTCCCCCTCTCCCCCTCCCTGTGTCTTCCCCCTTCCCACTCCAGTGTCTTCCTCCCTTTCCCCTTTGTCTTCCTCCCCCTTCTCCCCTCCCCTGTGTATCTTCCACCACTCCCCTCTTCCACCACTCCCTCCTGTGTCTCTTCTCCCTCTCCCCTGTGTCTCTTCCACACAGCACACTCCCCTGTGTCTCTTCCACCTCCCCTATGTTTCCCCTGCTCTCCCCTCCCGTCTGTCTCTCCTCCCCTCCACCTGTGTCTCTTCCCCCACCTCTCCTCTCCCCTGTGTCTCTTCTACCCTCCCCTGTGTCTTCCTCCCCCACCGCTTTGTTTTCCTCTCCCCTCCCCTGTGTCTTCCCCCACCTCTCCACTCCCCTGTGTCTATTCTCCCCTCCCCCCTCCCCTGTGTCTTCCTCCCCTCCCGTTTGTCTTCCTCACCCTCTCCCCTGTGTCTTTCTCCCCCTCTCTTCTCCCTTTTGTCTCTTCCCCTCCCCTTCCCTGTGTCTCTTCCCCCCCTCTCCCCTGTTTCTCTTCCACCCGCCTTTCCCCTGTGTCTCTTCCCTCTCCCCCTCCCCTATGTCTTCCCCCCCTCCCCTGTGTCTTACCCCCTCTTCTGTGTCTTCCTCCCCTCTCTACTGTGTCTTCCTCCCCCTCTCCCATCCCCATGACTCTTTCTCCCCTCGGCTCTGTTTCTCACCATCCCCCCCTGTGTCTCTTCTCCCCACCTCTCCCCTCCCCTGTGTCTTTGCCCCCATCGCCCCTCTCCTGTGTCTCTACCACTCCTCCCCCTTCCCTGTGTCTCGCTCCCCCTCTCCCCTCCCTGGTGTCTTTTCTCCCGCTTCACTGTGTCTCTTCCCCCCCTCTCCCCTGTATCTCTTACTCCCCCTCTTCCCTCCCCTGTGTCTCTTCCCCCTCTCCCCTCCCCTGTGTCTTTTCCTCCCCTCTCCCCTCCCCTGTGTCTTTTCCTCCCCTCTCCCCTGTGTCTTCCTCCCCCTCTCCCCTATGTCTTCCTCCCCTTCTCCCCATCCCTGTGTCTTCCTCCCACCGTCTTCCTCCCCCCTCTCTTGTATCTTCCTCCCTCACTCGCCTGTGTCTTACTCCCCCCTCTCCTCTGTGTCTTCTCCCCCCCCCTGCAGCTCACGGCTGTTGCTGCGAGCGTGGCCTGTGTGCACCGTCCGTACAAACTTAGGATCTAATGGTAAGTGTGTACTCTCCCATGGAGCGTTACACACTTGCCACAATTATTATCAATGATATATATGTGTGTCTCTTCCCCCCTCCACTGTGTCTCTTCCCCGCCTCCCATCCACTGTGTTTTTCCCCCCTCTCCCCTGTGTCTCTTCCACTCACCTCTCCCCTGTGTCTCTTCCCCGCCCGCCATCCACTGTGTTTTTCCTCGTCTCCCCTGTGTCTCTTCCACTCGCCTCTCCCCTGTGTCTCTTACCCCCACCTCTCCACTCCCCTGTGTCTCTTTCCCCTCTCCCCTCCCCTTTGTCTCTCCCCCACCTCTCCCCTCCCCTGTGTCTCTTCCCCTGCCTCCCCTGTGTCTTTTCCCCCTCTCCCCTCCCCTGTGTCTTCCCCCTCCTGTGTCTCTCCCCACTCTCCCCCTCTGTGTCTTCCCCTCCCCTGTGTCTTCCTCACCCTCTCCTCTGTTTCTTCCTCCCTTCTCCCCTGTGCCTTCCTCCTCCCTCCCCTGTGTCTTCCTCCCCCTCTCCCCCTGTGTCTTCCACCCCCCTCTCTCCTCCCCTGTGTCTTCCTCCCCCTCTCTCCTCCCCTGTGTCTCTACCCCCTCCCATACCCTATGTATTTCCCCATCTCCCCTGTTTCTCTTCAAGCCTACCTCTCCCATGTGTCTCTTACCCCACCTCTCCCCTTTGTCTCTTCTCCCCTCTCCCCTCCCGTGTCTCCCCCCCTCCCCTGTGTCCCCGCTCCTGTGTCTTTTCCCCCTCTCCCCTCCCCTGTGTCTTCCCCCCTTCCCCTCCCTTTGTCTTCCTCCCCCTTTCCCCTTTGTCTTCCTCCCACTTCTCCCCTCCCCTGTGTCTCTTCCACCCCTCCTCTCCTCTCTTCCACCACTCCCTCCTGTGTCTCCTCTCCCCTCCCCTGTGTCTCTTCCACACTTCCACACAGCACACTCCCCTGTGTCTCTTCCCCCTCCCCTGTGTTTCCCTGCTCTCCCCTCCCGTGTGTCTCTTCCCCTCCCCTGTGTCTCATCTCCCATCTCTCCTCTCCCCCGTGTCTCTTCTCCCCTCCCCTGTGTCTTCCTCCCCCTCTCCCCTGTGTCTTCCCCCACCTCTCCTCTCCCCTGTGTTTATTCTCCCCTCCCCGCTCCCCTGTGTCTTCCTCCCCCTCCCGTTTGTCTTCCTCCCCCCTCTCCCCTGTGTCTTTCTCCCCCCTCTCTCCTCCCTTTTGTCTCTTCCCCTCCCCTTCCCTGTGTCTCTTTCCCCCCTCCCCTGTGTCTTCCCCCCACCTTTCACCTGTGTCTCTTCCCTCTCCCCCCTCCCCTGTGTCTTCCCTCCTCTCCTGTGTCTTCCTCCCCTCTCTACTGTGTCTTCCTCCCTCTCTCCCCTGTGTCTTCCTCCCCCTCTCTCCTCCCCATGACTCTTTCCCCCACGGCTCTGTTTCTCACCATCCCCTCTGTGTCTCTTCCCCCCACCTCTCCTCTCCCCTGTGTCTCTTTCCCCTCTCCCCTCCCGTTTGTCTCTCCCCCCACCTCTCCCCTCCCCTGTTTCTCTTCCCCTGCCTCCCCTTTGTCTTTCCCCCCTCTCCCCTCCGCTGTGTCTTCCCCCTCCTGTGTCTCTTCCCCCTCTCCCCCTCTGTGTTTTCCCCTCCCCTGTGTCTTCCTCCCCCTCTCCTCTGTTTCTTCCTCCCCTCTCCCCTGTGCCTTCCTCCTCCCTCCCCTGTGTCTTCCTCCCCCCTCTCCCCTGTGTCTTCCACCCTCCTCCATCCTCCCCTGTGTCTTCCTCCCCCTCTCTCCTCCCCTGTGTCTCTACCCCTCCCATCTATTCTATTTCCCCCTCTTCCCTGTTTCTCTTCAAGCCCACCTCTCCCACGTGTCTCTTACCCCACCTCTCCCCTTTGTCTCTTCTCCCCTCTCCCCTCCTGTGTCCCCCCCTCCTGTGTGTCCCCGCTCCTGTGTCTTTTCCCCCTCTCCCCTCCCCTGTGTCTTCCCCCTTCCACTCCCTGTGTCTTCCTCCCCCTTTCCACTTTGTCTTCCTCCCCCCTTCTCCCCTCCCCTGTGTATCTTCCACCCCTCCCCTCCTCTCTTCCACCACTCCCTCCTGTGTCTCCTCTCCCCTCCCCTGTGTCTCTTCCACACAGCACACTCCCCTGTGTCTCTTCCACCTCCCCTATGTTTCCCTGCTCTCCCCTCCCGTCTGTCTCTCCCCCTCCCCTGTGTCTCTTCCCCCACCTCTCCTCTCCCCTGTGTCTCTTCTACCCTCCCCTGTGTCTTCCTCCTCCACCGCTTTGTTTTCCTCTCCTCTCCCCTGTGTCTTCCCCCACCTCTCCACTCCCCTGTGTCTATTCTCCCCTTCCCCCTCCCGTGTCTTCCTCCCCTCCCGTTTGTCTTCCTCACCCTCTCCCCTGTGTCTTTCTCCCCCTCTCTTCTCCCTTTTGTCTCTTCCCCTCCCCTTCCCTGTGTCTCTTCCCCCCTCTCCCCTGTTTCTCTTCCACCCACCTTTCCCCTGTGTCTCTTCCCTCTCCCCCTCCCCTATGTCTTCCCCCCCCTCCCCTGTGTCTTACCCCCTCTCCTGTGTCTTCCTCCCCTCTCTACTGTGTCTCTTCTCCCCACCTCTCCCCTCCCCTGTGTCTTTGCCCCCATCGCCCCTCTCCTGTGTCTCTACCACTCCTCCCCCTTCCCTGTGTCTCGCTCCCCCTCTCCCCTCCCTGGTGTCTTTTCTCCCGCTCCACTGTGTCTCTTCCCCCCCTCTCCCCTGTGTCTCTTACTCCCCCTCTTCCCTCCCCTGTGTCTCTTCCCCCCTCTCCCTCCCCTGTGTCTTTTCCTCCCCTCTCTCCCTCCCCTGTGTCTTTCTCCCCCTGTGTCTTCCTCCCCCTCTCCCCTATGTCTTCCTCCCCTTCTCCCCATCCCTGTGTCTTCCTCCCACCGTCTTCCTCCCCCCCTCTCTTGTATCTTCCTCCCTCACTCGCCTGTGTCTTACTCCCCCCTCTCCTCTGTGTCTTCTCCCCCCCCTGCAGCTCACGGCTGTTGCTGCGAGCGTGGCCTGTGTGCACCGTCCGTACAAACTTAGGATCTAATGGTAAGTGTGTACTCTCCCATGGAGCGTTACACACTTGCCAGAATTATAATAGTTATAATCTATAATAATGAATAGTGAGTGCCCGTACCGAATAACCAATAAATATACAAAATATACAAAATAAAATACATAGATTGCAATGTGCAATCAGATCCAGTGAACCTTTCTCATGGGTCAGCTTCTCTTCAGCAGAGTGTCACTTAATATGAGCTTTATGGTGACATAGGCATAGTAAATGTTACTGAATGGCTGAAGTGAGCTGGGCTGTACAATCAACATTTGAGCTATTCATAAACATTTGCTATATCTGCTCCATCTTACAGTGAATTGAGACATGGGCCCAATGGTAATCGCTGAATATCCATAGATCTGCTGTGGGAGCTTTTTTTCCCCTACATTACATTTATAAATATATTATATTATATTTTAATTATTTATATTATTTGAATTAAATAGATGTGACAATTGTATTTATACCTTCAGAATATATAAATGTGTTTATATATAGACAATGCATCAGACCATTGTTACTAGGCAATGTGGTTTCCTTAAATGTATTAACCCCTTGAGTACTGGGTTGTGTGTTACCCTTGATATTGTATAAAGACACTGTTAAGTGTCAAATAATGACAATTACAATAATTACTGCTGCAACACTCAGCAATGGTTTTAAAACCATTTGAGATTAGTCTTTGGTAAAATCTCCTTCAGCTTTTTGCAGTTACGGCACTGTCCTGGTTTGTGAGTGATCTGTAAAATCAGATTAGCATAGTGTTTTGTTGTAAATGTCTAACAGAGTAACTTGTAATGTTTTAGCAGTGCAAAAATCAGTGGAAATTGTGCCATGCTTTTCGGTGTTGTTGTGCAGCAGTCAGTTGTAACAGTTTTCTCGCATTGTTTTAGGCAGGGGTGATTAACATATCTAGTGGGATTTATTTTGGCCTCAAACATGGTGTAAACTGCAATATTGGGGATTTACATAGGGCCCATGGTTGCTAAGAGTCTGACTGAGGACGGAGGGTTATTATTATGGCTGGGAAAATAAAATGAACAAAATAAGGCAGTAGATTCACTTTCTGCTAATTACAATACATTGAAAACTAGATAATTTAGCATTACATTTTTTGTGTAAATTTTGTATTTCTTGCAAAAATGGCGATGTGGTCTTTCACATTTACACTGCTGTTTACTATAATCCACTTCTAGTATCTATTTACACTGCAATATTAAATTAATTATGGCAGATTTCAGATGCTGGGTTACAGGGACTAATAAAAGAATGTCTCTGTCAAAATCGGCTATTTAGTAATCCCATTGATGGAATCACAAACTACAAATGGATTTCCAGATGGTGTACAATTTTTAATTTCTATGAGTAAATGCTACAGTAATTCTCCCCATATCTTGAAGTAAGTACTCTAATTTTAATATTTTTACTAAATAGTAATTCTATCCTTATATACTATATATATAATATATATATATATATATATATATATATATATAGCTATACTGTTCAATGAAGTCAAACTCCTATTTTGTAAGATTAGGGGGGGGTCTCCCAGGATGGCTTAGATTCATATAGAAAAAAAAATGACCATTTTAGTTCATTAATGAAGACTTAGAAATTAGAGAAAGTGAACAATTGAGGTTAACATAGGCACTATGCTAATCCCTATATCACAAAATGGCACAAGGTTTAAGAAAAAAGTAAATCTCCCTAGATATGTTAATCACCCATTCCTGAAATCCGAGAGAACTGATACAAGTTACTCCATTAGACTTTTACACCAAAACCCTATGCTAATTAAACTTTACGGATCATTTGCAAAATAGGCCAGTGCTGTAACTACAAAAATCTGAAGAAAATATTACAGTTACCAAAGACCATTTGCAAATGGTTTTAAAACCATTTCTCAGTGCAACAGCAGCAGTTAAGGAGACAGAATAGCACCAAAAAAAAAAAAAAAGTTTCAACATTATTTGACACTTAAAAGTCCAATATAAACATATGTGTAATTAAAAAATATGGCGGAACCGTGCTCACCTAAAAACTGTCAAAACACACCAAATACTCACAAAATATACATAAAAAGCTTACCCATAGCAAGGGGGGGCACCTCTGAAAGTGAAGTTACACCTCCATTTAAGTCCAAATTCCCGAGTTCAGATACACAAAAATCCCCTAAGCGAGAGAAAAAATGTCCGCCGAAAAAAAACAAAACAAGGCTCAAAGCCCAGGACTGCACACACACACACACACGCAACGTCGGAACCAACCTTAGCGGAACAAACACCCACACGCACAAAAAATACGACCATAACACGCACCTAAAAACAGTCAGAACACACCAAATACTCACAAAAAATACATAAAAAGCTTACCCTTAGCAAGGGGGGGCACCCAGGACCTCTGAAAGTGAAGTTACACCTCCATTTAAGTGCAAATTCCAGAGTTTAGACACACGAAAATCCCCTAAGCGAGAGAAAAAATGGCCGCCGAGAAAAAACGAAAACGAGGCTCAAAGCCCAGCCACGTACACCTTACCCAAGAAGGGATCCGAGATAAGCTCGTAAACCCGCATTAACCCCAAGGGATCCGAGATAAGCTCAGAAACCTGCATTAACCCATTAACCATCGCAGTGGGGGTCCCGATCACACGCGATCGTGGACCCCCGCTGCAATGAAAATTCAAAATTCCTGGTTACGGGTCCTTAAAGGACCGTAAAGGTCCTTAAAGGACCCGTTATAAAAGAAAACAAATATACACTATCACCCTGTCACTCATGGGGGTCAATACAGACACCCATAAGCACTTAATTGACCCCCTCACTCATAGGGGTAAATACAGACCCCCATAAAACCCTAATTAACCCTGTCACTCATGGGGTTCAATACAGACCCCCATAAGCCCTTCATTAACCCTGTCACTCATGGGGGTCAATACAGACCCCCATAAACCTTCATTAACCCTGTCACTCATGGGGGTCAATACAGACCCCCATAAGCACTTCATTAACCCTCTCACTCATGGGGGTCAATATACACCCCCATAAGCCCTACATTAACCTTGTCACTCATGGGAGTCAATACAGACCCCAATAAACCCCTAATTAAGCCTGTCATTTATGGGGGTCAATATAGACCCCATAAGCCGTTCATTAACGCTGTCACTCATGGGGGGTCAATACAGACCCCCATGAGAACTTCAATAACCCGCTCACTCATGGGGGTCAATATAGACCCCCATAAGCCCTTAATTAACCCTGTCAATCATGGGGCTCAATACAGAACCCCATAAGCCCCTAATTAACCCTGTCATTCATGGGGGTCAATATAGATCCCCATAAGCCCTTCATTTACCATGGCACTCATGGGGGTCAATATAGACCCCCATAAGCCCTTCATTAACCCTGTCACTCATGGCATCAATACAGGCCCCCATAAGCACTTTATTAACCCTGTCACTCATGGGGGTCAATACAGACCCCCATAAGCACTTCATTAACCCTGTCATTCATGGGGGTCTATACAGATCCCTATAAGCCCTTCATTAACCCTGTCACTCATAGGGGTCAATATAGACCCCCATAAGCCCTTCATTAACCCTGTCAATCATAGGGGTCAATATAGACCCCCATAAATCCCTAATTAAAAACTGTCATTCATGGTTGTCAATTATGACCCCCATGAGCCCTTCCTTAACCCTGTCACTCATGGGGGTCAATACAGGCCCCCATAAGCACTTCATTAACCCTGTCACTCATGGGGGTCAATACAGACCCCCATAAAGCACTTCATTAACCCTCTCACTCATGGGGGTCAATATACACCCCCATAAGCCCTACATTAACCTTGTCACTCATGGGAGTCAATACAGACCCCAATAAACCCCTAATTAAGCCTGTCATTTATGGGGGTCAATATAGACCCCATAAGCCGTTCATTAACGCTGTCACTCATGGGGGTCAATACAAACCCCCATGAGAACTTCAATAACCCGCTCACTCATGGGGGTCAATATAGACCCCCATAAGCCCTTAATTAACCCTGTCAATCATGGGGCTCAATACAGACCCCAATAAGCCCCTAATTAACCCTGTCATTCATGGGGGTCAATATAGACCCCCATAAGCCCTTCATTTACCATGGCACTCATGGGGGTCAATATAGACCCCCATAAGCCCTTCATTAACCCTGTCACTCATGGGCATCAATACAGGCCCCCATAAGCACTTTATTTACCATGTCACTCATGGGTGTCAATACAGACCCCCATAAGCACTTCATTAACCCTGTCATTCATGGGGGTCTATACAGATCCCTATAAGCCCTTCATTAACCCTGTCACTCATAGGGGTCAATATAGACCCCCATAAGCCCTTCATTAACCCTGTCAATCATAGGGGTCAATATAGACCCCCATAAATCCCTAATTAAAACTGTCATTCATGGTTGTCAATATAGACCCCCATGAGCCCTTCCTTAACCCTGTCACTCATGGGGGTCAATACAGGCCCCCATAAGCACTTCATTAACCCTGTCACTCACGGGGGTCAATACAGACCCCCATAAGCACTTCATTAACTCTGTCACTCATGGGGGTCAATACAGACCCCCCTAAGCCCTTCATTAACCCTGTCACTCATTGGGGTCAATACAGACCCCAATAAACCCCTAATTAACCCTGTCATTCATGGGGGTCCATATAGACCCCCATAAGCCCTTCATTTACCCTGTCACTCATGGTGGTCAATATAGACCCACATAAGCCCTTCATTAACCCTGTCACTCATGGGGGTCAATACAGGCTCCCATAAGCAATTCATTAACCCTGTCACTCATGGGGGTCAATACAGACCCCCATAAGCCGTTCATTAACCCTGTCACTCATGGGGGTCAATACAGACCCGCCATAAGCCCTTCATTAACCCTGTCCCTCATGGGGGTCAATATAGACCCCCATAAGCCCTTCATTAACCCTGACACTCATGGGAGTCAATATCGACCCCAATAAACCCCAAATTAACCCTGTCATTCATGGGGGTCAATATCGACCCCCATAAGCCCTTTAATAACCCTGTCACTCATGGGGGTCAATACAGGCCCCCCATAAGCACTTCATTAACCCTGTCACTCATTGGGGGTCAATACAGACCCCCATAAACCCCTAATTAACCCTGTCATTCATGGGGGTCCATATAGACCCCCATAAGCCCTTCATTTACCCTGTCACTCATGGTGGTCAATATAGACCCACATAAGCCCTTCATTAACCCTGTCACTCATGGGGGTCAATACAGGCTCCCATAAGCAATTCATTAACCCTGTCACTCATGGGGGTCAATACAGACCCCCATAAGCCGTTCATTAACCCTGTCACTCATGGGGGTCAATACAGACCCGCCATAAGCCCTTCATTAACCCTGTCCCTCATGGGGGTCAATATAGACCCCCATAAGCCCTTCATTAACCCTGACACTCATGGGAGTCAATATCGACCCCAATAAACCCCAAATTAACCCTGTCATTCATGGGGGTCAATATAGACCCCCATAAGCCCTTCAATAACCCTGTCACTCATGGGGGTCAATACAGGCCCCCATAAGCACTTCATTAACCCTGTCACTCATGGGGGTCAATACAGACCCCCATAAGCACTTCATTAACCCTGTCCCTCATGGGGGTCAATACAGACCCCCATAAGCCCTTCATTAACCCTGTCACTCATGGGGGGTCAATACAGGCCCCCATAAGCACTTCATTAACCCTGTCACTCATTGGGGTCAATACAGACCCCCATAAGCCCTTCATTAACCCTGTCACTCATAGGGGTCAATATAGACCCCCTTAAGCCCTTATTAACCCTGTCACTCATGGGGGTCAATACAGACCCCCATAAGCCCTTCATTAACTGTGTCACTCATGGGGGTCAATACTAACCCCTATAAGCACTTCATAAACCCCCTCACTCAGGGCGGTCAATATAGACCCCCATAAGCCCTTCATTAACCCTGTTACTTATGGGGGTCAATACAGACCCCCATAAGCCCTTCATTAACTCTGTCACTCATGAGGGTCATCATAGACCCCCTTAAGCCCTTCATTAATACTATCACTCATTGGGGTCAATACAGACCTCCATAAACCCTTAATTAACCCTGTCACTCATGAGGGTCAATACAGCCCCCCATAAGCCCTTAATTAACCCCCTCACTCATGGGGGACAATACAGACTCCAAAAAACCCCTTAATTAACCCCATCACTCATGAGGGTCAATACAGCCCCCCATTAGCCCTTAATTAACCCCCTTTCTCATGGGAGTCAATACAGACCCCCATAAACCTCTAATTAACCCTGTCCCTCATGGGGGTTCATACAGACCCTTATAAGCCTCTATTTAACCCCATCAGTCCCATAAGGGTATATTAAGACTTTTATGGGCCTGTTACAACCCAACATTAACCACATAAGTGCCACGATGGTCCTCAAGGACCATCATGACACTAAGTATAAACACTACACTGCACTATACCCCCCCAATAAAACATTAAATATCAACTAAACACCCTCTACACTAACCTAGTAACACCTACACTACCTACCTACATATCCCCTAATAACCCCCACCACTCTAAATTACATAAAATAAAAAAGCCTTAAGTCAAAACAAATTAAAAATATACATTACATAAAATAAAAAACCTAAGTCACAAAAAATAAAAAAAGGAACATTACAGAAAATAAAAAAACACATTACAACACCCCCCCCCCCCTTACTACAGAAAAAAAAAATGACACACCTGAAAAGGAAATACATATAATACATACAATACAATACATACAATATAATGCATACAATATAATACATACAATACAATATAATACAATTAAATACAATACAATACACCCCTATCTAATATACAATACATTCTATCTATCTAATATACATCCCCAATCAATCTAAATAAATACCATAATCTAATATACATCCTATCTATCTAATATGCATCCCCCAAATCTATCAAAACAAATACCATAATCTAATATACATCCTATCTATATAATATACATCCCCCAATCTATTTAAATAAATACCATAATCTAATATACATCCTATCTACATAATATACATCCCCCAATCTATCTAAATAAATAACACAATCTATTATACAATACATGCTATGCTATCTATATAAAACAAATACCCCTAGTTAACATACAATAAATGCTATCTATATATAAAATAATTTAATTCTAAGCTAAACTAAAATAGTTAAGACCACTTACCTTTGCAGATGTCCATTCAGGCACCTAGGGAAAAAAAATTAAAAAAAATATTTATTTTACAGTACATAAATAAACATTCTAAACATTCTAATTATTATACTCACCTTTCCGGCATGTCCCGTCCTTATTCTTTTCTTCTTTTCATCGCGGCAGCTGTTAAAAAAAAACATAACATTAATACATAAACACAAAAACTAAAAAAACATAATCTATATTGTACTTACCTCCCCGCTATGTCTCCGGCCTCCTCCGCCTCCTCTTCTGCCACGCCCTGTAAAAAAATAAAAAATACTTACATCCGCACTCATGGACATCCCCGACGCTAATGAGGCTCCCGGAGACTTTTCCGGAAGAAAATAGGCAATGGTGTCTTCTGATTGGTTGAAATTGCTGTCTATCATATTCACCCAATCAGGAGGCGCCAATGTGTGAGGCAATCAGAAAGGGATACACCCTAAAATTCCACTCTGATTGGATAATGCACCTGTCAATCTTTATTCAAACCAATCACAAGGCGCAGATGCCTTCAGCCAATCACAATGGAATACACCCCCACAGGGTGATTGGCTGGAGGCATCTGCGCATTCTGATTGGTTGCACTGACAAAAGCCAATCACAATGGAATACACCCCCATGTACTGATTGGTGAAGGATTTGCGCCTTCTCATTGGCTATTGTCAATGTCAATCAGTATTACAGCCAATGGGAAGGCGCAGATGTCTTCACCAAACAGTACGTGGGGGTGTATTCCATTGTGATTGGCTGATGGCAATAAAGCCTTCGGATTGGTTCAAATAAAGATTGACAGGTGCGTTATCCAATCAGCATGGTATTTTGGGGTGTATCCCTTTCTCATTGGTTCACAATTGGTGTCTTCTCATTGGCTGAATTTGATAGACAGCGTTTTCAGCCAATCAGAAGCCGCCATTGCCAATTTTATTCTGGAACACTCCGTAGGAAGCTCATTAGCGTCGGAGACATCCACCAGGGTGGATGTGTGTCGTTTGTTTTTTTTTTATTCTTTTTTTTAAAGAGCAGGAAGATGCTTCTGGGGCACAACACCAGGAGGCCAGAGACATCGCGAGGAGGTAAGTATAATGTAGATTGTGTTTATTTTACTTTGTTTCATGTTTATGTATGTGTGCTAATGTAATGTTTTTTTTTTATTTAGAATGTTTAGTTATTTTATGTAAACGTGTTGTAGTAATTTTTAAATCTTTTTTACCCTAGGTTGGTGATCTGAAGAAACATCTCAAAGGTAAGTGGTCTTAATTATTTTATTGGAGCTTAAAATTAGGGTTGCTATATAGAGATAGCATGTACTGCATATTAGATAGATAGGGGGATGTATAGTATATAGATAGTATTTATTGTGTATTAGATATATAGGGGGATGTATATTAGTTAGATAGTATTGTATATTAGATAGGGGGATGTATATTAGATATGGGGGATGTATATTAGATATGGGGGATGTACATTAGATAGGGGTGTATTGAATTATATTGTATGTATTATATTGTATGTATTATATGTATTTCCTTTTCAGGTGTCTAATTTTTTTTTTCTGTAGTGGGGGGGGGGGGGGTTTGTAATTTTTTTATTTTCTGTAATGTTCCTTTTTTCATTTTTGGTGACAGTTTTTTTTTTCTGTAATGTACAATTTTTATTTTTGGTGATTTTAGTTTTTTTTAATTTTATGTAATGTAGATTTTGGAATTTTGATGACTTTAGTTTTTTTGGATTTCTGTAATTAGAGTGGTGGGGGTTATTAGGGGGTAGGTAGGTAAGTAGGTAGTGTAGGTGTTAATAGGTTAGTGTAGAGGGTGTTTAGTGGATATTTAATGTTTTATTGGGGCGGTATAGTGCAGTGTAGTGCTTATACTTAGTGTCATGATGGTCCTTGAGGACTGTCGTGGCACTTATGTGGTTAATGTTCGGTTGTAACAGGCCCATAATGTTCATAATATACCCTTATGGGACTGATGGGGATAAATAGAGGCTTATGAGGGGTTAAAATGGTGTAGTGCTTACACTTTGGGTCATGAGGGTCCTGGATGATCCTCATGGCACTTATACTGTTATTACATGCGTTCATTAGTGTGTTAGAGGGGTCTATATAGTTGAGGCACACAGTATACTCTCATTGTGTGGCAAACAGCATTTCAACACTTTCTTTTGTTTACATTTAGATATAAATACAAATGCAAATTGTTACATATATTACATTTAAAAAAATATACTGTAAATAAATAACAAAATAATACATTAATATATATAAATATAATGGTTCCTTGCCTCAGTTACGGCACTTGTTCTCACTCATTATAATAATCATGGCGTTCTTATTTTCTGTCTGTCCCTAGAGTTTCATCCATAAAACTTGATTTGGGTACTTTCTACTCTGAAATCTCTTGCGGACAAGGTTTGAGTAATGGATGTGGGCTGAGTGCCCTAAAAATTCTAGTGAAAAGATTAACATAAACGTTGGGGGGGGGGGACGATTTATGGGTATACCGAAAATTGCCCATTCAATTAGCGTGGGGCCAATGATGACAGGCAGACTAGGACAATATGTAGCATATCCTAGAATGTATATATATATATATATATATATATATATAATATTTATTTTACTATTGCATCAAAAACAGAGCATCAGCACAGTCGGTGCATTTTTATGGCTTACATAATGGATATGAGAAAAAAAAAACACATCACTGTCAACCTGTATTTAGGAATAACCAAAGGAATTGTGTTGGTCTAACAAATTTTAATAGTACAAAAGTTTTTATCTCATGTCCCTGAAAGGATCACTGTAGATTAGCAAAAACTTTATATGTTTGTGAAGTATGCATCAAGCTAATAAGGTTATCAACTCTATAAATTATGGGCATAAAAGCATTATCATTGAAAATCTTAATTTTAACAAGCTCTGGTCCATATTCTATTTTCCAATTCTCAAAGTTACTTACACTTAAAAACCACTATAAAAAAAATTGCTGCCCATTCTATTAGCTACTCGCAATCCGATTACAAGTTCCCCATCAACAATTACTACGGGCCAGCCAAAGACGCAAAACCGGCCTTAGAACTCCATTGGTTTAAGCACAGCTTAAATATTAATAGATCTAAATAACAGATAATCTATTAGACCCGTAGCTCTAGCTCGCAAATAAAGTCTAACCTGCAACTGAAAAAAAGTGTCACGTTTCTGTCAATTATATTATGAGTACTAAATAGGACTCGCAAGGGCTTTTTCAATCAATTATTAGAGCTTTAACAGCTATTAAACACGCAATACTGTACTTCCAAATACGCATTTAACTTTTTTTTGTATAGTTTTTTTCGGGTCCCGGGACTTAATGGGTTAATAAATATCATGGAAGCCACATGGACTAGAACAGTTGCATTAATGAATTTGATTGATTTCTATATTGCTGGATTGCGAGTCTGATTGCTAAATTTACTTCTCAACACTAATTCATTTGTAGTCTCTGAGTGAAGTTTAAGTATAAACTCCATGTTTTACTGACATCATGACAGTCTCATTTACTATTGGCTGTCTCTAAGAAGTATTGTGAGTGTCTAAGAAGTTAAGATAATAATCCACAAAAAAAGGTGTTCTATAATCCTCTATGAATTGACTCTATCAATTCACATTAACAGTCTTATTAAATTGTGATTCAGTAAATTCTAAAGGGCTCTATATAAGCACACAGCATATTTTATTTACAGAAGTATTTAGTTAGTGAAGACCTTGCTTTTGAATAGAAGTTTACTAACTAAAAGCTTCTGTAAATAAAATATGCTGCGTGCTTAAATAGAGCCCTTTAGAATTTACCAAATCGCAATTTAATAAGGCTGTTAGGGCCTCATTCAATTGTGATTTGGCCAATTGAATAGGGCTCTAAATAAGCACATAGCATATCTTTTTTAAATACGTTTTTAGTTAGTGAAAACCTTCCTTTTGGATAGATGTTTACTAAATAAAAACTTCTTTAAAAAAATATGTTATGTGCTTATTTAGACCCCTATTCAATTGGCCAACTTGCAATTGAATGAGGGCCTTACTGTCATAGGCCCTCATTCAATTGCAATTTTGCCAATTGAATAAGGCTCTAAATAAGCACATAACATATTTTTTTTAAAGATGTTTTTGGCTAGTAAACATCTATGCAAAAGCAAGGTCTTCACTAACTAAAAACTTCTTTAAAAAAAATATGCTATGTGCTTATTTAGAGCGCTATTCAATTGGCAAAATCGCAATTGAATGAGGCCCTAAGAAGTTAATTGCAGACTTAGGCCCTCATTCAATTGCAATTTGGCCAATTGAATAGGGCTCTAAATAAACACATAACATATTTTTTTAAAGAAGTTTTTAGTTAGTGAAAGTCTTGCTTTTGGATAGATGTTTACTAATTAAAAACTTATTTTAAAAAATATGTTATGTGCTTATTTAGAGCCCTATTCAATTGGCCAAATTGCAATTGAATAAGGGCCTTAGACAGTCAGGCCCTCATTCAATTGCAACTTGGCCAATTGAATAGGGGTCTAAATAAGCACATAACATATTTTTTTTTAAAGAAGTTTTTAGTTAGTGAAAATCTTGCTTTTGGATAGATATTTACTAACTAAAAACTTCTTTAAAAAAAATATGTTATGTGCTTATTTAGACCCCTATTCAATTGGCCAAGTTGCAATTGAATGAGGGCCTCAAGGTTTACGGTTCAGCCTTGTAGTCAGAATTTGAGAGCTGGAGTCAATAGAATAAATCTAAACATTTGTTTAAAAAAAAATCAAACACCCAAAGCCAAATTTATGAGTTTGAGGCATTTGCGAAAAACTAATAGAATAAGCCTTTCTGTTAGCACATGGAAGCTGCCATTCTTCTTTATCAAGGCACAAGCAGGGCAAATATGGCTTTATAAGAATACTTGCAAGCTGCCTCTACTGAGCCTATGGGAGTGAGGGGGAATGGGTCCAATACTGAAATCCTATCAGAATCCACCAAATAAAAAAAAACAATCTCCCCACCTTCCACTGTTAAACAGATAATACAAACAAGAGGAACACTCCTACTCAGTGTCAAAACTAGTAGGAAGTGTGGTAGACACAGATATGCCATCCTTCAGGCACAGGGTCTTCTTCAATAAACATTTTACCTAAAAATACTTTTATGTTTTTCGACTGCGAAAGTTAATTGGTTGTTAATATTTGTATTGATAACTGTTTTTAAGTGCTGCTCTATCATTGTGTGCCTTTTCTGTGTCCATGCAGAAATCACTTATAATGAGCAGTAATTATAGGGTTTTCTTTCTGCCGCATTATCATACAATGCCTCTGAGAACATAGGGTGTAGCTAATATCTGAAACAGATTTATTTAATGGGATTTAGTATTGATTACCATTTGGTTCTATAGTTTGATATTACCTGTAACTACGGGAGTAACATCCTGTCCTTCTGGTTTGTCAAACAAGTACTTATACCTTGTGTGTACTTAAATAACCATTGCATTTACACAGGAAATAAATCCATTATTAACCAAAGATAATGACCCTCTCATAACCTTAAATCAGTTAATGAATAATTGCAAGCTTCAAGCTCAGATGTGTTGTCTTATTGAGTCCCATAAGGGAATACAACAGTATAATAATGTTGATTGTAAGTGGTTCACTCTGGATTTTTCTTGACATTTGTTTATATTAGTGACTGTGACAAAGATAGATATACATATAGGTAGCCAGTCACATTCACACATATTGCCATTAAGTCTCACAAGACAGCCATACACTCAAGTAGAAAGGAGAAAAAGGAGACGTGAAAAGGGTATAAGAAGTAAGAAGACAGATAGAAGTTAGTATAGGGAGAGAGTAAAGGGTTAAGAAGAAAAACTGAGGAGCATGGGCTTGTGAATAGGGAAAACTAAAGATTGAAAAAGGAATAAAGAAGGGAAGATGGAATAGGAAAAGAAAAGTTAAAATTTGAGATGGAGATGGAGATTTGGGGTTGTGAGAGGTGAGGAAAGAAACGAAGAAGAAAAGTTGTGGGGAAAGAGGAGAGCAAAGAGGAAATTAAATAATACATTTGGCTGAGGGGGAGAGATGAGATGAGAAGAGAATAAAGTGAGTCATTTAGAGAGAACTTGGAAAAATAACATGGGAATAGTTTGGTAGAATTATATAAATTTCTATATATGCTAACATACACTGATACCTATTTTTCCATGACAATCAATTGGAAACTATCACCTACAAATAACAAAATGTATGTTTTGTAAATCTATTTCTCTATATAGTTCCGTTTGTGTGTGTATATGGTAAAGCACTATTTAAATGCCAGGACCATCTCTAAAATGGAACCATTAGCTTTCAAAAATTGTAAGAATATTTATTTTTAGACATGTTTGTATATAATGTTTTACTTGCTTGAAGATACTGCCAACTGTCAGAGCCATATAAATCATGTTTAATTATTTCTTGAAAAAGTCATAATTTCACCATTTCTCATGATATGAAATAAACATGAAATACTTGCCATCTTAAAAAGGCCATAATACCCATCCCATGTGGCAAAATCTAGACCTATGGGTTTTAAAGTAGATTGAGGTGCGTCAACTATGTATTTTTTTATTTTTCCCATAAGTATAGGTTACGATTGATTGGGATATATTTTTTATAATGTTTGGCTTTTGACATAAGTAACCATGCAACTTTGTTAACTTCCACTGAAATGCATAAATCTTGTTATATTTCTATCCATGGTAATGGTGGTTTAGAGTAATACCAGTTGAATGAATCTTGCTGCTAAATAATAGTGTTTTATATTTGAAACCAATAGTCCACCCGGTGTTTTATGTTTTTGAAGTGTATTTTGATTAATTCCAGAGACATTTTGGGAAAAGCTTTTGGATTTTTTCCAGAATTTTTGGAGGAACTCTAATTGGTAATGTTCTAAAGAAATATAGTAAATGTGGCAATGGATTCATCTTTAGGAACACTATTCTCTCTAGTAGAGAAATAGAGAATTTAATGCATTCTTTTAATTTATTAGTAACTTTTGATATTAAAGGAGAAAAATTACCTTCACAAAGGTATTGTGGGTTGGCTAAGATTTGTACACCTAGGTAAGACATTTACTAGCCCATTCATAAATACATGTTTGCATAATAGAAGTTGAGTATTGTTGCTAAGTTTCATTGGCATTACCTAAGATTTTGTTGTGTTCATTTTTAAACCTGTCAATTTATTGGTTGAAAAATGTAAATAGGTTAGTCTGATGTGTGGATTTAAAAATGTAATAATAATGTCATCTGCATGAAGTGCTAATTTATATTGATTTTCCAAAACCTTAATGCCGGGTAGCATGACTTTTGGGCAAAGGAGACGTTGCGCGCCATCATGTGTGCGACAAAAAATGCCTGAAAAAAAGCGCACCCCCACACCAGTGCGGCTGTACAGCATTCTGTACTCACCCTCCTTCTCCAGCTCTCTAACCATCTCCCCAAGTAATCAGCCCCCCAGTATTCACCCTCTCTTACCCCAGTATTCACCCTCTCCTCAGCTTCAAGTATTCACCCTCCCCGGTACCCACCCTCTCTCCCCAATTCTCTCTCTCCCCACTACTCACTCTGTCTCTCCCCCTAGTTCCCATCCCCTAACTCCAGGTCTCTCTCCCCCAGTACCAACCCTATAACCTCAGGTCTCTCTTTCCCTAGTACCCACCCTCTAACCGCAGGTCTCTTTTCCCCAGTACTCACCGGCCAGGCTGGTGTGGGTGAGCGCATTTGTCGGAGCGCACATGACGTTGCGCACGTCTCCTTTGCCCAAAAGTGGGTGTGCCCTTAATGCCAGTTACATCAGTATGTCTTTTACTTGCTATAGCTAATAGTTAATTGGAAGAGTTCTACTGAAAGTGGAATGCAGTCTTATTGTGCATATGCAATAGGTTTATGGTAGAGAGTTGAAATAGTATCTGTATTGACCACCATAAGTGACAGGGTTAATTAAGGCCTTATGGGGGTCTGTATTGACAACCATGAGTTATAGGGTTAATTAAGGTCTTATGGGCGTCTTTATTGACCTTCATGAGTGACAGGGTTAATTAAGGCCTTATGGGGGTCTGTATTGACCACCATGAGTGATGGGGTTAATTAAGGCCTTATGGGGTCTGTATTGACCACCATGAGTTATAGGGTTAATTAAGGCCTTATGGGGGTCTGTATTGACCTTCATGAGTGACAGGGTTTATTAAGGCCTTATGGGGGTCTGTCTTGACCACCATGAGTTATAGGGTTAATTAAGGCCTTATGGGGTCTGTATTGACCACCATGATTATAGGATTAATTAAGGCCTCATGGGGGTCTGTATTGACCACCATGAGTGACGGGGTTAATTAAGGCCTTATGGGGGTCTGTATTGACCACCATGAGTTATAGGGTTAATTAAGGCCTTATGGGGGTCTGTATTGACCACCATGAGTGACAGGTTAATTAAGGCCTTATGGGGCTCTGTATTGACATTCATAAGTGACAGGGTTAATTAAGTGCTTATGGGGGTCTGTATTGACCACCATGAGTTATAGGGTTAATTAAGTGCTTATGGGGGGTCTGTATTGACCACCATGAGTTATAGGGTTAATTAAGGCCTTATGGGGGTCTGGATTGACCACCATGAGTTATAGGGTTAATTAAGGCCTTATGGGGGTCTGTATTGACCACCATGAGTGAAGGGGTTAATTAAGGCCTTATGGGGGTCTGTATTGACCTTCATGAGTGACGGGGTTAATTAAGTGCTTATGGGGGTCTGTATTGACCACCATGAGTGACGTGGTTAATTAAGGCCTTATGGGGGTCTGTATTGACCTTCATGAGTGACAGGGTTAATTAAGTGCTTATGGGGGTCTGGATTGACTACCATGAGTTAAAGGGTTAATTAAGTGCTTATGGGGGTCTGTATTGACCACCATGAGTTATAGGGTTAATTAAGGCCTTATGGGGGTCTGTATTGACCACCATGATTTATAGGGTTAATTAAGGCCTTATGGGGGTCTGTATTGAGCACCATGAGTGACAGGGTTAATTAAGGCCTTATGGGGGTCTGTATTGACCACCATGATTTATAGGGTTAATTAAGGCCCTATGGGGGTCTGTATTGACCACCATGAGTGACGGGGTTAATTAAGGCCTTATGGGGCTCTGTATTGACCTTCATGAGTGACAGGGTTAATTAAGTGCTTATGGGGGTCTATATTGACCACCATGAGTTATAGGGTTAATTAAGTGCTTATGGGGGTCTGTATTGACCACCATGAGTTATAGGGTTAATTAAGGCCTTATGGGGGTCTGGATTGACCACCATGAGTTATAGGGTCAATTAAGGCCTTATCGGGGTCTGTATTGACCACCATGAGTGACAGGGTTAATTAAGGCCTTATGGGGGTCTGTATTGACCTTCATGAGTGATGGGGTTAATTAAGGCCTTATGGGGGTCTGTATTGACCACCATGAGTGACAGGGTTATTTAAGGCCTTTTGGGGGTCTGTATTGACCACCATGAGTTATAGGGTTAATTAAGTGCTTATGGGGGGGTCTGTATTGACCACCATGAGTTATAGGGTTAATTAAGTGCTTATGGGGGTCTGTATTGACCACCATGAGTTATAGGGTAAATTAAGGCCTTATGGGGGTCTGTATTGACCACCCTGATTTATAGGGTTAATTAAGGCCTTATGGGGGACTGTATTCACCACCATGAGTGACAGGGTTAATTAAGGCCTTATGGGGGTCTGTATTGACCACCATGAGTTATAGGGTTAATTAAGGCCTTATGGGGCTCTGTATTGACCTTCATGAGTGACGGGGTTAATTAAGTGCTTATGGGGGTCTCTATTGACCACCATGAAGTATAGGGTTAATTAAGTGCTTATGGGGTCTGTATTGACCACCATGAGTTATAGGGTTAATTAAGGCCACACGCACGAAAAATACGACCATAACACGCACCTAAAAACAGTCAGAACACACCAAATACTCACAAAAAATACATAAAAAGCTTACCCTTAGCAAGGGGGGGGCACCCAGGACCTCTGAAAGTGAAGTTACACCTCCATTTAAGTGCAAATTCCAGAGTTCAGACACACGAAAATCCCCTAAGCGAGAGAAAAAATGGCCGCCGAGAAAAAACGAAAACGAGGCTCAAAGCCCAGCCACGTACACCTTACCCAAGAAGGGATCCGAGATAAGCTCGTAAACCCGCATTAACCCCAAGGGATCCGAGATAAGCTCAGAAACCTGCATTAACCCATTAACCATCGCAGTGGGGGTCCCGATCACACGCGATCGTGGACCCCCGTTGCAATGAAAATTCAAAATTCCTGGTTACGGGTCCTTAAAGGACCGTAAAGGTCCTTAAAGGACCCGTTATAAAAGAAAACAAATATACACTATCACCCTGTCACTCATGGGGGTCAATACAGACACCCATAAGCACTTAATTGACCCCCTCACTCATAGGGGTAAATAAAGACCCCCATAAAACCCTAATTAACCCTGTCACTCATGGGGTTCAATACAGACCCCCATAAGCCCTTCATTAACCCTGTCACTCATGGGGGTCAATACAGACCCCCATAAACCTTCATTAACCCTGTCACTCATGGGGGTCAATACAGACCCCCATAAGCACTTCATTAACCCTCTCACTCATGGGGGTCAATATACACCCCCATAAGCCCTACATTAACCTTGTCACTCATGGGAGTCAATACAGACCCCAATAAACCCCTAATTAAGCCTGTCATTTATGGGGGTCAATATAGACCCCATAAGCCGTTCATTAACGCTGTCACTCATGGGGGTCAATACAGACCCCCATGAGAACTTCAATAACCCGCTCACTCATGGGGGTCAATATAGACCCCCATAAGCCCTTAATTAACCCTGTCAATCATGGGGCTCAATACAGACCCCCATAAGCCCCTAATTAACCCTGTCATTCATGGGGGTCAATATAGATCCCCATAAGCCCTTCATTTACCATGGCACTCATGGGGGTCAATATAGACCCCCATAAGCCCTTCATTAACCCTGTCACTCATGGGCATCAATACAGACCCCCATAAGCACTTTATTAACCCTGTCACTCATGGGGGTCAATACAGACCCCCATAAGCACTTCATTAACACTGTCACTCATAGGGGTCAATATAGACCCCCATAAGCCCTTCATTAACCCTGTCAATCATAGGGGTCAATATAGACCCCCATAAATCCCTAATTAAAACTGTCATTCATGGTTGTCAATATAGACCCCCATGAGCCCTTCCTTAACCCTGTCACTCATGGGGGTCAATACAGGCCCCCATAAGC
Source organism: Discoglossus pictus (assembly GCA_027410445.1). Classification (NCBI taxonomy): domain Eukaryota; kingdom Metazoa; phylum Chordata; class Amphibia; order Anura; family Alytidae; genus Discoglossus; species Discoglossus pictus. Next base: position 22,985 of record JAPZIH010000743.1, read on the forward strand.
ACTTCATTAACCCTGTCACTCATGGGGGTCAATACAGACCCCCATAAGCACTTCATTAACCCTCTCACTCATGGGGGTCAATATACACCCCCATAAGCCCTACATTAACCTTGTCACTCATGGGAGTCAATACAGACCCCAATAAACCCCTAATTAAGCCTGTCATTTATGGGGGTCAATATAGACCCCATAAGCCGTTCATTAACGCTGTCACTCATGGGGGTCAATACAGACCCCCATGAGAACTTCAATAACCCGCTCACTCATGGGGGTCAATATAGACCCCCATAAGCCCTTAATTAACCCTGTCAATCATGGGGCTCAATACAGACCCCCATAAGCCCCTAATTAACCCTGTCATTCATGGGGGTCAATATAGACCCCCATAAGCCCTTCATTTACCATGGCACTCATGGGGGTCAATATAGACCCCCATAAGCCCTTCATTAACCCTGTCACTCATGGGCATCAATACAGGCCCCCATAAGCACTTTATTAACCCTGTCACTCATGGGGGTCAATACAGACCCCTATAAGCCCTTCATTAACCCTGTCATTCATGGGGGTCTATACAGACCCCTATAAGCCCTTCATTAACCCTGTCACTCATAGGGGTCAATATAGACCCCCATAAGCCCTTCATTAACCCTGTCAATCATAGGGGTCAATATAGACCCCCATAAATCCCTAATTAAAACTGTCATTCATGGTTGTCAATATAGACCCCCATGAGCCCTTCCTTAACCCTGTCACTCATGGGGGTCAATACAGGCCCCCATAAGCACTTCATTAACCCTGTCACTTATGGGGGTCAATACAGACCCCCATAAGCACTTCATTAACTCTGTCACTCATGGGGGTCAATACAGACCCCCCTAAGCCCTTCATTAACCCTGTCACTCATGGGGGTCAATACAGACCACCATAAACCCCTAATTAACCCTGTCATTCATGGGGGTCCATATAGACCCCCATAAGCCCTTCATTTACCCTGTCACTCATGGTGGTCAATATAGAAACACATAAGCCCTTCATTAACCCTGTCACTCATGGGGGTCAATACAGGCTCCCATAAGCAATTCATTAACCCTGTCACTCATGGGGGTCAATACAGACCCCCATAAGCCGTTCATTAACCCTGTCACTCATGGGGGTCAATACAGACCCGCCATAAGCCCTTCATTAACCCTGTCCCTCATGGGGGTCAATATAGACCCCCATAAGCCCTTCATTAACCCTGACACTCATGGGAGTCAATATCGACCCCAATAAACCCCAAATTAACCCTGTCATTCATGGGGGTCAATATCGACCCCCATAAGCCCTTCAATAACCCTGTCACTCATGGGGGTCAATACAGGCCCCCATAAGCACTTCATTAACCCTGTCACTCATGGGGGTCAATACAGACCCCCATAAACCCCTAATTAACCCTGTCATTCATGGGGGTCCATATAGACCCCCATAAGCCCTTCATTTACCCTGTCACTCATGGTGGTCAATATAGACCCACATAAGCCCTTCATTAACCCTGTCACTCATGGGGGTCAATACAGGCTCCCATAAGCAATTCATTAACCCTGTCACTCATGGGGGTCAATACAGACCCCCATAAGCCGTTCATTAACCCTGTCACTCATGGGGGTCAATACAGAACCGCCATAAGCCCTTCATTAACCCTGTCCCTCATGGGGGTCAATATAGACCCCCATAAGCCCTTCATTAACCCTGAGACTCATGGGAGTCAATATCGACCCCAATAAACCCCAAATTAACCCTGTCATTCATGGGGGTCAATATAGACCCCCATAAGCCCTTCAATAACCCTGTCACTCATGGGGGTCAATACAGGCCCCCATAAGCACTTCATTAACCCTGTCACTCATGGGGGTCAATACAGACCCCCATAAGCACTTCATTAACCCTGTCCCTCATGGGGGTCAATACAGACCCCCATAAGCCCTTCATTAACCCTGTCACTCATGGGGGTCAATACAGGCCCCCATAAGCACTTCATTAACTCTGTCACTCTTTGGGGTCAATACAGACCCCCATAAGCCCTTCATTAACCCTGTCACTCATAGGGGTCAATATAGACCCCCTTAAGCCCTTCATTAACCCTGTCACTCATGGGGGTCAATACAGACCCCCATAAGCCCTTCATTAACTGTGTCACTCATGGGGGTCAATACTAACCCCTATAAGCACTTCATAAACCCCCTCACTCAGGGCGGTCAATACAGACCCCCATAAGCCCTTCATTAACTCTGTCACTCATGAGGGTCATCATAGACCCCCTTAAGCCCTTCATTAACACTATCACTCATTGGGGTCAATACAGACCTCCATAAACCCTTAATTAACCCTGTCACTCATGAGGGTCAATACAGCCCCCCATAAGCCCTTAATTAACCCCCTCACTCATGGGGGACAATACAGACTCCAAAAAACCCTTAATTAACCCCATCACTCATGAGGGTCAATACAGCCCCCCATTAGCCCTTAATTAACCCCCTTTCTCATGGGGGTCAATACAGACCCCCATAAACCTCTAATTAACCCTGTCCCTCATGGGGGTCCATACAGACCCTTATAAGCCTCTATTTAACCCCATCAGTCCCATAAGGGTATATTAAGACTTTTATGGGCCTGTTACAACCCAACATTAACCACATAAGTGCCACGATGGTCCTCAAGGACCATCATGACACTAAGTATAAACACTACACTGCACTATACCCCCCCAATAAAACATTAAATATCAACTAAACACCCTCTACACTAACCTAGTAACACCTACACTACCTACCTACATATCCCCTAATAACCCCCACCACTCTAATTACATAAAATAAAAAAGCCTTAAGTCAAAACAAATTAAAAATATACATTACATAAAATAAAAAACCTAAGTCACAAAAAATAAAAAAAGGAACATTACAGAAAATAAAAAAACACATTACAACCCCCCCCCCTTACTACAGAAAAAAAAATGACACACCTGAAAAGGAAATACATATAATACATACAATACAATACATACAATATAATGCATACAATATAATACATACAATACAATATAATACAATTCAATACAATACAATACACCCCTATCTAATATACAATACATTCTATCTATCTAATATACATCCCCCAATCAATCTAAATAAATACCATAATCTAATATACATCCTATCTATCTAATATGCATCCCCCAATCTATCTAAACAAATACCATAATCTAATATACATCCTATCTATATAATATACATCCCCCAATCTATCTAAATAAATACCATAATCTAATATACATCCTATCTACATAATATACATCCCCCAATCTATCTAAATAAATAACACAATCTATTATACAATACATGCTATGCTATCTATATAAAACAAATACCCCTAGTTAACATACAATAAATGCTATCTATATATAAAATAATTTAATTCTAAGCTAAACTAAAATAGTTAAGACCACTTACCTTTGCAGATGCCCATTCAGGCACCTAGGGGAAAAAAATAATAAAAAATATTTATTTTACAGTACATAAATAAACATTCTAAACATTCTAATTATTATACTCACCTTTCCGGCATGTCCCGTACTTATTCTTTTCTTCTTTTCATCGCGGCAGCTGTTAAAAAAAACATAACATTAATACATAAACACAAAAACTAAAAAAACATAATCTATATTGTACTTACCTCCCCGCTATGTCTCCGGCCTCCTCCGCCTCCTCTTCTGCCACGCCCTGTAAAAAAATAAAAAATACTTACATCCGCACTCATGGACATCCCCGACGCTAATGAGGCTCCCGGAGACTTTTCCGGAAGAAAATAGGCAATGGTGTCTTCTGATTGGTTGAAATTGCTGTCTATCATATTCACCCAATCAGGAGGCGCCAATGTGTGAGGCAATCAGAAAGGGATACACCCTAAAATCCCATTCTGATTGGATAATGCACCTGTCAATCTTTATTCAAACCAATCACAAGGCGCAGATGCCTTCAGCCAATCACAATGGAATACACCCCCCACAGGGTGATTGGCTGGAGGCATCTGCGCATTCTGATTGGTTGCACTGACAAAAGCCAATCACAATGGAATACACCCCCATGTACTGATTGGTGAAGGATTTGCGCCTTCTCATTGGCTATTGTCAATGTCAATCAGTATTACAGCCAATGGGAAGGCGCAGATGTCTTCACCAAACAGTACGTGGGGGTGTATTCCATTGTGATTGGCTGATGGCAATAAAGCCTTCGGATTGGTTCAAATAAAGATTGACAGGTGCGTTATCCAATCAGCATGGTATTTTGGGGTGTATCCCTTTCTCATTGGTTCACAATTGGTGTCTTCTCATTGGCTGAATTTGATAGACAGCGTTTTCAGCCAATCAGAAGCCGCCATTGCCAATTTTATTCTGGAACACTCCGTAGGAAGCTCATTAGCGTCGGAGACATCCACCAGGGTGGATGTGTGTCGTTTGTTTTTTTTTTATTCTTTTTTTTAAAGAGCAGGAAGATGCTTCTGGGGCACAACACCAGGAGGCCAGAGACATCGCGAGGAGGTAAGTATAATGTAGATTGTGTTTATTTTACTTTGTTTCATGTTTATGTATGTGTGCTAATGTAATGTTTTTATTTTATTTAGAATGTTTAGTTATTTTATGTAAACGTGTTGTAGTAATTTTTAAATCTTTTTTACCCTAGGTTGGTGATCTGAAGAAACATCTCAAAGGTAAGTGGTCTTAATTATTTTATTGGAGCTTAAAATTAGGGTTGCTATATAGAGATAGCATGTACTGCATATTAGATAGATAGGGGGATGTATAGTATATAGATAGTATTTATTGTGTATTAGATATATAGGGGGATGTATATTAGTTAGATAGTATTGTATATTAGATAGGGGGATGTATATTAGATATGGGGGATGTATATTAGATATGGGGGATGTACATTAGATAGGGGTGTATTGAATTATATTGTATGTATTGTATTGTATGTATTATATGTATTTCCTTTTCAGGTGTCTAATTTTTTTTTTATGTAGTGGGGGGGGGGGGGGTTTGTAATTTTTTTATTTTCTGTAATGTTCCTTTTTTCATTTTTTGTGACAGTTTTTTTTTCTGTAATGTACAATTTTTATTTTTGGTGATTTTAGTTTTTTTTAATTTTATGTAATGTAGATTTTGGAATTTTGATGACTTTAGTTTTTTTGGATTTCTGTAATTAGAGTGGTGGGGGTTATTAGGGGGTAGGTAGGTAAGTAGGTAGTGTAGGTGTTAATAGGTTAGTGTAGAGGGTGTTTAGTGGATATTTAATGTTTTATTGGGGCGGTATAGTGCAGTGTAGTGCTGGGGATAAATAGAGGCTTATGAGGGGTTAAAATGGTGTAGTGCTTACACTTTGGGTCATGAGGGTCCTGGATGATCCTCATGGCACTTATACTGTTATTACATGCGTTCATTAGTGTGTTAGAGGGGTCTATATAGTTGAGGCACACAGTACACTCACATTGTGTGGCAAACAGCATTTCAACACTTTCTTTTGTTTACATTTAGATATAAATACAAATGCAAATTGTTACATATATTACATTTAAAAAAATATACTGTAAATAAATAACAAAATAATACATTAATATATATAAATATAATGGTTCCTTGCCTCAGTTACGGCACTTGTTCTCACTCATTATAATAATCATGGCGTTCTTATTTTCTGTCTGTCCCTAGAGTTTCATCCATAAAACTTGATTTGGGTACTTTCTACTCTGAAATCTCTTGCGGACAAGGTTTGAGTAATGGATGTGGGCTGAGTGCCCTAAAAATTCTAGTGAAAAGATTAACATAAACGTTGGGGGGGGGGGGGGACGATTTATGGGTATACCGAAAATTGCCCATTCAATTAGCGTGGGGCCAATGATTACAGGCAGACTAGGACAATATGTAGCATATCCTAGAATGTATATATATATATATATATATATATATATATATATATATATAATATTTATTTTACTATTGCATCAAAAACAGAGCATCAGCACAGTCGGTGCATTTTTATGGCTTACATAATGGATATGAGAAAAAAAAAAAACATCACTGTCAACCTGTATTTAGGAATAACCAAAGGAATTGTGTTGGTCTAACAAATTTTAATAGTACAAAAGTTTTTATCTCATGTCCCTGAAAGGATCACTGTAGATTAGCAAAAACTTTATATGTTTGTGAAGTATGCATCAAGCTAATAAGGTTATCAACTCTATAAATTATGGGCATAAAAGCATTATCATTGAAAATCTTAATTTTAACAAGCTCTGGTCCATATTCTATTTTCCAATTCTCAAAGTTACATACACTTAAAAACCACTATAAAAAAATTGCTGCACATTCTATTAGCTACTCGCAATCCGATTACAAGTTCCCCATCAACAATTACTACGGGCCAGCCAAAGACGCAAAACCGGCCTTAGAACTCCATTGGTTTAAGCACAGCTTAAATATTAATAGATCTAAATAACAGATAATCTATTAGACCCGTAGCTCTAGCTCGCAAATAAAGTCTAACCTGCAACTGAAAAAAAGTGTCACGTTTCTGTCAATTATATTATGAGTACTAAATAGGACTCGCAAGGGCTTTTTCAATCAATTATTAGAGCTTTAACAGCTATTAAACACGCAATACTGTACTTCCAAATACGCATTTAACTTTTTTTTGTATAGTTTTTTTCGGGTCCCGGGACTTAATGGGTTAATAAATATCATGGAAGCCACATGGACTAGAACAGTTGCATTAATGAATTTGATTGATTTCTATATTGCTGGATTGCGAGTCTGATTGCTAAATTTACTTCTCAACACTAATTCATTTGTAGTCTCTGAGTGAAGTTTAAGTATAAACTCCATGTTTTACTGACATCATGACAGTCTCATTTACTATTGGCTGTCTCTAAGAAGTATTGTGAGTGTCTAAGAAGTTAAGATAATAATCCACAAAAAAAGGTGTTCTATAATCCTCTATGAATTGACTCTATCAATTCACATTAACAGTCTTATTAAATTGTGATTCAGTAAATTCTAAAGGGCTCTATATAAGCACACAGCATATTTTATTTACAGAAGTATTTAGTTAGTGAAGACCTTGCTTTTGAATAGAAGTTTACTAACTAAAAGCTTCTGTAAATAAAATATGCTGCGTGCTTAAATAGAGCCCTTTAGAATTTACCAAATCGCAATTTAATAAGGCTGTTAGGGCCTCATTCAATTGCGATTTGGCCAATTGAATAGGGCTCTAAATAAGCACATAGCATATCTTTTTTAAATACGTTTTTAGTTAGTGAAAACCTTCCTTTTGGATAGATGTTTACTAAATAAAAACTTCTTTAAAAAGAGAAGAGCAAAGAGGAAATTAAATAATACATTTGGCTGAGGGGGAGAGATGAGATGAGAAGAGAATAAAGTGGGTCATTTAGAGGGAACTTGGAAAAATAACATGGGAATAGTTTGGTAGAAATATATAAATTTCTATATATGCTAACATACACTGATACCTATTTTTCTATGACAATCAATTGGAAACTATCACCTACAAATAACAAAATGTATGTTTTGTAAATCTATTTCTCTATATAGAACAGAGTTCAGTTTGTGTGTGTATATGTTAAAGCACTATTTAAATGCCAGGACCATCTCTAAAATGGAACCATTAGCTTTCAAAAATTGTAAGAATATTTATTTTTAGACATGTTTGTATATAATGTTTTACTTGCTTGAAGATACTGCCAACTGTCAGAGCCATATAAATCATGTTTAATTATTTCTTGAAAAAGTCATAATTTCACCATTTCTCATGATATGAAATAAACATGAAATACTTGCCATCTTAAAAAGGCCATAATACCCATCCCATGTGGCAAAATCTAGACCTATGGGTTTTAAAGTAGATTGAGGTGCGTCAACTATGTATTTTTTTATTTTTCCCATAAGTATAGGTTACGATTGATTGGGATATATTTTTTATAATGTTTGGCTTTTGACATAAGTAACCATGCAACTTTGTTAACTTCCACTGAAATGCATAAATCTTGTTATATTTCTATCCATGGTAATGGTAGTTTAGAGTAATACCAGTTGAATGAATCTTGCTGCTAAATAATAGTGTTTTATATTTGAAACCAATAGTCCACCCGGTGTTTTATGTTTTTGAAGTGTATTTTGATTAATTCCAGAGACATTTTGGGAAAAGCTTTTGGATTTTTTCCAGAATTTTTGGAGGAACTCTAATTGGTAATGTTCTAAAGAAATATAGTAAATGTGGCAATGGATTCATCTTTAGGAACACTATTCTCTCTAGTAGAGAAATAGAGAATTTAATGCATTCTTTTAATTTATTAGTAACTTTTGATATTAAAGGAGAAAAATTACCTTCACAAAGGTATTGTGGGTTGGCTAAGATTTGTACACCTAGGTAAGACATTTACTAGCCCATTCATAAATACATGTTTGCATAATAGAAGTTGAGTATTGTTGCTAAGTTTCATTGGCATTACCTAAGATTTTGTTGTGTTCATTTTTAAACCTGTCAATTTATTGGTTGAAAAATGTAAATAAGTTAGTCTGATGTGTGGATTTAAAAATGTAATAATAATGTCATCTGCATGAAGTGCTAATTTATATTGATTTTCCAAAACCTTAATGCCGGTAGCATGACTTTTGGGCAAAGGAGACGTGCGCGCCATCATGTGTGCGACAAAAAATGCCTGAAAAAAAGCGCACCCCCACACCAGTGCGGCTGTACAGCATTCTGTACTCACCCTCCTTCTCCAGCTCTCTAACCATCTCCCCAAGTAATCACCCCCCCAGTATTCACCCTCTCTTACCCCAGTATTCACCCTCTCCTCAGCTTCAAGTATTCACCCTCCCCGGTACCCACCCTCTCTCCCCAATTCTCTCTCTCCCCACTACTCACTCTGTCTCTCCCCCTAGTTCCCATCCCCTAACTCCAGGTCTCTCTCCCCCAGTACCAACCCTATAACCTCAGGTCTCTCTTTCCCTAGTACCCACCCTCTAACCGCAGGTCTCTTTTCCCCAGTACTCACCGGCCAGGCTGGTGTGGGTGAGCGCATTTGTCGGAGCGCACATGACGTTGCGCACGTCTCCTTTGCCCAAAAGTGGGTGTGCCCTTAATGCCAGTTACATCAGTATGTCTTTTACTTGCTATAGCTAATAGTTAATTGGAAGAGTTCTACTGAAAGTGGAATGCAGTCTTATTGTGCATATGCAATAGGTTTATGGTAGAGAGTTGAAATAGTATCTGTATTGACCACCATAAGTGACAGGGTTAATTAAGGCCTTATGGGGGTCTGTATTGACAACCATGAGTTATAGGGTTAATTAAGGTCTTATGGGGGTCTGTATTGACCTTCATGAGTGACGGGGTTAATTAAGGCCTTATGGGGGTCTGTATTGACCACCATGAGTGATGGGGTTAATTAAGGCCTTATGGGGTCTGTGATGACCACCATGAGTTATAGGGTTAATTAAGGCCTTATGGGGGTCTGTATTGACCTTCATGAGTGACGGGGTTTATTAAGGCCTTATGGGGGTCTGTCTTGACCACCATGAGTTATAGGGTTAATTAAGGCCTTATGGGGTCTGTATTGACCACCATGATTATAGGATTAATTAAGGCCTCATGGGGGTCTGTATTGACCACCATGAGTGACGGGGTTAATTAAGGCCTTATGGGGGTCTGTATTGACCACCATGAGTTATAGGGTTAATTAAGGCCTTATGGGGGTCTGTATTGACCACCATGAGTGACAGGTTAATTAAGGCCTTATGGGGCTCTGTATTGACATTCATGAGTGACGGGGTTAATTAAGTGCTTATGGGGGTCTGTATTGACCACCATGAGTTATAGGGTTAATTAAGTGCTTATGGGGGGTCTGTATTGACCACCATGAGTTATAGGGTTAATTAAGGCCTTATGGGGGTCTGGATTGACCACCATGAGTTATAGGGTTAATTAAGGCCTTATGGGGGTCTGTATTGACCACCATGAGTGAAGAGGTTAATTAAGGCCTTATGGGGGTCTGTATTGACCTTCATGAGTGACGGGTTAATTAAGTGCTTATGGGGGTCTGTATTGACCACCATGAGTGACGTGGTTAATTAAGGCCTTATGGGGGTCTGTATTGACCTTCATGAGTGACGGGGTTAATTAAGTGCTTATGGGGGTCTGGATTGACTACCATGAGTTAAAGGGTTAATTAAGTGCTTATGGGGGTCTGTATTGACCACCATGAGTTATAGGGTAAATTAAGGCCTTATGGGGGTCTGTATTGACCACCCTGATTTATAGGGTTAATTAAGGCCTTATGGGGGACTGTATTCACCACCATGAGTGACAGGGTTAATTAAGGCCTTATGGGGGTCTGTATTGACCACCATGAGTTATAGGGTTAATTAAGTGCTTATGTGGGTCTGTATTGACCACCATGAGTTATAGGATTAATTAAGGCCTTAAGGGGGTCTGTATTGACCACCATGAGTGACGGGGTTAATTAAGACCTTATGGGGCTCTGTATTGACCTTCATGAGTGACGGGGTTAATTAAGTGCTTATGGGGTCTGTATTGACCACCATGAGTTATAGGGTTAATTAAGGCCTTATGGGGGTCTGGATTGACCACCATGAGTTATAGGGTTAATTAAGGCCTTATGGGGGTCTGTATTGACCACCATGAGTGACGGGGTTAATTAAGGCCTTATGGGGGTCTGTATTGACCTTCATGAGTGACGGGTTAATTAAGTGCTTATGTTGGTCTGTATTGACCACCATGAGTTATAGGATTAATTAAGGCCTTATGGGGGTCTGTATTGACCACAGATGAGTTATAGGGTTAATTAAGACCTTATGGGGGTCTGTATTGACCCCCATGAGTGACGGGTGAATTAAGGCCTTATGGGCGTCTGTATTGACCCCCATGAGTGACAGGGTTAATTAAGTGCTTATGGGAGTCTGTGTTGACCACCATGAGTTATAGGGTTAATTATAGTTGCCTGGGGTTAATATTTTTAGTACGAGTCCTTTCAGGACCTTTACGGTCCTTCAAGGACCCCTTGAGGCAGGAAATTTAAAATTTAAATGCAGCAGGATCACGATCGGTGCCAATCGGGGACTCCCGCTGCAGGGGGTTAATGTGGGGGGGCTGCGGAAGTCCCTGTGGACCCCTGCAGCAAGGGGTTTATGTGGGTACACTTCAGGGGTCCCGATGGGGACCCCCAACATAGAGGGGGGTTAGTTGTAGGTGCCGCGGCCGGGATTGGGTAATAGTGTGCCGCGGCCCCTTTAAGGAGCCATTGCGGGGAATTTAAAACTTTTAAATGCAGCGGGGGGCCTGATCTATGCAGATCGGGGACCCCCCCTGCATTGGGTTTATGTGGGGACACTTCAGGGGTCCCGATTGGAACCCCCAACATAGAGGGGAGTTAATTGTAGGTGCCGCGGCCCGGGATTGGGTAATAGTGTGCCGCGGCCCCTTTAAGGAGCCGCGGCGGGGAATTTAAAGCTTTTAAATGCAAAGGGGGGCCTGATCTATGCAGATTAGGGACCCCCCCCCCTGCAATGGGTTTATGTGGGGACACTTTGGGGGTCCCGATGGGGACCCCCAACATAGAGGGGGGTTAGTTGTAGGTGCCGCGGCCGGGATTGGGTAATAGTGTGCCGCGGCCCCTTTAAGGAGCCATTGCGGGGAATTTAAAACTTTTAAATGCAGCGGGGGGCCTGATCTATGCAGATCGGGGACCCCCCCTGCATTGGGTTTATGTGGGGACACTTCAGGGGTCCCGATTGGAACCCCCAACATAGAGGGGAGTTAATTGTAGGTGCCGCGGCCCGGGATTGGGTAATAGTGTGCCGCGGCCCCTTTAAGGAGCCGCGGCGGGGAATTTAAAGCTTTTAAATGCAAAGGGGGGCCTGATCTATGCAGATTAGGGACCCCCCCCCTGCAATGGGTTTATGTGGGGACACTTTGGGGGTCCCGATGGGGACCCCCAGCATAGAGGGGGGTTAATTGTAGGTGCCGCGGCCCGTATTGGGTAATAGTGTGCCACGGCCCCTTTAAGGAGCCGCGGCGGGGAATTTAAAACTTTTAAATGCAGCGGGGGCCTGATCGGTGCCCCCGCTGCAAGGGGTTAATGTGGGGGTGCTGCAGGGGTCCCGATAGGGACCCCTGCAGCATGGGGATGTGTAAAAGCATAGGTTCTGAGCTGGGGTTTGCTGTTTTTCATGCCAGGGTAGGATTGCCTGGTATTTCGGTACGGGGTCACTCTTTGGAGGGGATACACAACAGGATATTTATCCCTGGAAATGGACACAAGTGAGGCAAAGAGTTGTCTCTCAGTGGGTGAATTAGGAAAGGATGGCAGGCAAGCCACTCTGGTACATCAGGCAGGAATCCCCAGGGCAACACGTCTATGGGTTACGTAGGGTTTTGTTTTTGGCACGACGGAATGACACTCAAATGGTCATAGGCAGCTATTATACATTCTTTTGACTGGTAATTGGAGCAGTCAGCAAGTGCTTGCCCAGTTGGTGCTATGCCCTAGTGTTATTCGGTCTTAGCCCAGAGCTGGGCGTGGCCCCGGGGGAAAGATGGATCAGTAGCAGATATGGAGCTCTGAGTGCTGTTTTAGGAGTGTGTGTGGCTGGCTATGGAGTTTTTGGTGTGGGGAGTCGAATCCGCAAAAGGTATTATGTGGTCTTCTCCGTGGTGGGACAGTGGTAAAATGGGAGAGATCCTACCCTACAGTGGTACGGATGTTGCAACACAGTAGGCCCTGGATGAGGCTTCAGGGCGCAGGGTGTACTGTCTCTGTCCAGGCTCCTCCCATCTGGGTTATGTTTATTTATTTATCGTCATGGTTATTACGTCATGCTGTGTTTACCAATAAACGCTGTGGCCAGTTATCTCGCAAGAAGTGGTCTTTGTCTACTTTTTATACTCAATGGGTGATGGGGTATAAATTCTTATATGCACATACCAAATGGGCCTTGCTTAGGTCATGAAGGCCACCTCAGGCTTGCCTGGGGTTGGAGGGAGGGACCACTTGACCTGGCAGGACCGGGTAAGGGCAGGAGGTGGCTAGCTGGGGGAGGTGTAGCCATTGTAGGCGTTTGGAACCAATTTCCAGTTTGCCCCCAGCTAGCCATGGGAGCAGATTCCCACCCACCCATCCCTTGAGTATTGTTGTTAACGTGATGTATATGTAGTACTTTAAAAAAAAAATCAAAAGATACGGATGAATAATAGCAAGTTGTGGATTATTTTGTTTATTGTCTGAAGTACTCGTTGTTGTGGATGTATCATTTATGTATATATTATATGGTATCAAAAGTTTGTTTATGTTGTCACAGCGGCGGGTGATGAGGAGAGTCGCCGGGACAGTGGTAAAATGGGGGACATCCTACCCTACGGTGGTACAGATGTTCCAAGACGGTAGGCCCTGGATGAGGCTTCAGGGCGTAGGATATACTGTCTCTGTCCAGGCTCCTCCCCTTGGGGGTTATGTTTATTTATTTATCGTCATGGTTATTACGTCATGTTGTGTTTACCAATAAACTCTGTGGCCAGTTATCTCCCAAGAAGTGGTCTGTGTCTAATTTTTATATTTAATGGATGATGGGGTATAAATTCTTATATGCACATACCAAATGGCCTTGCTTAGGTCATGCATTTTTATAGCAATCACATTATAAAGTACTTGTTATTGTCTATATATTTCCAGGCATACAAGCATTCTCTTCATCAACGATTAAACACTTTAAGATCTTCTACTCTCTCGACTTTTCCTTCTCCTATAACTTTCTTTTCATGCTTGTGCTAACAGATTCTTAGTCTTCTTAAATACTTTAGGTTTTACCTTCAAACTGCTACCAAAAATTGTATTCATCATTAAGAAGCCCTTAACCTTTTTCAGCATATTTCAAATCCTTCCTGCCACTGTCATGTTGCAAAATAAGGCTGTTTGTACTCTCTCTTATTCACATATTTTCTTTCTACAATTGATTGGATACCTGTTTTTCATTATGAATGTAAGAATTTTTTACCACTGGTACCTGTATTTGGACGATGTTTAAAAGACAAAATAATGCAAGTGAGAAACATCAAACTAAAATATATAGTTCTAGATACACAACCTTCAAGCTTAAAGGGCCATTTAAATCAACACAATTTGGACCAGGCCACTATAAAGATCTCTTAAATGCATTGCATAATGTTGAAATACTTTTTGAATTTTTGAAATACATGCATTTTTTCACTGAGGATCAAATCTGTGTTTAGATATGTTTTCATCTCTGAAAGACTGCCCCCAGCTTGGAGGAGGGGGGCTGGATCTTGCTTCATTACTGCAACCAATTAGAATGCAGGGTTTGTCCCATTCAAGTCAATGGTAAGACTGCTTACATTTCCAGTTTGAAGGCAACAGAACTTGGAATGTTTATGTAATTTCCTATGGAAGAAAATTCACCTTTATGCACTCTTGCCTCTCTGGAATTTGAACACTTTAGAACAGTGCTCTGCTCCTAAGCTGTCCGTGTAAAGATCAAAAGGAAAACAAATTAACAGTTAACAAATCAGGCATGTTATACTGAACTCACCTAAAATAGGTCAGTTATGGTTAACTGGTCAGTGTAGTTCTGAGTCCAGGGAAAAACTGTCAATCACTGTCTTCCCTATAGACAATCATCACACCACACGCTCATTGGCTATGTTATTACTTTTGCAACAGCTAATAGGCAGGATACACTTTGTAAGTAAACAAAGGCTTAAACTTTATATATTTTATCTGTTATTAGTGTAATTAAAAAAATAGATCATTTTAATATACAATATTGTGCTCTTTCACACCGAGAAAAACACTTACTGCAAGGTAAATGACCTTTAAGAATCTCATTCTTTCATCTCTCCATTCTTCAACAATTTCTGTACGTGTTGTATGTGCACTTATCCTTTTTCTCATTATATTAGTTGTGACAAGTTTCCTTTCCATTGTGCTCTGTCAAATGCACACATTATCTTACTTTTTCTGTCAGTGAACCACCCTGTGCCAATCAGAGTTGTGTGGGTTATTCCCGTTGGACTGAGCCTCTTGACTAAGGGATTCACCATACTAGTGATACCATGTGTACTTCTGGGTATATTCAGTGTTCTACATAGTGTAGGTGGTAGCTTTGCTATATTATAATACTGGAGGTATTGTGATTGTGGTTAACAGCTTGCCACATTGCTTATGTTCATATTTAAACATGGCTGATAGTTTGTATTGATTTTTCTATGTAGTTTTATTTGTAATTCTGTTATATTGTGTGACCTTGTCTATGGAGGTGTAAACAAGTTACTGTTTGTAAAAAAGAGATCTCATCAAGCCTCCCTGTGGAACTGACATGTTACTTCAGCTCCACTTAAACAACGGGAGAGTTAATATTCCATTTTTGCTTTCTGACCTAGTGATCGCAATCTTAGCTTCAAACTACTAATTGGACTACTACTACTTTATTTTAGTTTTTACTATAACCGTTGCATTTTCCCTATAAATGTTCTGTATTCTTTTGAATAACATTAGTCTTTCTTGGTTCAGACATAAGTATAGGACTGTGTTCTTTCCTTGGATGGTGGATTCCATGCTTTCTTTGTGTCTATATGATGTGCTGAGAGCCTACAAATAGCTGTTGTCTACTCCAGCCGGTGAGGTGTAGAGTGGGAACCTGTGCATGGACAAAGGTCTAACTGGCAGGATAGATGAGGTGCTGGTCAAAATGACCCATTCAGTCAGTTATATTAAAAAGTGTTCTTTTGTTTTACAAAAAGCTACATTAAGCTCACTTTCAACCTATGTGTGTCTTGTGCTCATTTGTTCCTTGAGTGCAAAAACAGGTATTCACTCACACCGACACACTGACACACAGAATGGAATAAAAACACCCATCACTCATTCTACTTTATGAATCCAAGATTTAACTCTGCTTTTACATTTCCATTGTAATTATTTTCTTTGTATCTACCCAACTTTATTATTATTATTATTATTAATATTATTATCATTGTAACGCACCAACATATTCTGTAGAGCTATACATGGGTTACGATCAAGGCAAAAAACAATGGCAGTAATAACACGTTGAAAAGGATGGAGAGTCCTATCTTTGAGCTTAGAATCCAGTGTCCAAAAACTCGCAAACTTACAATCTCTATATTGATCTACAAGCTGTTTCTTTAATGATCACGAATAGATCAGTGATAGTCAATGAAGTAGAATCAAAATGGCCACAATAGTAAGCAGCAATTGAAATGTCTTGTCATGCTTATATTAGCAGTACAATAGTACAACAGTACCATAACTGTCTTCATGGTGCTTTTTGCTGGAGCTTTGGTGGAGGTTCATTCACATTTACCCAGGAGAATCACTCCATCCAGAACCTCAAAATAAAAGTACTCAGAGGGAATTTCAGAACTATCCAACAGCGGAAAACTTTTGAAATAAAAATGATTCAATTCTGTAATACAAAGGATTTGGGCATAACATCAACATAGGCTTTCGGACCCACTATCTTAATGTCTTATAGCTAACACATTCCACTTACCTCCCCCCCGTTCTATTACTGTTTTTGTAAGCTACATGCTATGCTGAATATTTATTGCTCTTTATTTTACTCTGCTGTGTTCTTATCTACAACCTGATCTATCGACTTACTTACTGACCTATCAGGACTTTATTCACAATGCTGGTCTATTTCTCGCTTAACGCTGGCCAATTAATTTAGTCTTTCTAGTTTTTCCAATTTTTTATTTTTTTTTCATCTCTTTCTGTTTACCGTTTTTAGTTCATACTTGTATCAGTATCGCTTTTTGACTTGATAAAGAGAGGCATTATCTCTTGAAAGCTTGTCGCTTTATTATGAATATGTTTGTCCAATAAAAAAGGTATCACTATTCACTGCAATATCTGATTATTCAACTATATACCGTATATACGCGAGTATAAGCCGACCCGGGTATAAGCCGAGGCACCCATTTTACCACAAAATACTGGGTAAAATGAGTGACTTGACTATTAGCCGAGGGTGGGAAATGTGCTGCCCTCTGTGTCCCTCTTGTGCCCTCTGTGTCCCCCTCTCTCTCCTTGTCTCTTCTCCCCTCTCCCTTCCCTGTGTCTCTTCTCCCCTCTCCCTTCCCTGTGTCTCTTCCAACCTCTCCCTTCCCAGTGTCTCTTCCCCCCTCCCTTATCACCCTCCTCATCCTCCCATCTTCATCCTCAACCTCCCTCCTCATCCTCAACCTCCCTCCTCATCCTCAACCTCCCTCCTAATCCTCAACCTCCCTCCTCAACCTCCCTCCTCATCCTCAACCTCCCTCCTCATCCTCAAACTCCCTCCTCATCCTCAACCTCCCTCCTCATCCTCAAACTCCCTCCTCATCCTCAACCTCCCTCCTCAACCTCCCTCCTCAACCCCCCATCCTCAACCCCCCTCCTCAACCCCCATGCTCATCCTCTCTCCTTAACCCCCGATCCTCAACCTCCCATCCTCAACCCCCCTCCTCAACCTCAACCCCCCTCCTCAACCCCTCCTCCTCATCCTCAACTACCCTCCTCATCCTCAACCTCCCTCCTCAACCCCCCATCCTCAACCCCTTTCTCAACCTCCCTCCTCAACCCCCCAATCCTCAACCCCCTCCTCAAGCCCCCATCCTCATCCTCCCTCCTCAACCCCCATCCTCATCCTCAACCCCCTCCTCAACCTCAATCCTCCTCAACCTCAACCCCCCTCAACCCCAACCCCTCCTCCTCAACCCCCCTCCTCAACCTCCCCCTTTAACCCCCCATCCTCAACCCCCCTATCCTCAACCCGCATCCTCATCCTCTCTCCTCAACCCCCCATCCTCAACCCCCCTCCTCAGGCTCTCCTCCTCATTCTCAACCTCCCTCCTCAACCCCCTCCTCAACCCCCTCCTCAACCCCCTCCTCAACCTAAACCCTGCTCAACCTCAACTCCCCTCAACCCCAACCCCCCCTCCTCAACCCCCCTCCTCAACCTCCCTCCTCAACCTCCCTCCTCAACCTCCCTCCTCATCCTTAACCTCCCTCCTCATCCTCAACCTCCCTCCTCATCCTCAACCCCCTCCTCAACCTCCCTCCTCAACCCCCCCATCCTCAACCCCCCTCCACAACCCCCATGCTCATCCTCTCTCCTCAACCCCCCATCCTCAACCTCCCATCCTCAACCCCCCTCCTCAACCTCAACCCCCCTCCTCAACCCCTCCTCATCATCCTCAACCTCCCTCCTCATCCTCAACCTCCCTCCTCAACCCCCCATCCTCAACCCCTTCCTCAACCTCCCTCCTCAGCCCCCCAATCCTCAACCCCCTCCTCAAGCCCCCATCCTCATCATCCCTCCTAAACCCCCATCCTCATCCTCAACCCCCTCCTCAACCTCAACCCTCCTCAGCCTTAACCCTCCTCAACCTCAACCCCCCTCAACCCCAACCCCTCCTCCTCAACCCCCCTCCTCAACTTCCCTCCTCAACCCCCCATCCTCAACTCCCCTATCCTCAACCCCCATCCTCATCCTCTATCTTCAACCCCCCATCCTCAACCCCCCTCCTCAGCCCCTCCTCCTCATCCTCAACCTCCCTCCTCATCCTCAACCTCCCTCCTCATCCTCAACCCCCCTCCTCAACCCCCTCCTCAACCTCAACTCCCCTCAACCCCAACCCCCCCTTCTCAACCCCCCTCCTCAACCTCCCTCCTCAACCCCCCATCCTCAAGCCCCCTCCTCAGCCCCTCCTCCTCATCCTCAACCTCCCTCCTCATCCTCAACCTCCCTCCTCATCCTCAACCTCCCTCCTCAACCCCCCTCCTCAACCTCCCTCCTCAACCCCCCAATCCTCAACCCCCTCCTCAACCCCCCACCTCAACCCCCTCCTCAACCTCCCTCCTCAACCCCCCCATCCTCAACGCCCTCCTCAACCTTCCTCCTCAACTCCCCCATCCTCAACCCCCTCTTCAACCCCCCCATCCTCATCCTCAACCCCCCATCCTCAACCTCCCTCCTCAACCTCAACCCTCCTCAACCCCAACCCACTTCCTCAACCTCAACCCCCCTCAACCTCCCCCCTCAATCCCCCTCAACCCCAGCCCCCCCTCCTCAACCTAAACCCCCCTCCTCCACCTAAACCCCCCTAAATACCTCCCCCCTCTCCCCTCACTTACCTGCTTGTGCTCCGGCCTCCGCTCCTTGAGCTGGCGCGCATGTGACGTCACATGCGCGCTGCGTCATTAGCATATACCGGGTGCCGGCACCCGGTATATGCTAATAACGCGGCGCACATGTGACATCACTTGCGCGCCGGCGCCTGGTCAAGGAGCGGAGGCCGGAGCACAAGCAGGTAAGTGAGGGGAGAGGGGGAAGGTATTTAGGGGGGTTTAGGTGGAGGAGGGGGTTGAGGGGGTTTTAGGTTAAGGAGGGGGGAGGGAAAGAGACACGGGGGGTAGAGAGACACACGGGGGTTAGAGACACATGGGGGTTAGAGACACACGGGGGTTTAGAGACACACTGGGGGGTTAGAGAGACATGGGGGGTTAGAGAGACACAGGGGGGGGTTAGAGAGACACGTGGGGGAGAGTGACTCGAGTATAAGCCGAGGGGGCCCTTTTTTGCCTTAAAAAAGGGCTGAAAAACTCGGCTTATACTCGAGTATATATGGTATATATATATTGATCATCTCATATGCAATCATTTACTCTGTATTTCATTATAACTATTTTCACAGCTATATAATCAGTAACAAGGCTGAGGTACCAATTATTACAATGAATCTCATTACAGTTTTACATGGTTAACACCAAACCCTTTATTTTCCTTACTCAAATAAAGGACAGTATAATTTTATATTATTTTATAGAACAATACAAGTTACGTTTTAACTCCTCACATGTACCATAATACAAGAGTGTACTGTGTAAAGTGGATCTCTTTCCCCTTTGGTATTTTTAGTTGTTAGTAAACCTCCTCTGCTGCCTCCTTAATTTTCTTTTAGTTCTTCCTGAAAAGTCCACATTGTCATTGGAGCCCTGGACTCTGGATTATTTGCTGGACTCTTTTGGGCTTGCCCTGACTGTCATGACTGGCTTTGGGGCTCCACTAAATCCCACAAGTAACCTTGTTATTTGTGACTTTGTAACACTGGGTTACTAATACCTGAGACTATAAAGAGGGACATGAGATGGGTAAAGGACTGTAACAATTTATCTTTCATTTATGTGTCATGTTAAATAAGTAATGTGTACCTATAGTACAGACATGAGTGTAATGTGTGAGTATAGTTATATCATGGATGGAATGTGTGCATTTAGTTACTGTCATGGCATCCTGCTTATACAATACAAAGTTAATGCAGTCACCTGTGGGACAAATGATCAAGTTCTACAGGAATTTATATGGTTTACCACTACTGAGAGTGGCTAGGTGTACTTCCTCTCTGGCTTCAGTCATAAAGGGGGTTGTAAAAGATAGTAGATGTCGCAGGAGGGGATGGGGTTATTTTGTGATATACTGTACTCTAGTCCAGTGAGTGAATGAATCATATCCCCTCTTAGAGACACCTTTTTTTCTAGAGAAAATTAGTTTAATTTGGTTAGTCTTTCTTCATAACTTAGCCCCTCTATTCCCCTTCTTAGTTTTGTTGTCCTTCTCTGTACATTTTCCAGTTCTAAAATGTCCTTTTTATGAAGTGGTGCCCAAAACTGTACTTTATATTCCAAATGTGGGCATTCTAGGGATTTGTATAGTGGTAGAATTATATTTGCTTCCCTTGCTTCTATACCCTTTTTAATACATGCTAATAGTTTATTTGCCTTTGCAGCTGCTGTTTGGCATTGAGCACTGTTACCTAGGTGGTTGTCCACAAGCACTCCCGAATCCTTTTCAATATCTGATACCCCTAGATTTGTTTCATTAAGTTTATAAATTGCATGGCTATTTTTCCTTCCCAGATGCATAACTTTACATTTATTCGTATTAAATCTCATCTGCCAATTTCTTTGCCCATTTCTCTAAATTCCTTTGGAGGGAAAGTGCATCATTTTCTGATTTAATTACTTTGCACAACTTCGTGTCATCAGCAAAAATGAATACAATACTTTCCAGTCCTACTTCTAAGTCATTAATAAATATGTTGAAAAGGAGAGGACCTAATACTGAGCCCTGAGGAACCCCACTTACAACATTAGTCCAATCTGAGTATGTTCCATTTGCAACAACCCCTTGCTTCTTGTCTTTTAGCCAGCTCTCAACCCATGTGCATATATTTACTGCAATTCCTATGTCACAACCTGCTTATTCAATGGGGCTTGACAAGAACCTAGTTCAAGCCTACCCCAGCAGGACTGTATAGTTCTTACTACCTCTGGTATAGAAGATGGCCTCAGGATATCAGGTACACAATATAATCCCTTAGAATTAGGATTAATGCACAGCAAGACACTTACACCTTGCCTATGTAAGTTCAGATAACACTGTATACCTTTATTATCCGGCACATTTTATACAAGTTTCTGGCACACAGGCTGGCCAATCAGTAAGCCCCATTCCTAAATAATATGCAGCCCTTTGTTTACAGGGAAAACCCTGTACCTGTTCTAATTACTCAGACTATCTGCTTCTCTGCTCAAGGCCCCTGTGAGGCCGGGGTAGAGTAATCTTCACCAGATAACAACACTGTACATAATAGGCTGCTCCTGCTTTCTGGGAAACCCTGTAAAAGGATTATCTATTAGACTACTGTCTTGGGTGTTGGCTGATGCAATAGCCTGCAGAATAGCTAATGTTATGCAGAGTGTAAATCAAGATGCATACAGTATAATCATATTTTACCATAAGGACTAAGAATTACATAACCATAGTAATAAAAACAGGGTAACTTCTTGCCAGTCACGACCAATCCATAGTGTAAAACAGTCCAGTCAGGCCATGGGCATGACATCCTACATCCCTTAGTTTGCACAATAGTCTCCCATGTGGCACTGTATCAAAATCTAAAAAGACTACATCCACTGAGTTGCCTTGATACAAGTTCCTACTAACCTCCTCATTGAAACTAATTACCTATCCATCATACATCCATGTTGGCTCCTACTTATAATCCTGTTTGAATAGACATATTATTGTATATCATCCCTTATTAACTTAGCTTTCCCACTACAGAAGTGAGGCTTACAGGTCTATTTTCCCCAGATTTGCTCTGGCTCCCTTCTTAAATATAGGTATCACATCTGCTTTTCTCCAGTCATCTGGTAGAGACCCTGTGTTGAGTGAATCTTGAAAAATTAGATATAATGGTTTGGCTATTACAGAACCCAGTTACCTCAGTACCCTTGGATGTATTCTATCAGGACCTAGAGCTTTATTAACATTTATTTTTTACAACCTCTTTTGGATTTCTTCCTGCGTTAACCAATTATTTTGTGATGGTTGTGTAGCCCCATTATGTTGCAGTGTCCTAACCACTGGTACCTCTTTTGTATATACCAAAGAAAATAACCTACAGCGCCTTGCAAAAGTATTCACCCTTTTGACTTTTTATCTATTTTGTTACATTACAGCCTTAAGTTCAATGTTTTGTTAATCTGAATTGTATGCAATGGATCAGAACACAATAGCTTGGTGAAGTGAAATGAGAAAAATATATACATAAAACTATTTTTTGGGAAATAGAAAACAGAAAATTGTCATGTGCGTATGTATTCACCCCCTTTGTTATGAAGCCCATAAAAAGTTCTGGTGCAACCAATTACCTTCAGATGTCACATAATTAGTGAAATGATGTCCACCTGTGTGCAATCTAAGTGTCACATGATTTGTCCATACATATATACACACCTTTTTTGAAAGGCCCCAGAGGCTGCAACACCTAAGCAAGAGGCACCACTAACCAAACACTGCCATGAAGACCAAATAACTCTCCAAACAAGTAGGGGACAATGTTGTTGAGAAGTACAAGTCAGGGTTAGGTTATAAACAAATATCCAAATCTTTGATGATCCCCAGGAGCACCATCAAATCTATCATAACCAAATGGAAAGAACATGGCACAACAGCAAACCTGCCAAGAGATGGCCGCCCACCAAAACTCACGGACCGGGCAAGGAGGGCATTAATCAGAGAGGCAGCACAGAGACCTAAGGTAACCCTGGAGGAGCTGCAGAGTTCCACAGCAGAGACTGGAGTATCTGTACATAGGACGACAATAAGTGTCTTCTAATTAATATCGGCGCTCCATCCCAGCAACTGAGGCCCTTGCCCGCAGCCCTCGCTATGCGAGGGCCGCAGCTCGCTGCGCGAGCCCGCAAGCGTGAGCATCGGCGCGAACGCTCACAACTATATATGTGATATATATTCCCTTCTGGATCGCTACATTGGTGTGATGAAGGGGCTTGTGTACCTAAATGAAGCTGTGAACTATACCATGTAGGGTCTCCGAAGACAGGCAGGTCATAGCAGAGAGGTCAGCCTATTTGCGGTCCACTGGAGAAGGAACTGGCAAACCACTTCAGTATCTCATACCATGAAAACCATATGGATTAGCACAACCAGAAACACAGACAGATGTGCCTGGGTGCTGTGGTCCATATGGTCACCAAGAGTTGGACATGACTGAATGACTGAAAAACAACTATATGAACTATATAAAGAGTGAGGTAGCCGTGAATGTCCAGTAATCCAGTTGAATAAACAGATATTGCAGTGAATAGTGATACCTTTTTTATTGGACAAACTTATTCATAATAAAGCGACAAGCGATATGCCTCTCTTTATCAGTATCGCTTTTTGACTTGATAAAGAGAGGCATATCTCTTGAAAGGTCGTCGCTTTATTATGAATACGTTTGTCCAATAAAAAAGGTTTCACTATTCACTGCAATACTCTGATTATTCTACTTTATTTATATATATATATATTTATATGTATACATTTTATATTATATATAAAATGATACTATGTATTATAAATAAATATTTTCCTTTCTCTATATATGTATATATATATATATATATATATATATATATACATATATATTTATTTTTATTTTTTTTGTTTTGTTTTGTTTATTTATTTAGTTGTGTCCGACTCTCCTTGACCTTATTGACCACACAACATGCTCTTGTCGTGTGGGTTGACAGGTCCTTCTCCAGTGGACCACGTTTTGTCTGACCTCTCTGTTATGGCCAGCCCATCACCCCTACATGGTATAGCTCACAGCTTTATTAAGGTGCACAAGCCCCTTCACCACTACAAGGTAGCAATCGAGATTGATATATATATAAATATATATATATATATATATATATATATATATATATATATAATTTGAAGCATGGCAATGCTGTTTGCCACATATTGTGAGGCTCTCCCTCCTCTAATGTGCGGGCCTCACGATGAGCGCCTTTGGCGCTCATACCGAGCCTCTCCCCCCTCTACTTGACGTGTCTTGCGATGAACGCTTTTGCCGCTTTTCATCCCGGGCCTCGCAATGAGTGGCTTTGCTGCTCATTGCTGGCTGCAACATGTGCTGCACACATGTGTAAGCCCGTAACATCTCTGTGTCTCTTTCCCCCCACTCCCTCCCGTGTCTCTTTGCCCCCCTCTCCCTGCCCTGTGTTTTCCCCCCTTATCTCCCTCCCCTGTGTCTCTCTCCCCCCCTCTCCTGTGTCTCTTTCCCACCCTCTCCCTCTCCTTTGTATCTTTGGCCCCCCTCTCACACCTTTGAAAACCTTTGCGGGCTTGGCGGCTGTAGCGGAACCCATCCATGTTTTACCCTGTTTTATGATTATTTAATTCTTGGTTAAAATATGATCACATTGCTGTACTGTAGATATGTTGTTTTATGTTCTACAGAATATATTGGCTCAGAATATTAGCCAGACTTTTGCAGACCTAGGCTAATAGATAATCCTGTTACAGAGATTCAAGAGATAAGAAAGTTGTAAAGGATCCTTGCATTTTCCAAAGTGTTTTCATTCTCTGATAAGAACAAAGAAGTGTAATTGAATCAATGTCTGATTGTATCAAAGTTGCCAGGGAGGTGTGACCCCCCTATTGTTCTCTTTATGTGTATTGTGTGTAGCCAAATATGGGCATGTGTATTGCCTGTGGCCAATGAGATGTATATATATTTCTGCAATAACAAAATAAAGTCAGTATTCATTTGACTCCCAAATTGTGTGTCGTCCAATATGGGAGGTCGGGGATGGTGAAACTGTAGTGCCTCGTGGGTATTTTATCGTATACCAGCGGAGATTTTGGACTGCGTTTTCCAGCTCCGTTACATTTGTTGGCAAGTGGTGGAATTGTTCCCACGGTCAGAAGGACAGCTACAGGAGACACCATTCCGTGGAGTACAAATTGAGGGCAACGCTAGTATCCGTACAGCGCCCCTGGCTACAGCAGGATGGAACCGGCTAGTTTTCGGACACCGTTCCATGATGAGGATGAGGAGGAGGCCGCAGACTACAGGGAAACAGACAGAAAGGAACTCTGGTATGATGCCCTGGAAGATGCCCAATGGCGGCGAGGTGAGAGTCTCCCCAGTGATGAGCAGCGGCTACAGAAGCGTGTGGCGATGCGGATGTATCTATTGGGAGAGCAGCCCCTGGATGAGTGGGTGACAAGACTAGAGACCCTGGTATGGCGAGAGATCTGGCTAGACAACGCATACCAGGCCCTCTGGTGGCATACCGTTCGACTTACCCCCTGGACGGCTGAACACGACTTACCGGAGGGGGATGATTATGATGGCCCGGGTTTATTATGGGATGCCTTGGAGGACGATATTGATCTTGGCAGCACGGAGGGGTCTAGGTTTTGGGACATCTACGACTACCGGATGGGCATGTATGTCTGGGATGACGAAGGCGAGGTGAGCAAAGACATGACCCACCTGGTAACGAGAGAGTGGGAGCTGGAGCAGGACTACCAACACCTGCTCAGCCTTGTGCAGCCCCAACCTACTCGACAAGCAGAACCAGACTTCATTGACTGGTCCTGGGATGACCTCCAGATGGCAGGTAGAGATGGGACCGAGGTCTCTCTACCGGCCCTACAGGGGGCAGAAGGTGTCGTCCTTCCTCCCCAGCGGCAGTGTGAACCCCAGGGGGCAGAAGGTGTCGTCCTTTCCCCCCAGCGGCAGTGTGAACCCCAGGGGGCAGAAGGTGTCGTCCTTCCCCCTCAGCGGCAGTGTGAACCCCAGGGGGCAGAAGGTGTCGTCCTTTCCCCCCAGCGGCAGTGTGAACCCCAGGGGGCAGAAGGTGTCGTCCTTCCCCCTCAGCGGCAGTGTGAACCCCAGGGGGCAGAAGGTGTCGTCCTTTCCCCCCAGCGGCAGTGTGAACCCCAGGGGGCAGAAGGTGTCGTCCTTCCCCCTCAGCGGCAGTGTGAACCCCAGGGGGCAGAAGGTGTCGTCCTTCCCCCTCAGCGGCAGTGTGAACCCCAGGGGGCAGAAGGTGTCGTCCTTCCCCCCCAGCGGCAGTGTGTACCTCAGGGAGCAGAAGGTGTCGACCTTCCTCCACAGCGGCAGTGGGTACCCCAGGGGGCCAAAGGTGTCGTCCTTCCCCCCCAGCGGCAGTGTGAAACACAGGGGGCAGAAGGTGTTGTCCTTCCCCCCCAGCGACAGTTTACCCTAACCAGGGGAGACACCAATCTCCCAGACGGCGCAGATGGGACCGTGGTCTCTGCGCCCGCAGCCTGTCCAGATCCCCAACTACCGTCACTGGGACAACCGGAGGAGGGGGTAAGTACAAATTCCCCTCCCCAGCTAACTTCTAATGTGGCCCCAGGGTTAACAGAGGAAATGTTAACCCCCACTGACCCCCACGTTTCCCTGGCTACTGAGCCGGAATATGTCCCAAGTACTCCAGCAGAAGAGCTGACAGCGGGGCAGAGTGCAGTCGGCCTCTGCCCTCCCTTTGTCCCTTGTACAGAGCAGGATGTCCTGCAGGTTATACCAGCAGAAGAGCTGGCATCAGGGCAGAGTGCCGCTTGCCTCTGCCCCTCAAGTCCCCTCAGCGTGTTGCCCCATCACCACAGCAAAATATCCAGGTACCTGGTTAGACTTCCCCCCAAAGGGGAGATGTGTGACGAAGTGCCCTTCACCACTTTGGCTTGGAGAGGACTGTTTGCCAGCCTCCTGCCCTGCGACTATGGCCCTGGTACATATTGCCCTTTGGAACCAGTGTTCGGCCATACCAGAGTGTAAGTCACTCATTCTGGCCCTTTACATACAGGGGGGTCATTCTGTACTTGCCCTGTGTGAACCATGATACCCCAGATAACTGTGCCATGAAGCCCATTCATATAATGAAAGACTATGGGAAAGACTTTAGCTACATGGCAATTGAACTGTGTGAAGAGGATCTGAGCGCTATTCGGTGGTTTTGTGCGCTCAGATCCCAGCTATCTGGGGATATGGGAAATGTGAGTAAATGTGAATTGCAGTAATGCTGATGGGTTGTCAAACTAGAGAATTGACCAACAAATACTTTTGTCTGGACATCCCCAGGCCGATCCGTTGGGATCAGACCGTGTATGCCGGCTTATGGTCACGGGGGAGGTGTGTAGCGGAACCCATCCATGTTTTACCCTGTTTTATGATTATTTAATTCTTGGTTAAAATATGATCACATTGCTGTACTGTAGATATGTTGTTTTATGTTCTACAGAATATATTGGCTCAGAATATTAGCCAGACTTTTGCAGACCTAGGCTAATAGATAATCCTGTTACAGAGATTAAAGAGATAAGAAAGTTGTAAAGGATCCTTGCATTTTCCAAAGTGTTTTCATTCTCTGATAAGAACAAAGAAGTGTAATTGAATCAATGTCTGATTGTATCAAAGTTGCCAGGGAGGTGTGACCCCCCCTATTGTTCTCTTTATGTGTATTGTGTGTAGCCAAATATGGGCATGTGTATTGCCTGTGGCCAATGAGATGTATATATATTTCTGCAATAACAAAATAAAGTCAGTATTCATTTGACTCCCAAATTGTGTGTCGTCCAATATGGGAGGTCGGGGATGGTGAAACTGTAGTGCCTCGTGGGTATTTTATCGTATACCAGCGGAGATTTTGGACTGCGTTTTCCAGCTCCGTTACAGTGGCGGTTAAAGCTGTAACTTTTTTTCAAGCCCACAAGCCTTGAATCATAAATCGCTATTGCTCCAAGCCATTGCGGACCTGGCGACTTTCGGGCCTCGAGATGAGCACCTTTGGCGCTCATTTGAAATCGCATCAAACCCATAACTTTTGGGCCTTGCGATGAGCGCCTTCGATGCTAATCTCCAGAGCCGCAATGAGTGCCTTTGGCGCTCATTGCGCATGGGCAACCAGTAACTTTTAACATTGCGTTACCGTCAAACTCGCAATTACAACTATTATATGTGATATCAAATTAGTTATGAAAATAGTCATACAGCTAGTTTTAATTAGAAAACAAAATTATACCTCTGCTGGGACTAGGAGGCATCCATGATTTTTTTTGGTTAGGGTTTCCTGGACATCAGAGCTTGCATTGATTGATGCAAGCTATCTGTTTCTAAGCATATGTATCTAAACAATCCTCTCCTGCTTCCTTCCTTCTCAACAATCCCTCAGCTGATAAAAAATACACCTACAACTCTCATACTCCAGCTCCAGTGACCCTACATGGTATAGCTCACAGCTTCATTGAGGTACACAAGCCGCTTCACCACGACAAGGCAGCGATCCAGAAGGGGCGTATTTTATCATTCACACATTAATTACATATTATTTTACAAAATAATTATGAAAACTACCATTCATTGTTTACATTTTGCTTTTAACAAACCATTTTTTTAAATTAAAAATTAGAAATGTTAAAATGTCCAGAAATAAGTTATGACAGGAAAGTAAATGGGCCATCTGTTGCTAGTCAGTAATCCACCTGTGTCACCCCCAGCTTTAAGTGAGAGTCCAAACAGATCCTTTTACACAGGCACAGAGCTCTGGGTTGGCGCTCCTAGAAGCACTCTTACTTGTATCTCTGAAATCTCTGTATTATAAGTAGTTTTTGTCTGCTACTTTTATTTATGTGCTATGGGGCTTGCTCTGGAGGGACCCCATTGCTGCAATGTCCCTCAAAAACTTTTTCTATTTATTTTCTGTTTAAATTATCAATGCCCCTAATTAATATATATATGTATATATATGTATAATATATATTAATGTATATATATAATTATGTTTAATTTTGCTTTTTTGCGTATCCCCTATTCATTTAATTTGGGGGGGGATTTGTCCCCTCCACCCCCAAGTTCCTTAGCTAATATGCCCCTGCCCACGGGGAGTAATTTGCAATTACTCTTAATCATCACTCAGAAGTATGAGATAACAGCCGATGCTTGGTGGCCAGATGCATGCCCAGTTGAGGTTCATAAAAATAATGAAACAGACCTTTAAAACATCTGTTATTACACTGATTTAATCAACCAGGTTAACTCTTTGTTAATCAGTCCATTGTTAGAGTTATTTTCTTTTAAATAACTAAACTTTATAATGGCCAAAATAGAAAGCAAATAACAAAACACAACATTTTCAAATTCTTTATGTTCTATACTGTAAGTTTCCATTTTGTTTTCTGTGTTGATCTTCATTCCCTTCTCTCAGGGGCGCGTCCTTGTTAGCTAATAAACAGCCCAATTATGCTGTTGACAGCAATGGCAGTTGTAGCTGTTGCATTCCCATTGTTCTGATAATTGCTCAGCACTTTTCCCTTCCCACGTCAGGAAGCTGATCAGCAAAAGACATCGTAAATTACACTGAAATATCACAGTATAAATAAATGTTATATATTAAACACAGTATTATTTTTTTTTACATTCTAATAATATTTGCATGGTTTCAGGTAGAGAATATATTAAATATATTACTACAGAGGACATTTATTTGACTGAAGCCATCATTTCCATACTGAGTTAGCTCTGGGTTGGACAGAAGAGCTCAAAACTACATCATGAACTGCAACTTATGACAGGGTCAATTGTCCAGTTTCTTATTTCTGGAGAACAAGGGTGAGATTTACCCAAAGCTCCACACAAGGAAGTAGATGCAGGTTTTAATTATTCTATACCAGTAAACTGTGGGTAATAAGTAATCACATATAATAGCTGTCGTAATTGCGTGTTGTCGTCACGCAATGTTAATTAATACTGGCTTGTTCATGAGCAATAAGCTCCTTTGGCGCTCATTGCAGGTCTTGCGATCAGCAACATAGGCGCTCATCGCGAGGCCTGCACGACTTTGCTACAATGAGGACCGTAGGTGCTTATAGCGAGGCCCGCACGACTTTAATGTAATGAGCACCAAAGGCGCTCATAGAAGGACTAGCAATTGTGCCTTTTCCGGGTCCCTCTCAGGATCATCTGTCCCCTCATATCTGTAATTTGTCCGAGGACGCTCCACTGATAGAGGATGGAATGAGATTGAAGGCTCTAATGGCGATGCCCACACTCAGCGCTGAAGGCAGTAGGACTTTGGCACTAATCGCGGGGCACGCAAGACTTTAAAAAAATACGGTTTTAACGGACAATATTTTTTGCAACCACGTAACTCGACAGACCGCCAAAAAACCCCCAAATAATTTAAAAAATCACTTTAAAACCTCAAACACAGCTCAGGGGGAGAGCCAGGGAGCCTGTGATTGAGGTTGAAAGCTAATTGGAGGGAAAAATGGCGGCCACAAATATGTAAATGCTTTCAAAACTGATCAAAACGAGGCAGATGCACTTTAAAAATGCAAGCAACGTCGCTCATGAAAACTGCAAGACTTTGCAAAGAGAGGACAAAGGCAAGGGTGAGGGGCGAGAGGGTGGAAAGAGACACATGGGTGAGAGAGGGGGAAAAGGGACACAGGGGAGTGAAATAAGGGGGAAAAAAGCAAAAAGGGCAGGGAGGGGGGAACAGGCACAGGTGTCAGAGAGTGGGGTGTCGGGTTGGAAGATGTCTGCAATGAATGCTCATTGCAGGGCTTGTGATGATCGCCAAAGGCACTCATTGCGAGCCTCTCCCCCACTATACCTAAAGTAGAGGATGGGAGAGGCTCGCAATGAGCACCAAAGGTGCTTATTGCGAGGTATGAAAGTGGCGGGTTGGCCAAGGCCTGTAATAAGCGGCAAAGCCGCTCATTGCGGGGCTCGTGATGAGCACCGAAGGCGCTCATTGCAAGGCCCGAAAAGTAGAGAAGTGGGAGAGGCTTGCGATGAGCGCAGAAGGTGCTCATTGCGAGGCCCTCAAGTTAGAGGGGGGGGGGGGGGACCTTGCATTGTGTCTCATAACCTAATATGAGAACTGGCAGGCCTGTGTGTGCTTAGTGGAAGAGAACTGGCTGACACTGCACATAGCTCCCGCCCACTATTTCAGCTCCTTCCTCTTTACCATGACGTCACACAGTGCTGCAATAGATGATAACTTGGAACAGACCAAGTTGTGTAGAGGGATGTTATAGTAAAGTGTGGTATGTGTAATCCTGACATAGTATTTTGTATTCTTGATTCAGCTCCCCCTATTTCAGCTCCTTCCTCTTTCACGTGACGTCACACAGTGCCGCAATAGATGATAACTTAGTGTATAGAGGGAAGTGATAACAAAGTATGATGTTTTCTATTTATGATGCCGTCTTTATCCTTTTCTGCAAATAATAGTAAATTAATATTGAAATGTTTCTCTTCTGTTTCAATATATAAATAGTGATATTGTTGTGAACACATTCCAGACACCCCTCCATTTCCGCATTTAGTGGTACAGCCCGGATTTGGCCGGTAGCTCAGTGCAGCTCTGGGCTCACAGTGCTCGGTGTTATGGTGGACTTGCTATATTGTACGGGACTTTCCTGGGATTTATTGTAGGAATGGCGGAGGTGGGGAGCGGAGAGAGCCGCCGGGAGCTTTATTCGGGTGTCCCAGTGACAGGAGCCGTGTATTGCTCGCTGCGCTGGGTGATTATGACAGTCATACATAGTGTAATGGGCTGCCTTAGTGACACATTATATGCAGTGCAGGCCCCACCTGGCAATATAGGGGTTAAATACAATGGTCCTGTTATTTACCTGTATGTTTATAAGATGGATTTACCAGACTAAGTAAACAGCGGCTTCCTTTTACACTCCAACATTATTGATGAGTCCCTGAAGTCCTCTCATAGTCAGGATAACCAAATGTCTGTACAAAGACAGATAGGATCCAAAAGCTGGCCTGCTGATCAATGATAACAAGATGAAGAGCATGGCAAATAGATGGGAAAGAAGTGGAGGCAGTTACAGGTTTTATTTTCCTTGGATCCAAGACCTCTTCAGATGGAGACTGTAGTCATGACATTAAAAGATGTTTGCTTCTGGAGGAAAGCTATGGCAAGCTTGGACAAGCTATTAAAAAGTAAAGATATGACACTATCAACAAAGGTCTGCATAGTTCATGCCATGCTATTCCCAGTAGTAACATACAGATGTAGGAGCTGGACCATAATGATGTCTGAGTGCAGGAGAATTGTGGAGAGGAGAAAACTGCTTATGGTTCCTTGGACTCCAAGAAGATCCAATAAATCAACACTTCAGGAAATCAAGACAAACTGTTCCCTGGAAGGTTTGATCATAAGACTGAGGCATATCATCAGAAGATATGATTCCCTAGAGAAGACTCTCATGCTGGGATGAGTTTATCAGTGGCTTCATTTTTTAGCTCCAACATTAAAGAGTCCCTGAAATCCGCTCATAGGTAGGATACCCCAAATCTCCCTACAAAGACAGCATGTGCCCAATTGTCCCCTCACAGGCATGATCCAACAAATCTCTCAGATATCTCCGCAATTAAATGATGCGTCGAACATGGCTGCAGATTGCAGGATGCCCCAAGTCAGCAGGATCTCCCCCCCCTCCTCCAGACAGGATGCCCCCCTGCATTGCTCTTCTTAAGGCCTGGTACTCCTCCTCTCACCTCTATGTCCCATACAACACAATATAATACTGCACTGTATAATAACTTTTACATAAGGCATTATATAGGCAGCGCAAGCAGGTATCCAAATAAACTAAAGGTCCTTTCCTGTCTTATGCTACCACACGTGCATGTGTATCTGTTATGTGCACGCATGCTGCACTGCCCTGCGCCTATGAAGCTGTCTCCTTGTAGCCGATAAGTGGTTAGGGGTTTTCGGGTTAGGTTTATAGGGTTAGGGTCGGGAAGGGGTGATGGGGGATAGGGGCTTAGGGACTTCATTTTACGGGGTTAGGCTTAGGCTAAGAGGGTTAGGAGGTTAGGGTTAGGGGCGCTAAGGGGTGTAGGGGGTTAGCTTTAGGGTTAGGGCTGGCAAGGGGTGTAGAGAGGGGCTTAGGGACTTAGTTTTAGGGGGTTAGGGTTAGGACCGGCAAGGGGTGTAGGGGGTTAGGGGTTTAGGGAGTACATTGGTACACGGGACGTGAGAGCACCAGGCAACAGTGCTGGTCGCGTGTGGTAGCATAAAACAGGAAAGGTCCAAACTAAATAGCATACTGCTGTAACCGATCTGGCACTAGACAAATGTGCCACATCACAGCTAACTGGAATAAACAGTCTGCATGTAACAAGTTTCTTAGTGACATTGGACTCTGGATTTGCATGTCAGGCCACATCTGAGAAGGGTTAAAAGCAAATGTGATGCCTGCAAATGGCCCCTGCCAGACATTAAATGGGTAATAAGGTTCCTGTTTTATTTTTATGTATATAAAATACCTGGGTATGTATCTACTTTTTTTATGTACTTTATTTTAGTAAGAAATGCTTATAAGCTCTGTTTTTACCTCCTACAATCAAACAAATAGTCCCTGTATTGGTCTACCCACTGCGGCATTTGGAGACACAGACCTCTGTAGGGCTGGATGTGTAGGGTCCTCACCTATCTTGTTTCAGCAGCATGTGGCAGAGATCTGGTCACTGAATAGTTAGTATGAGACACAGCATTGCAGAGTCTGTGACTTTGTGAGCTGCAGAGGACAGATTCAAGCTGGTAACATTTATTTAATGTTTAGACAATTAAAATAGAACTTATAAAAACTTTGTAATAAAATAAAGTACATAAAAGTATATAGATCATTAATATGTATATTATATACCTAATAAAATCCAGAAGCCTTCCATATACTTCCTAATATCTCTGGACAGCTCCATCTGTTTTTTTTTTTTTCATGCCTTAAGAAGGGAAATGGAAAGCCAGTAAGCAGATACATTTAAAATTATCAAAGTATAAATGTACTGTATTTATCGGCGTATAACACGCACTTTTTCTCCCTGAAAATAGGGAGCAAATGATAGGTGCGTGTTATACGACGATATTCCCTCCCCCCTCCTCATCCTCAACCTCCCTCCTCTTTCCAAACCCCCCTCCGCATACTAACCCCCTCCTCATTCTAACCCACCCCCTCCTCAACCTAAACCCCCCTAAATACCTTCCCCCTCACTTACCTGCTTCTGCACCCGGTATATGCTAATGACGTGGCGCACATGTGACATCACATGCGCGCCGGGTCAAGGAGCGGAGCGGAGGTCGGAGCAGAAGCAGGTAAGTGAGGGGGAGGTATTTAGGGTGGTTTAGGTTGAGGAGGGGTGTTTAGGTTGAGGAGGGATTGGGTTAGAATGCGGAGGGGGGTTTAGAATATGGAGGGGGGTTTAGAATGCGGAGGGGGGTTTAGAATGAGGAGGGAGGTTGAGGTTGATGATGGGGGGAGGGGGTTGAGGATAGGGGGGAGGGGGTTGAGGAAGGAGGATGAGGATGGGGGTTTGAGGAGGGGGTTTGAGGATGGAGGTTGAGGAGGGGGTTGAGGATAAGGGGGTTGAGGAAGGAAGATGAGGATGGGGGTGTTAAAGATAGGGGGTTGAGGAAAGAGGATGAGGGAGTTGAGGAGGGGGGTTGAGGAGGTTTGAGGAGGGAGGTTGATGAGGGGGTTGAGGATGGGGGGTATGAGGAGGAAGGTTGAGGAGGGGGGTTGAGGTTGAGGAGGGGGTTTGAGGAAGGAGGATGAGGATGGGGGGTTGAGGGGGGGTGGTATGAGGAGGGGTGTTGAGGGGGTTTGTGGATGGGGGGTTGAGAAGGGGGTTTGAGGAGGGGCTTGAGGATGGGGGGTTGAGGAGGAAGGTTGAGGAGGGGGGTTGAGGATGAGGGGGGGTTGAGGATGAGGAGGGGGGTTGAGGAGGGGGGTTGAGGTTGAGGAGGGGGGCTGAGGAAGGAGGATGAGGATGGGGGGTGGAGGAGGGGGTTGAGGATGGGGGGTTTGAGTAGGGAGGATAAGGAGGGAGGTTGAGGTTGAGGATTTTGCTTCAAAGTTCTTTATTTGAATTTTTTTTCCCCCCTGAAATTTCCTTCTTAAAATGAGGTGCGTGTTATACGCCGGTGCGTGTTATATGCCGATAAATACGGTACTTATAAAATGTTTGTATTTTAGATTAAAACAAAAAGCATTTGGAGAGTAGAGATGCTGGGACACAGGAATAAAAAATTTGAAAGCATGGAGAGGAGAGCAAAATAATAAAAAATAGTGTATGTACAGAAAACAAGCAGTTTTAGATGACCTTATCACTTGAGAACATAACATTGCATTTACTTATGAACATGTTTTTCTAACTTGGAATAGATTGATATGTCCCAATAACCCATAATGGGCTGAATGGACCCTGCTATTGTGTTCAGTTGTTAAACAACATTAAAACGTTAATAAAATGTGCTGCTAATGGGAGATTATAGAAACAATTGTCTCTAGATCTGGAAAGCAGTGTGGCATGATTGTATAGTGGGAAATATTGAAGGCACACGAAGGGATAGGAAAGGCAGAAATGGATAGATGAGGTCTTAGAAGTAATGGGCATGAGCTTGAGTGAGCTCTGAGGCTAGTGGCTGACGTGCCACAGTCCATAGGGTCACGAAAGTCTGACATGCCTGAACAACAGGTTATTATGAGTATTTGATGTTGCTTCTGCATGAATCAAAGTGCAAATGAAGACGTTTCTCTCTGTATTGTTCCTATGGAGTAAGGAGAATGTTGCTCTAGTAAATGTACTGGAATGGAAAAAAAATGGATTTTATATTGGTCATAAATATTTAAAAGCCTCTTCTAAAAAAAAAAGTAGAGAAAACTTAATATGGACTCTTTATATAAAAGAAAAGCATTTTTTCTGTAATACTGTAATCAGAGCCCATCAATATTTTTGAATGCTTTTTATGTCAATTCTTTTTTAAAAAATTTTTTATTGCTCTGCACAGAAATTGACAGAGTCTCTCCATAGAGTTGAAAGAGCAGTTTTTTTTGCCTTTCCTATCTTTTGTTGGCATAGTGAAGCTATATATCTTTTCCAGTGTTCTCTTCTACAAATCAGTATGAATTTATATTGTATGGAGCAATATCCTAGGATATGGGGATATGGGCCCTCTGTTCTTGTTTTTTTTTTTTTTTTTAATTTTTAAATTTTAGAAAAGTATAAATTACATACACTTCATAAGCAAACATATCTTCTACTCATCCGTTGGGAAATTTGCACATCAAACAGGAGGAGAAGAACAATATACCAGACAAAATAAATTGTACAACTTATCAGTTGGGTAAAGGAAATAAAACCATATACTGAAACCACGTGCCTCTTCCCTTTTCTTTACATTTTAAAGTTAACAACGAGAAATGTTACATGAAGAAGCACAAAAGTACAGTACATGGGATCGTTCTAGTTAGACAAAGTTATTGTTATCATTCTGTCTTTTACTTCCTTTTCCTTTCCATCTTCTTTTACCCTTCTTTTATTTCCATCTTACTAAGGCCTTCCATCTCCTTTTGGTCCTTTGCACCATTAAGTTCATTCAATAAATTGATCTACAAAAATGTCCCAACGGCATCACAATAATATTGCGAACTACTATTCTAAAATATAAAATCAAACTAAACACACTTCCATTCACACTACTTCCATTCATGGCTTCGGGTCCGGCAGGGGCTCGGGCAGGGAAATCGGGAGAATGGGCCAGGGAGAGGTGGCCAGAACGTCCTAGGTCAGATCAGTGACTTCCCCTAATTACGTATTAGAGAAATACTTATCCCATAGGGACCAGGATAGACTAATTTTTTTTATCACCCCCAAGTCGATAAAGTTTAGTTCTAGCAGACGATTTTTATCCACTTTTGTTTGAACCTCATTCCAAGACGGGACATATTTCTGCTTCCACTTGGAGGCTATCAATGATTTTGCTACCATCAAAATCTGCAACATAAGGGCTTTAACTTTTAAAGGCAGTGGAGGAAAAATATGGAATTAAATTATTTCTGGGTGTGGACTAAACTCTACCTCACATATCTTAGTCAGCTGGGAAAAAACCTCTGACCAGAATTTTTGGATATATGGGCATTGCCACCAAATATGCAGGGAAGAACCTGTCCGGCTACACTTGCGCCAACAATATTTCTCATGGTCTAACCCACTAATCATTGCCATCCTAACCGGCGTATAATGCCACCTATTGCCGATTTTAAAATGGAGTTCTCTATAGGAGGGATTTTCAACAAATCTATCCGTAATTGCATTTGATCTATGCCAATCTTCTATGGTCCAATTATACTCCAATTCACCCTCCCAGTCCTGCATGCACTTGGACTTATACTCCATTTGTGGCCTTCTGATGATATCATAACATTTTGAAATAGGATGAGTTTTAGATTCTGCCATAATCAATTTTTCAAATTGAGTTAAATCTCTTGATCTAGTCAAATAAAACTCTGA
Organism: Discoglossus pictus; assembly: GCA_027410445.1. Lineage (NCBI taxonomy): Eukaryota > Metazoa > Chordata > Amphibia > Anura > Alytidae > Discoglossus > Discoglossus pictus. The sequence goes on from JAPZIH010000743.1 coordinate 60,850, forward strand.
CTTTTTGAGAACTTTTTCCTACTGTAAGAAATTCTAACCATGAGATCTTTAGTTGAGGGGCTGTTATTTTTCTATTCTCCAATGAAAATGTATTTCCAGGGAACAGTTCGAACAGCAGGTTAACCCTGCTTTAGCTATCCTCCCTAAGGTCGGAGATTCAATATATGTTGCTAGATCTAATAACGGGGTAATTGGTAAAGGGAATCAAATTATATTTACCATTCAAATTGTTCCATATATTCCCATTTCCTCTAACCATAGTTTCACCCTGTTTCATATATTTAAGGTTAATCTTTTTTAGAAATAAGAGAATTTTAATATTATTTAAACTTGTTAGCTCTTGTTCGATTTGGACCCAATTATTAACATTTGTGGGTTCTAACCATTCCAACATATTTGCCGCTAATATAGCTTCCTGGTATTCCTTAATTAATAGATAAGCCAAGCCACCATGTTTAAATTTCCCTCCCATTCTCAATTTTTTTATTCTTATTTTTTTCCCTTTATGAATGAAATTATCAATTTTGTTTTGTAATTGGTTTAACAAATATGTAGGGATTCGGCAGGGGATATTCCGTAAGATATAGGTAATTTTTGGTAATATTACCATTTTTATGGCAATAGGTCTGCCAGGCCAAGATATATTGAAGCCTGACCATGCATTGATTTTTGCTATAACATTTTTATACACTTTTTTATAATTAGTTATTATTGTCTGCTTCAAATTTGTTTCCAATATTATTCCCAAATGTTTCAGAGAGTTTTGCCATATGAGAGGGAATCGATGTTTTAATTTGAGTAACATTTCATAGGAAATATTAATGGGCATGGCTTCTGATTTGCTAATATTTAGCTTAAAGTTTGATATTTTACTATAGTCATCTATCAGTTGGAACAAAGATCCGAGGGAAGCTGACGGATCTTCTAGTGCTACAAGAATATCACTCGCAAAAGCAGATATTTTATGTTCCATAGATCCGACCTTTATCCCTTGCACCTCCTTCTCCTTCCCAATCAGTATTATTAAAGGTTCAATGAACATGGCAAAAATAGCAGGGGAAAGGGGACAACCTTGACGTGTCCTAATCGAAATATCAAAGCTGAATGAACTATACCCTGGCCCCACTACTTTTGCGGTGGGGGCAGTGTATTGGGCCCGGATGGCTTTAGAACCAAAGTCCCCCAACCCATATCTTTCAAGCAGCAATTCTATGAACTCCCACCCTACCCTATCAAAAGCCTTTTCTGCGTCTAATGATAAGAGCACGGTGGTAGCTCCCTTTCGTTTAGCAAAAGGGATCAAATTAACCATTCTCTTAACATTGTCAGATCCTTGCCTCCCTCGAATGAAGCCTTTTTGATCTAAAGAAATAAGTTCCCCTAAAATTGCATTCAGACTGGTAGCTAGAATTTTTGCATACATTTTAATATCAGTGTTCAGTAAAGAGATCGGGCGGAAATCCTTACATGATGGTTCTTTATAGTCTTCTTTAGGGATTGTTATAATCGAGGCCTCCAGCATTTCTTTCGGTGCCCGACCTGATATCTTAATTTCATTCAAAGCATTCTTAAGAGGTATTAAAATGTCTGACTTACAGAGTTTATAGTAACAATTTCTGTAGCCATCTGGGCCGGGGGAGGAGAAGTTTTTCAGGCCATCTATAGCTTCCGAAATTTCTTTATCAGTTATTTATTTATTTAAAATGTCCAGATCGTCATCAGAAACTCTTGTTAAGTCAATATTATCCAAAAATTTGAATATCTCTTCTTGTAATGATATAGGAATCACAAAGTTGTGGAGACCAGTAGCCAAGGTCAGCAATAATCCGGTTCAGCAACTTGTAGGTTAAACAGGAACAAGCTTTTATTGAAGGGATCAGGAACCAACAATAATCTGGCAAGGATACAGAGACAGGAAGTGCCTTATATAGGCCAAGAACCAGACACCTGACCAGACACAGCTGAAGAGACTTAGGTACTGATAAAATTGCTAGCAGAGTCAAGCTTATAAGGTCTCAATGGAATTCACAAAAGGCAGGCTGGCGCAGTGGTAGGGAAGAGGTATAGCAGCCTGGGGACCAGGGTTCAAAACCCAGCAGAGTCAATTCCTCACATTACCCCCGCCTCTATAGGTGCAGCCTCTGGATGCCCAATTACCTGGTTTAGCAGGGTACTGCACATGAAAAGACCGAAGTAGATCTGAAGCGTGAATATTGTCCACTGGTTCCCACGAACTCTCCTCCTCACCATAGCCTTTCCAGCGAACCAGATACTGAAGTTTGTTACGGAAGATCCGGGAGTCAAGAATTTTGTCCACTTCGTACTCATTCTCACCATCTACGAGGACTGGAGGTGGGGCAGGCAGGGCTCGGCCAGGGAAAGTATTTTCATGAAAAGATTTAAGCAGTGCAACGTGAAACACTGGATGTATTTTCATGAAATTCGGGAGTTGCAAACGGAAGGTGACAGCATTGATCTGAGCAATGATCTCAAAAGGTCCCATGAACCTTTGACCCAATTTATGAGAAGGAATCCGAAGCTTAAGATTCTTTGTTGACAGCCACACCTTGTCACCAACGCGATAGACTGGGGCCTCCTTTCTTTGCCTATCAGCAGCTCTTTTGTAACATTCCTGAGCCTCCAAAAGAGTCTCTTTCAACAGTGCTTGGGAATCACGTAAGGCGGTTAGCCGGTCAGTGACAGCAGGAATGGAAGTAGTAATTGGGAGACTGACTAGAAAGGTCGGATGGTAACCATAGTTGGCAAAAAATGGGCTCAAAGAAGTGGTGTGGCATTGTTATAGGCAAACTCCGCCGTGGGTAGAAAATCCAGCCAGTCATCCTGCAGGTAACTAATATAGCACAGCAAATATTGCTCCAAAGTCTGGTTGGTTTGCTCAGTCTGTCCATTACTTTGCGGATGAAAAGCTGACGACAGATTTACATTAATACCTAGATTAGAACAAATATGTTTCCAAAAACGAGATGTAAACTGCACTCCCCTGTCAGAAACTACTTCATCAGGCACTCCATGCAAGCGAAAAATTTCCCGAATAACCAGGTCAGCCGTCTGTTTAGCTGAAGGGAGACCACGAGCTGGTATGAAATGGCCCATCTTAGTTAACCTGTCCACAACAACAAGAATGGTAGTGTGTTCCTTAGAGGGAGGTAGTTCCACAATAAAGTCCATGGATATAGATCCCCAGAGACGATGAGGAATCAGAAGAGGCTGAAGCAAGCCAACAGGGGATGAGCGAGGAGTCTTATGTCTGGCACACACATCACAAGAGGACACATACTTCTTAAAATCCTCATGATACTTCGGCCACCAAAAGGATCGGGCAAGTAGGTCTTGCGTCTTTCGGATTCCTGGATGACCTGCTGGTTTTGAGTCATGGTAGAGACGTAAAAGGTCCAGTCGCACTGACTCTGGAGCAAACAGACGTCGTTGAAAAATCCAAAACCCATTAAGCATCGTCATATGGAGATCACGAGGAGGATCACGAAGAACTGGGTCTTCAGCGTAGCCCTTTTTAATGCGAGACATCAGATCAGAAGGCAAAGCAACTCCTATAAATATATCCTCCGGCAAGATGGTGGTCTTGGTTACGGTAGCATGGAGGGGGTCAGTTATTCTAGACAAGGCATCCGCCTTACCATTCTTGGAGCCAGGACGGTATGTAACCAAAAAATTAAACCTTGAGAAGAATAGGGACCAGCGTGCTTGTCTGGCTGACAGTCTCTTAGCTGATCGAATACATTCCAGATTTTTTGTGATCTGTGAGGACAGTAATTGGATGGGTAGCTCCCTCCAAGAGATGTCTCCATTCGGTGAAGGCAGCTTTTATAGCCAATAGTTCTTTATTCCCTATGTCATAATTTCTTTCTGCTGGCACCATCTGGTGGGAATAGAAGGCACATGGATGTAACAGCATCTTAGGTCCAGTCCTTTGAGACAGTATAGCACCAACAGCTGAATCAGAAGCATCAACTTCCCCAATAAATGGTAATTCTGGCTGAGGATGTACCAGGACGGGGGCAGATGTAAAATGCGGTATCAGCCTTATCGGACCACTGAAAAGGAGTCCCCTTACGTGTGAGTTCAGTGATCGGTGTAATAACGGCAGAGAAATTCTTAATGAAACGCCTGTAAAAATTGTCAAACCCCACAAATCTCTGGACATCTTTTTCATTCTTGGGGATGGGCCAGTCCAGCACAGCTTTAATTTTACTTGCGTCCATAGTTAAACCTTTAGGAGTTATGACATACCCCAGGAATTGAATTTCTGTTTGTTCAAACTCACATTTTTCTATTTTAATGTATAGGTGGTGGGTAAGAAGGCGCTCCAGAACTATACGGACCTGTTTTCTGTGGTTTTCAAGACTATCAGAGAATATTAGGATATCATCCAAATATGCCACAACAAACTGATCCAGGAGATCTCGTAGTACATCATTGATAAGATGCTGGAAAGTTGCAGAGGCATTACAAAGCCCAAATGGCATTACTAGATATTCGTAATGCCCGTACAGGGTTCTGAAAGCTGTTTTCCATTCATCATTTGGTCTTATGCGAACCAGATTATATGCCCCCCGAAGATCAAGCTTTGTAAATATTTTAGCTGAGCGAAGTCTCTCCAAAAGTTCAGGAATGAGAGGCAAGGGGTAGCGGTTTTTAACAGTGATGTTATTAATGTCCCTGTAATCAACGCATGGCCGTAGGCTGCCATCTTTCTTCTCTACAAAGAATATAGGAGCTCCTGCTGGGGAAGTAGATGGTCGAATAAAACCTTTGGCAAGATTTTCTTGTATGTATTCACGAAGAGCTTTCAATTCAGGCTCAGAAAGGGAATATATACGGCCAAATGGGATAGCAGCCCCAGGCAACAGCTCTATTGGGCAATCATAAGGCCTGTGGGGTGGAAGCTGATCAGCATTCTTCTTATCACAGACATCTGCAAAATCCCGATATTGTAGAGGAAGCTTAGTCAAGTTTGTAGCAACCATTTCATTAATTGTTGTGGCAACAGGTGTTACCTTAGTGGGTTGACAATTCATTAAGCAGTGTTCTAAAGGAAAGGACAAAGTTCTGATCTTCCAATCAATCTGTGGGTTATGCAGAGCAAGCCAAGGTACCCCCAAAATCACTGGAAACTGTGTTGAGGAAATTAGGTGGAAAGATATAGTCTCATGGTGATTCACTTCCAGAGTCAACTTTAAGGCACAGTCTCATGTGTAACCGGGCCCGACGTAAGTGGAGAACCGTCCACTGTCTCCATTAACACAGGTGAAGAATTAGGGATAGACTGAATTCCATTTCCTGCTGCAAATTTAATGTCCATAAAGTTTCCGCCTGCTCCAGAATCTATCATAGCTGTAGTTGAAATGTTATGATCACCACATTGCAATGTGATAGGCACCACAAAATGAGGATGTTGAGTCAACATACCCTCTTCACCATGAGCCAGAGAAAACAAGGGTTGCGTGACAGAATCCAGTTGATCTGCAATCTGGGATTGGTGTCGAATCTGTGCGCCCTCAGCAGCCATAGCTATTGTTCTTTTGGATTTGCTAGGGCAATTGATGGCATAGTGCCCTGCACTACCACAATAGAGGCATAAATTGTGAGTGCGTCACCACTGTTTTTCTTCATTGGATAATGGCCCTCTTATTAGATTTACCTGCATAGCCTCAGGCTCAGTCTGAAGGTGTTTGTGGGGTTGGAGTAGAAATTCTTGAATAGGAAATAGGAGTAGTACTTGGTCTAAAAGAGCCCTGTCTTTCCAGTCTTCTTTCAGAAAGTCTTCGATCGATACGGATAGCCAAACGCACGAATGCATCAAAGTCAGCAGGAAGATCAACACGAGCTAGCTCATCTTTTATAGCTTCTGAGAGACCTTTTCTGAAGTGGAACCTCTGAGCTGATTGGTTCCAGGTAGTATCAGCAACCCACTGTCTGAATTCAGCAGCATATTCAGCCACGGAGCGCCTCCCTTGATGCAAATGAAGTAGAGTGGCTTCTGCTGTAGCACATCGATTGGGGTCATCAAAAACTAGGCACATGGCCTCAAGAAAGTCATTTAGATTACCCAAGACTGGACTGTCCTGTTCCAGAAGAGAGGAGCCCCAAGCCAGGGCTTCATCTTTGAATAGTGAAAAAATAAATCCCACCTTCTCTCTTTCAGATGGAAATTGGTGACGTAACATCATGAAGTGCAAACGGCATTGATTTAGGAAACCCCTACATTTTTTGCGATCTCCTCCAAACTTTTCTGGCAGGGGCAAGCGGGCCTCTTGTGCAGGTGTAACAGTAGCAGCTGAAACATCACGTGCCCTGTAGCTGGTGTACTCACTGTGCATTGACTGAAATGTATTTTGCAGTTCAGCTACCTGGTCCTGCAGCACTTGGATGGTCTGTGCCTGGGTCTGCACAGTTCTTTCAGTAAAAGCAACCTGCTGGGCCAATGCAGAATCTGTCCCGGCGGTCTCCATGAGAGGGCCAGATTATTCTGTAATGATATAGGAATCACAAAGTTGTGGAGACCAGTAGCCAAGGTCAGCAATAATCTGGTTCAGCAACTTGTAGGTTAAACAGGAACAAGCTTTTATTGAAGGGATCAGGAACCAACAATAATCTGGCAAGGATACAGAGACAGGAAGTGCCTTATATAGGCCAAGAACGAGACACCTGACCAGACACAACTGAAGAGACTTAGGTACTGATAAAATTGCTAGCAGAGTCAAGCTTATAAGGTCTCAATGGAATTCACAAAAGGCAGGCTGGCGCAGTGGTAGGGAAGAGGTATAGCAGCCTGGGGACCAGGGTTCAAAACCCAGCAGAGTCAATTCCTCACACTTCTTTAGATGGTGTAATAAAATGTTTATCATCCCTCAAATTATAAAGATCTTGATAAAAAAGACCAAAAGCATTTCCTATATCACTAGGCTTTGTCAGGGTCTCATGTTTATACTTTAAACTGTCTATTCTTTTACTTGATGTTTTGCTCTTCAATTTATTAGCTAGGAATTTTTAATCTGAGATCTTATTGCTTCCATTCTCTTTACAATCTTATCATTTGAGCCAATTTTATTAAGCCTATCTAAGTTTGTCAAGTCAATATATAGGTCTCGTAGAGGTCGACCTCTAAGTTTCTTCTTCATAGCCTGCCAGCTAATCAAATGACCCCTTATGGAGGCTTTATGGGCAGTCCAAATTGTGACTTTAGATGTAACAGACGGGTTGTGTACTTTAAAATAGTTATTGAGTTCTTTTTTTAAAAGATCTTTTATTTGTGGATTCTGGAGTAAGGACATTTTTAGTTTCCATGGTGGTCTAACTGTTTCTATTTGACGCTTTGATATATTTATAGAGACCATCCCGTGATCTGACCACAGTATAGCTCCAATTTCTGTTTTGATCACACCATTAACAAGTATGTAGTCCAATCTAACATGCGTATCATGTCGATGGGAATAAAAGGAGTAATCCCTTTCCTGGGGATGAAAAGTTCGCCATGAGTCATATACTTGATATTTCATTAAAATATTATGAAAAAGATTAATTTTTTGTTTAGCGTGGGAATCTAAAAATGTTCCTTTATGGGAGTTTTTATCTAGATCAGCGTCCACACATAGATTAAAGTCCCCACAAATCATGAGTGCACCAGAGCTATATCGCCTTATCAAATTGAATATTCGGTTAATAAAGCTAATTTGACTTTGGTTTGGGGCGTATATGTTGACTATTGTAAATTTCTCACTATTTATTAAGCCTCCCCATATTATATAACGACCATTGGGATCTATTATAGAGATTTCTTCCAGCAAAATTAATTTATGGTTAAAAAGTATTGAGACTCCCCATGCTTTTTTCTTGGAAGTAGAATTAAGAGTCAGGCCTATATTTTTCATTTTAAAGTAGGGAATCTTACCTGTCTGCCAGTGGGTCTCCTGAAGGCATACCACATCGGCTAAACCAGATCCAAACAATCTCTGGCACATCTGTCTTTTTACACCTAAGTTTAATCCCTGGACATTCTGACTACAAATTCTCAGTCTACCTTCTTTATCCTTATCTGTATGGATCATCATAACTTAAGACCCTTTACCTCAAGGCTCTTTGCTCTCCCCCCCACTCCCCCCCCCCCCCCAAGTCCCCTGCGAAACCCTTATGCCTACCACAACATTCTCACAAATCACATTTGTTACCCATGCATTCACTACATTCTTCATCACCTCACCGGACAAACCAACACAAAAAAGAAAATTGGTTTACTGTGGGGAAAGAGAAGGTTGAACTTCAATAAGTTCACAATTTGGAAATCCACTGGCTTAGTTGCGCCCGTGGTAGCCAGCAGCGACCAAAACAGGAAGGAAAGCCCTTACAAATAATTTTTACAAGATACTTATTTCACATTTATGTTACACATATTATTCTCTACCCCTCCCTACCACTTCCAAAGATGCGAGATCATTTATTTACTCCCCTCTAACTACCGAGGCATTGAGGGGATCTCCATTTTCAAAGGGGTTATTCCCCTCAGCGGTTAACCAACTCTTTCCTCTTACGCTCAGCTTCAGCTCATCAAGCAATCAGCAGATACTTAATAATAACATTTACACCTAATACCTTTTATTAATTTGTGATTTATTTTCAATTTATCCTAAAACAGAACTATTCAGTTGTAAAGATTTATGTGAACAGCATTTGTCTTTTTTTTATTTTTTTTATTTCAATGTGAACAAAACCTTGTACTACTACATTAACTTAATATTAAAACACCTTTTCAGATTGATATAATTTTGTGTTCAACTTTTACATTTACCATTAATTAGGAAATATTATAAACTTACAGTTCATTTAAAGTGTGAAATGGATCTAATGCCTCTTGGGCTCTATATAATCCATATTTGAGTTTCAACTTTATTTCCCAATGTTGAAACCTGTGACAGAAAACCCAAAAAAAAAAAAAAATTGTTTATATAGTGTTAAATCTGCTTTCCCCAACTATTGCCTTTTGGTGCACTGTGTATTCAGCTTATAATGTTTAAGACTTATGACAAATATTTACAAACTCTCAATTCATTAGTTAAATATTAATTGTGGTATATTTAAAAAGACAATTTATATACTGCTGGTTATTTAATAGGCTGAAGGCCCAGTCCTCATATGCCAAGTCAGCTTAATACCAAGAGAGAAGAAAAAAAAGGAAAAAAAAGAAAAAGAAAAGAGCCATGTTTACAGGTCTTTCAGGATTACTTCACCTTCATGTTGGTTATTAATTATTACTGATTTATTGCCCAAAAGGACTATCAGTTTCGTTGGGAAACCCCATTTATATTGGATGTTTTTAGTTCTTAAATTTTTAGCTATACCTTTCAATTCCATTCGCTTCATAATAGTTTCCCTTGAGAAGTCCTGAAAAATCTGCAAATTTTCATAAGGTGATGGAAATGATCTTTTTTCATACGAGTATCTCATAACTGATTCCTTATAAGCAGCAAAATGAATTTTAAGTATTACATCTCTAGGACAATCTTTAGGGGCAGATTTTGGAAGTGGGAGATGATGTATTCTGTCAATCAGAATAGATATATCAAAATGTTCCATTTTTTTACAGTTCCAAGTTGATAATTTTCCACTCCAAAAAACTCATGGAGAAGCTACCAGTCTTTTCAGGGTTTAGACAACACTTCTTAATAATACTTAGGGGATAGTGGGCTGTAGTCCGTGTAGTCCATATAGTCCTATAGTCTTATTGTCCGTATAGTCGTTATGCCAGAGTGTCCCAAAATATCCCTAAGTGACTAATACAGCCACAAAGTGCTTTAAAACCAAGACTTTGCCATATACATCCTTCTTTACAACCAGGGCTCAGGGCTCAGGGAAGGTATTCCCTGACTTTCAGGGCAGATATTCACTGACCTCCAGGACCAGCTTGCTTAACTGTCCTTAGTCTTTGAGGTCTCCAGAGCTGTTATTCCATCTTTCTGGGGGTTGCCATGCATCTTAGATATAGGGGTATTAAGGGACTTATCAAAATGGCCTTCTGCAATTATCAAAAAATGGAGCACAGAAAGCTTCACTGCAGGCTCGCCATGTCTTCACCCTCTCCTCCCTCTCCACTTGTATAGCGTGGCTTCCTCCCCCAATCTGCACCTCCCTGGTCAGCCTCCTGGCCTCCCGCCTACCGCCAACTCAGATGTGCAGCCTCTGGGATCCTTCCCTCCGAGCTCCTCTTGCCTTCTCTTGCCTCTCTCATACCCGGTTGACCTCGCTACCAGGACCAGCACACCGGCACCTCTCTACCAGGACACCGGCACCTCCGTCTCGCCAGGGCTCGGGCTTATCCACTGCTCGGTCACTGCGAGCACACTGCGGGTGAGTGCGCCATTGCCCTGTTAGCTGCGCTCGTTAACACCTTCTGGGGCGTGGCCCATCACCGGAGCAAAGTGTTAATCAGCCCTCTGTTCTGTTCACATGTATACAGTCTATTGTATTAATTTTAAAGGACCATTGTAGCAAATATTTTTATAAAGCAAAAAAATAAACACAAACAACTTTTTAAAAATAAATCTTTTTATATATACATTTTTACTTCAAGATTCAATTTTCTCTTATGTGTTCTACTTTCTCAGAAGGGTGTGTCCTTGTAAAATAACTTTCCATTAGTCAAACTGTATCACTGGCAGTTACAACTTCTACATTCCTATTGTGATGTTCGAAAATACATGTGCATTCAAAGTCTCCTCCTACCCAAGCAAGTTGATGAGCAGAAAATAAAATTGTAAATTACAGATTAGCATCATTTCCTATATAATAAGATAGAGGCTGCATTTTTTTTTTTTTACATTCTAATGACCTTATAATATTTTTGATTAGTAGGTGTCCAAGAGTATATATTAGTAATATGACTACATGGCTCATTAATACCAATGTGTTGTGTGGTAACTGAAGGGCAACACTGCTAAGAGCGCTTAGTGCTTTTTTGGTAGAAGTCTGGTGATTTTGTGATTCAATTATAGTAAATAGTACTTGGTGATTATTATTATTATCTAGTATTTAATTTGCGCAAATATATTCTGCAGCGCCATATATAGGATGAAACCAAACATAAAAACAATATCAATACAGATTTAATGAATAGACGGCACTGGCATTGAGCACAGACTCTTGCATACAGAGGGCTTTCTCATGCACCCTATAAGATTAAAACTAGCAAACTCTATTAAATAGATGTGATTTTAGTGAGGTTTTGAAGGACTTGAGATGGGAGGAAAGTCTAGTGGAGTGAGATAAGGCCAACACAAGAAAAGTCCTGAAGGAGGAGTGAGAAGAGGTAATAAGAGAGGAGGAAAGAAGAAGGTCATTAGCAGAACAGAGGGGGAGGGTAGGGGAGTATTTTGAGATGAGAGCAGAAATATATGGGAGTTCATTATTGTTTAGGGCTTTTCTATGATTTTTATATTCTGAAGGTTATGGGAAGCCAGTGGAGACAGATTATAGATTGGAGTGGGGCATGACAGGTGATGGGGAGGCCAACTGGGAGAGAGATGCAGTAGTCAAGGCGAGAGATGATGAGAGAATGAATTAGATTTTTAGTTGTGTCTTGTGTAAGATAGTGACGTATTTTGGAGAGATTTTTAAAATGAATTTTAAGTAAGATTTGGTAAGTAAATATATATGCGGAATGAAAGAGTGGGCAGGATCAAGAAGAACCCCAAGACAATGGGCTTTTGGGTAATAGCTGCTGTAGTAGAAAGTGGGAAAATACGGAGCTCAGTGTTTGACATGTTAAGTTTGAGATGAGAAACTTTTTTGGATAGATATTTTATTGGTGGATATCTTATTGGATCCTTAGCAATTTGCTCAAGTTAATTAAAAATGTTAATCTTAACTTGTTAGAGCTGCCATTCAGTTCCTTACCTTTGCAGTCACTACGGGCCTCATTCTATTAGCGGCCGCAGCCGTTGCGGGGCCGCAAGGGCCGGCCGCAAGCTATTCTGCTATTCTATTCCCCTCCGGCCGGGGATTCCGGCAGGCTTGCGGCCGGCGCCTTGCTATCTCTTGCTATCTCTTGCGGCCGCTCGCGCCGGAGGAAATCCTTTGATCTAAAACGGCCGCAAGGAAATCGGACGTAAGAAAATCCTATTTGCAATTCAATTGCTCCGGGAACCCTCTCTGCAAGGCTAAAACCGAGCCGCAGCTTACTTGCAGGAAAGAGGTCCCGCTAGCACCAATTAAGCACGAAATATAGCCCAAATAAAGCCATCCTGCACTTTGAGAAGACTATAAAGTGATTTTCGGTGTAAGCAAAAATAGCACAAAATTCCCCTATACTCAAATCCGTAAAATATATATTTTTTAATATACGTCAAATATACATGTAAAAAGTCCAGAGTGCTTGGAGCACCTCAGACCCGCCCACGCCGCAGCCGGAAAATAAACAGTTAATTTGAACTCGGGTTTGGGCTGATGTGCAAGCTTGAGAGTGGGTTACTATTAATTCTCATGTCCCCCAATATGATCCCTAGCATTTACAGAGCTGTACAGTGCAGGCTTGAATTTATTTTTGAGTTTTAAGTTTTCAGAGCTTACGGCCGGTAGCAAGATTTACGGACGGCCGTAAGAGGAGATCCTTGCGGGGCCGTTTAATTGAATTGCAAGGTAACGGGACCCCCGCAAGGAATCGCAGCCTTACGGTCGGTTTACGGCCGATAATAGAATGAGGCCCTACATATTTATTTGTAGTTTTCAGGATTTACTTTGAGATGGAAAAACTCATGCTATCTCCTTAATTAACGTAAGTTACGGGACATCTGTGCCTTCCAGTTTATTATGACATAATATTTGGTGTTATATCAAATTTAAGCCTTGCTGAAGACTGTGTTAATGCATGGCAAGGCCGAGCCCTTGGCCTTAAAGGAATACGGATAGGTGTGTTACAAGATTTCATAAAACCAACTAGTATTGTGATATATTGTGATCCCTATAGTATTTATATTTAAGCTTATGGATGCTATCTATTGCCTAATCTAGGCCAAATCTTGAGCAGTAATAATGTATTAAATTGAATTAAAATAATTAGATCATGTAAATCCCTATATGTTTATAAGTTGATTATCCAAAGAAATGACATAAGGAGAAAAAGTCTCCTAAAAGCTAACCTATTTTTAATTTAGATGTTTTTGGTATAGCTAGTGATAATCCTATCCACTCTGCCAACATCTGGTGCAAGATGAATGTCCTTTTGACGTAGGGGAGTTTTATACTGTGGGTCCAAAATAAAGTAAATTAGTTTTGATGTTTCACACATTCCTGAGGGGAACATTATTTGTTGTAGGATTTTATATGCATTAAATTGCCTACGTAAATAATACAAATCATTAAACCTTTGGGATTGGAGGAATATAAGGCATCTAATTACAAGATGCCTATGACTATTCAATACTCCTTTTTGTTGGAGTGCATTTCAAAAAGTTCACATTACTATAGTGGCCCTAGAAAAAAGCACCTTCATAGATTCTGAAAGACTCACCTGAAGACACTTCTGGGAGTTTCTTTAGTTACCCAAATTTTTATTGGTTTGATAAGACCAGGGTGGAAAATTCATAGTAGCCATGGCTCCTAATTTGCACTTCTGGCTCCTAAATACATTTTCGAATTACCTTATTTTTCCGTCTATAAGATGACCCCTATTTTTGGAGACCTAAATTCAGAAATAAATAAATATATAAATATGCAAATTTGTATTTTATAAGTTTTTATTGTGCTACACATATATTTAAGGGCACTTTCTGTCATGATTTTCACTGATTTCCCTTCCAGCTCAATATCTTTGTGATCCTGTGTTAAACCGGAAAAATGCAATTGCACATCGTGACTGAGTAATAGGTGATGTGATCATAAAGATATTGAAAATCATGACAGAAAGTGCCCTTAAATATATGTGTAACACAATCAAAACTTATAAAATACACATTTTATAAACACACTTGTAGTGTAATGCAATCTAATTGGAACCAAATGCATTTCCAAATGTGTGTCTTTTTTTCTCCTGCCTTAAATCTAGTGGCCAGATGCAGCATTACTGTATCAGACCATGGTATCTAATTGTAACATTCCGTGTATAAGATGACCCCCCTAATTTAGACTTTAAAAAAATGGTAAAAAATACCATCTTATACACGGAAAAATACAGTATATTGTATTCCTATGAATGGCTTCCTTCCAGGGTTCCATAAAAAGTCTGCTTATATAAAATCTTACTGCCTTCTACGTTTGGGATATTTTGGACCTCCTTTACCATAATGTATCAACAACCAACCTAATATAGTGAAATGTTTCTGCTTCCTTATTGATACATTATTGAGAGAGCAGATAGAGGTTCAGTATAACACCCATTACATGTTTTTATATTGGAATTGCTTCTGTTAGTTGGTATTTGTCACTTTGTCTGCATTGTGCTGCTTTGTGTTACCTCCAACTCTGGAGCTGTTCTCTTCTTTTTTGTAAATATGCTCTGCCCTTTTTTGTAGGCTGTATCCTCTTTACCTGAAGATCTGCAGCCTGGTCCTCATTTGTTGGGTTATTCGTGGGATGTGGTGATTTTTACTACTCTCTTTGGATTTTTTACAATATTTGTGTTTACATGCCGAACTATAAGATCTGTAAGTATTTAAATTTAAGAAAAAAATATCTTAAAATCATACAACTTGGTTGTTTGCATAACATTGTATTTTCAGTTATCTAAAGGAGCCACTGAAGTGGTGCTATATTAGGGTTTAATTTCTGTATGTCGTTTTTAAAGAAAACATATTAAAAGTAGCATTTAGAACTTACATTTGAACTTTAGTGTTTCAGATACAAGCAGAGCTGCTTCTCTCCATTCCCTTTTAGGTATCCAGGAGGTTGGAGAGAACCTGCTCAGAAGGCTATTTTAAAAGTATTATTCTGGCCTATCTCTTCTTTGTTCCAGCCACCATCTTGTAACTTATCCTCTGGCTTTTGCACACACTACTACAAGGTATCTACAGCCATCTCAATGATTCACCTTTGACTCTACTGTATCCTCCTGTAACATTAATTATGAATATCCATATCTGATATGATTTTTGTTCACATAGTAACTTTATTTCTACTTTGTTAAATTGTAAGCTTTCACACTGTATTTGTTCACCACCATCTCCCCACCCCTTTAACTCCTTCACATCTGTCTGCACCAAATGCTCCTTTTAAATGCATAATAATGGACCAGTTGCAAGCCATATCTCACTATCTCTTCTTTGTTTCAGCCTCCAGCAACCATCTTATAACTTATCCTCTGGATTTTGCATACACTGCTACAAGCCTCCAGCAACAATCTTCTAACTTCTCCTCTGGATTTTGCACACACTGCTACAAGGTATCTACAGCCATCTCGATGATTCACCTTTGACTCTACTGTATCCTCCTGTAACATTAATTATGGATATCCATATCTGATATGATTTTTGTTCACATAGTAACTTTATTTCTACTTTGTTAAATTGTAAGCTTTCACACTGTATTTGTTCACCACCATCTCCCTACCCCCTTCACATCTTCATATCTGTCTGCACTAAATGCTCCTTTTAAATGAATAAATACTGGGCCAGTTCCAAACTATATCTCACTATCTCTTCTTTATTCCAGCCTCCAGCAACCATCTTGTAACTTCTCCTCTGGCTTTTGAACACACTGCTACAAGCCTCCAGCAACCATCTTGTAACTTCTTCTCTGGCTTTTACACACACTGCTACAAGGTATCTATAGCCATCTCAAAGGTTCACCTTTGACTCTACTGTATCCTCCTGTAAGGTTAATTATGAATATCCATATCTGATATGATTTTTGTTCACATAGTAACTTTATTTCTACTTTGTTAAATTGTAAGCTTTTACACTGTATTTCTTCACCACCATCTCCCCACCCCATTCACTCCTTCACATCTGTCTGCACCAAGTGCTCCTTTTAAATGCATAAATACTGTACCAGTTCCAAGCCATATCTCACTATCTCTTCTTTGTTTCAGCCTCCAGCAACCATCTTGTAACTTATCCTCTGGATTTTGCACACACTGCTTCAAGCCTCCAGCAACCATCCTTTAACTGCTACTCTGGCTTTTGCACACACTGCTACAAGCCTCCAGCAACCATCTTGTAACTTCTCCTCTGGCTTTTGCACACACTGCTACAAGCATCTAGCAACCGTCTTATTACTTCTCCTCTGGTTTTTGCACACACTGCTACAAGGTATCTACAGCCATCTCGATGATTCACCTTTGACTCTACTGTATCCTCCTGTAACATTAATTATGAATATCCATATCTGATATGATTTTTGTTCACATAGTAACTTTATTTCTACTTTGTTAAATTGTAAGTTTCACACTGTATTTGTTCACCACCATCTCCCTACCCCCTTCACATCTTCATATCTGTCTGCACCAAATGCTCCTTTTAAATGCATAAATACTGGGCCAGTTCCAAACTATATCTCACTATCTCTTCTTTATTCCAGCCTCCAGCAACCATCTTGTAACTTCTCCTCTGGCTTTTGCACACACTGCTACAAGCATCCAGCAACCATATTGTAACTTCTTCTCTGGCTTTTGCACACACTGCTACAAGGTATCTATAGCCATCTCAATGGTTCACCTTTGACTCTACTGTATCCTCCTGTAATTTTAATTATGAAAATCCATATCTGATATGATTTTTGTTCACATAGTAACTTTATTTCTAGTTTGTTAAATTGTAAGCTTTCACACTGTATTTCTTTCCCACCATCTCCTCACCCTCTTTACACCTTCATATCTGTCTGCACCAAATGCTCCTTTAAAATGCATAAATACTAATCCAGTTCCAAACTATATCTCACTATCTCTTCTTTATTCCAGCCTCTAGCAACCATCTTGTAACTTCTTCTCTGGCTTTTGCACACACTGCTACAAACCTCCAGCAACCATCTTGTAACTTCTCCTCTGGCTTTTGCACACACTGCTACAAGCCTCCAGCAACCATGTTTTAACCTCCTCTGGTTTTTGCACACACTGCTACAAGGTATCTACAGAAATCTCAATGGTTCACCTTTGACTCTCCTGTATCCTCCTGTAACATTAATTATGTATATCCATATCTGATATGATTTTTGTTCACATAGTAACTTTATTTCTACCTTGTTAAATTGTAAGCTTTCACATTGTATTTATTCACCACTATCTCCCCAACCCCTTCACACCTTCACATCTGTCTGCACCAAATGCTCCTTTTAAATGCATAAATACTGGACCAGTTCCAAGCCATATCTCACTATCTCTTCTTTGTTTCAGCCTCCAGCAACCATCTTGTAACTTCTCCTCTGGCTTTTGCACACACTGCTACAAGCCTCCAGCAACCATCTTGTAACTTCTCCTCTGGCTTTTGCACACACTGCTACAAGCCTCCAGCAACCATCTTGTAACTTATCCTCTGGATTTTGCACACACTGCTACAAGCATCCAGCAACCATCTTGTAACTTCTTCTCTGACTTTTGCACACACTGCTACAAGGTATCTATAGCAATCTCAATGGTTCACCTTTGACTCTACTGTATCCTCCTGTAATGTTAATTATGAATATCCATATCTGATATGATTTTTTTCACATAGTAACTTTATTTCTACTTTGTTAAATTGTAAGCTTTCACACTGTATTTCTTCACCACCATCTTCACACCTTTCTATCTGTCTGCACCAAGTGCTCCTTTTAAATGAAAAAATACTGGGCCAGTTCCAAGCCATATCTCACTATCTCTTCTATGTTTCAGCCTCCAGCAATCATCTTGTAACTTCTCCTCTTGCATTTGCACACACTGCTACAAGGTATCTACAGCCATCTCAATGGTTTACCTTTGACTCTACTGTATCCTCCTGTAACATTAATTATGAATATCCATATCTGATATGATTTTTTTCACATAGTAACTTTATTTCTACTTTCTTAAATTGTAAGCTTTCCCACTGTATTTCTTCACCACCATCTCCCCACCCCATTCACTCCTTCACATCTGTCTGCACCAAGTGCTCCTTTTAATTGCATAAATACTGTACCAGTTCCAAGCCATATCTCACTATCTCTTCTTTATTTCAGCCTCCAGCAACCATCTTGTAACTTATCCTCTGGATTTTGCACACACTGCTTCAAGCCTCCAGCAACCATCCTTTAACTGCTACTCTGGCTTTTGCACACACTGCTACAAGCCTCCAGCAACCATCTTGTAACTTCTCCTCTGGCTTTTGCACACACTGCTACAAGGTATCTTCAGCCATCTCAATGATTCACCTGACTCTACTGTATCCTTCTGTAACATTAATTATGAATATCCATATCTGATATGATTTTTGTTCACATAGTAACTTTATTTCTACTTTGTTAAATTGTAAGCTTTCACACTGTATTTGTTCACCACCATCTCCCCACCCCTTTCACTCCTTCACATCTGTCTGCACCAAATGCTCCTTTTAAATGCATAAATACTGGGCCAGTTCCAAACTATATCTCACTATCTCTTCTTTGTTCCAGCCTCCAGCAACCATCTTGTAACTTCTCCTCTGGTTTTTGCCCACACTGCTACAAGCCTCCAGCAACCATCTTGTAACTTCTCCTCTGGCTTTTGCATACACTGCTACAAGCCTCCAGCAACCATATTCTAACTTCTCCTCTGGATTTTGCACATACTGCTACAAGGTATCTACAGCCATCTCGATGATTCACCTTTGACTCTACTGTATCCTCCTGTAACATTAATTATGAATATCCATATCTGATATGATTTTTTTCACATAGTAACTTTATTTCTACTTTGTTACATTGTAAGCTTTCACACTGTATTTGTTCACTACCATCTCCCTACCCCCTTCACATCTTCATATCTGTCTGCACCAAATGCTCCTTTTAAATGCATAAATACTGGGCCAGTTCCAAACTATATCTCACTATCTCTTCTTTATTCCAGCCTCCACCAACCATCTTGTAACTTCTCCTCTGGCTTTTGCACACACTGCTACAAGCCTCCAGCAACCATCTTGTAACTTCTCCTCTGGCTTTTGCACACACTGCTACAAGGTATCTACAGCCATATCAATGATTCACCTTTGACTCTACTGTATCCTTCTATAACATTAATTATGAATATTCATATCTGATATGATTTTTGTTCACATAGTAACTTTATTTCTACTTTGTTAAATTGTAAGTTTTTACACTGTATTGGTTCACCACCATCGCCCCACCCCTTTCACTCCTTCACATCTGTCTGCACCAAATGCTCCTTTTAAATGCATAAATACTGGGCCAGTTCCAAACTATATCTCACTATCTCTTCTTTGTTCCAGCCTCCAGCAACCATCTTGTAACTTCTCCTCTGGCTTTTGCACACACTGCTACAAGCATCCAGCAACCATCTTGTAACTTCTTCTCTGGCTTTTACACACACTGCTACAAGGTATCTATAGCCATCTCAATGGTTCACCTTTGATTTTACTGTATCCTCCTGTAAGGTTAATTATGAATATCCATATCTGATATGATTTTTTTCACATAGTAACTTTATTTCTACTTTGCTAAATTGTAAGCTTTCACACTGTATTTCTTCACCACCATCTTCACACCTTCCTATCTGTCTGCACCAAGTGCTCCTTTTAAATGAAAAAATACTGGGCCAGTTCCAAGCCATATCTCACTATCTCTTCTATGATTCAGCCTCCAGCAATCATCTTGTAATTTCTCCTCTGGTTTTTGCAAACACTGGTACAAGCATCCAGCAACCATCTTGTAACTTCTCCTCTGGCTTTTGCACACACTGCTACAAGTCTCCAGCAACCATCTTGTAACTTCTCCTCTGGCTTTTGCACACACAGCTACAAGCATCCAGCAAACGTCTTATTACTTCTCCTCTGGTTTTTGCACACACTGCTACAAGGTATCTACAGCCATCTCAATGGTTCACCTTTGACTCTACTGTATCCTCCTGTAACATTAATTATGAATATCCATATCTGATATGATTTTTGTTTACATAGTAACTTTATTTCTACCTTGTTAAATTGTAAGCTTTCCCACTGTATTTGTTGACCACCATCTCCCCACCCCTTTCACTCCTTCACATCTCTTCACCAATTGCTCCTTTTAAATGCATAAATACTGGGACACTTCCAAACTATATCTCACTATCTCTTCTTTGTTCCAGCCTCCAGCAACCATCTTGTTACTTATCCTCTGGATTTTGCACACACTGCTACAAGGTATCTACAGTCATCTCAATGATTCACCTTTGACTCTACTGTATCCTCCTGTAACATTAATTATGAATATCCAAATCTGATATGATTTACGTTCACATAGTAACTTTATTTCTACTTTGTTAAATTGTAAGCTTTCACACTGTATTTCTTCACTACCATCTCCCCACCCCTTTCACTCCTTCACATCTGTCTGCACCAAATGCTTCTATTAAATGCATAAATACTGGGCCAGTTCCAAACTATATCTCACTATCTCTTCTTTGTTCCAGCCTCCAGCAACCTTCTTGTAACTTCTCCTCTGGTTTTTGCCCACAATGCTACAAGCCTCCAGCAACCATCTTGTAACTTCTCCTCTGGCTTTTGCACACACTGCTACTAGCATCCAGCAACCATCTTGTAACTTCTCCTCTGGCTTTTGCACACACTGCTACAAGGTATCTGCAGCCATCTCAATGGTTCACCTTTGACTCTACTGTATCCTCCTGTAACATTAATTATGAATATCCATATCTAATATGATTTTTGTTTACATAGTAACTTTATTTCTACTTTGTTAAATTGTAAGCTTTCCCACTGTATTTCTACACCACCATCTCCCCACCCCTTTCACTCCTTCACATCTGTCTGCACCAAATTTTCCTTTTAAATGCAAAATACTGGGCCAGTTCCAAGCCATATCTCACTATCTTTTCTTTGTTTTAGCCTCCAGCAACCATCTTGTTACTTATCCTCTGGATTTTGCACACACTGCTACAGGCCTCCAGCAACCATACTTTAACTGCTCATCTGGCTTCTGCACACACTGCTACAAGCCTCCAGCAACCATCTTGTAACTTCTCCTCTGGCTTTTGCACACACTGCTACAAGCATCCAGCAACCATCTTGTAACTTCTCCTCTGGCTTTTACACACACTGCTACAAGCCTCCAGCAACCATCTTGTAACTTCTCCTCTGGCTTTTGTACACACTGCTACAAGCCTCCAGCAACCATCTTGTAACTTCTCCTCTGGCTTTTGCACACACTGCTACAAGGTATCTACAGCCATCTCAATGATTCACCTTTGACTCTACTGTATACTTCTGTAACATTAATTATGAATATCCATATCTGATATGATTTTTGTTCACATAGTAACTTTATTTCTACTTTGTTAAATTGTAAGCTTTCACATTGTATTTGTTCACCACCATCTCCCCACCCCTTTCACTCCTTCACATCTGTCTGCACCAAATGCTCCTTTTAAATGCATAAATACTGGGCCAGTTTCAAACTATATCTCACTATATTTTCTTTGTTCCAGCCTCCAGCAACCATCTTGTAACTTCTCCTCTGGTTTTTGCCCACACTGCTACAAGCCTCCAGCAACCATCTTGTAACTTCTCCTCTGGCTTTTGCACACACTGCTACTAGCATCCAGCAACCATCTTGTAACTTCTCCTATGGCTTTTGCACACACTGCTACAAGGTATCTACAGCCATCTCAATGGTTCACCTTTGACTCTACTGTATCCTCCTGTAAGATTAATTATGAATATTCATATCTGATATGATTTTTGTTCACATAGTAACTTTATTTCTACTTTGTTAAATTGTAAGCTTTCACACTGTTTTTGTTCACCACCATCTCCCCACCCCTTTCACTCCTTCACATCTATCTGAACCAAATGCTCCTTTTAAATGCATAAATACTGGGCCAGTTCCAAACCATATATCACTATCTCTACTTTGTTCCAGCCTCCAGCAACCATCTTGTAACTTCTCCTCTGGATTTTGCACACACTGCTAAAAGCCTCCAGCAACCATCCTTTAACTGCTCCTCTGGCTTTTGCACACACTGCTATAAGCCTCCAGCAACCATCTTGTACATTCTCCTCTGGCTTTTGCACACACTGCTACAAGGTATCTACAGCCATCTCAATGGTAAACCTTTGACTCTACTGTATCATCCTGTAACATTATGAATATCCATATCTGATATGATTTTTTTCACATAGTAACTTTATTTCTACTTTTTTTAAATTTTAAGCTTTAATACTGTATTTTTTTACCACCATCTCCCCACCCCCTTCACATCTTCATATCTGTCTGCACCAAATGCTCCTTTTAAATGCATAAATACTGGGCCCCTTCCAAACTATATCTCACTATCTCTTCTTTGTTTTAGCCTCCAGCAACCATCTTGTAACTTATCCTCTGGATTTTGCATTCACTGCTTCAAGCCTCCAGCAAACATCTTGTAACTTATCCTCTGGATTTTGCATACACTGCTACAAGCATCCAGCAACCATCCTTTAACTGCTACTCTGGCTTTTGCACACACTGCTACAAGCCTCCAGCAACCATCTTGTAACTTCTCCTCTGGCTTTTGCACACACTGCTACAAGCATCCAGCAACCGTCTTGTAACTTCTCCTCTGGCTTTTGCACACACTGCTACAAGGTATCTACAGCCATCTCAATGGTTCACCTTTGACTCTACTGTATCCTCCTGTAACATTAATTATGAATATCCATATCTGATATGATTTTTGTTTACATAGTAACTTTATTTCTACCTTGTTAAATTGTAAGCTTTCACATTGTATTTATTCACCACCATCTCCCCACCCCCTTCACACCTTCATATTTGTCTGCATCAAATGCTCCTTTAAAATGCATAAATACTGGGCCAGTTCCAAACTATATCTCACTATCTCTTCTTTGTTCCAGCCTCCAGCAACCATCTTGTAACTGCTCCTCTGGCTTTTGCACACACTGCTACAAGACTCCAGCAACCATCTTGTACTTTCTCCTCTGGCTTTTGCACACACTGCTACAAGGTATCTGCAGCCATCTCAATGGTTCACCTTTGACTCTACTGTATCCTCCTGTAACATTAATTATGAATATCCATATCTGATATGATTTTTGTTCACATAGTAACTTTATTTCTACCTTGTTAAATTGTAAGCTTTCACATCGTATTTATTCACCACCATCTCCCCACCCCCTTCACACCCTTATATTTGTCTACATCAAATGCTCCTTTAAAATGCATAAATACTGGGCCAGTTCCAAACTATATCTCACTATCTCTTCTTTGTTCCAGCCTCCTGCAACCATCTTGTAACTACTCCTCTGGCTTTTGCACACACTGCTACAGGCCTCCAGCAACCATCTTGTACTTTCTCCTCTGGCTTTTGCACACACTGCTACAAGGTATCTACAGCCATCTCAATGGTTCACCTTTGACTCTACTGTATCCTCCTGTAACATTAATTATGAATATCCATATCTGATATGATTTTTGTTCACATAGTAACTTTATTTCTACTTTGTTAAATTGTAAGCTTTCACACTGTATTTGTTGACCACCATCTCCCCACCCCTTTCACTCCTTCACATCTCTTCACCAATTGCTCCTTTTAAATGCATAAATACTGGGACACTTCCAAACTATATCTCACTATCTCTTCTTTGTTCCAGCCTCCAGCAACCATCTTGTTACTTATCCTCTGGATTTTGCACACACTGCTACAGGCATCCAGCAACCATCTTGTAACTTCTCCTCTGGCTTTTGCACACACTGCTACAAGGTATCTACAGTCATCTCAATGATTCACCTTTGACTCTACTGTATCCTCCTGTAACATTAATTATGAATATCCAAATCTGATATGATTTACGTTCACATAGTAACTTTATTTCTACTTTGTTAAATTGTAAGCTTTCACAATGTATTTCTTCACTACCATCTCCCCATCCCTTTCACTCCTTCACATCTGTCTGCACCAAATGCTTCTATTAAATGCATAAATACTGGGCCAGTTCCAAACTATATCTCACTATCTCTTCTTTGTTCCAGCCTCCAGCAACCTTCTTGTAACTTCTCCTCTGGTTTTTGCCCACAATGCTACAAGCCTCCAGCAACCATCTTGTAACTTCTCCTCTGGCTTTTGCACACACTGCTACTAGCATCCAGCAACCATCTTGTAACTTCTCCTCTGGCTTTTGCACACACTGCTACAAGGTATCTGCAGCCATCTCAATGGTTCACCTTTGACTCTACTGTATCCTCCTGTAACATTAATTATGAATATCCATATCTAATATGATTTTTGTTTACATAGTAACTTTATTTCTACTTTGTTAAATTGTAAGCTTTCCCACTGTATTTCTTCACCCCCATCTCCCCACCCCTTTCACTCCTTCACATCTGTCTGCACCAAATTTTCCTTTTAAATGCAAAATACTGGGCCAGTTCCAAGCCATATCTCACTATCTTTTCTTTGTTTTAGCCTCCAGCAACCATCTTGTTACTTATCCTCTGGATTTTGCACACACTGCTACAGGCCTCCAGCAACCATACTTTAACTGCTCATCTGGCTTCTGCACACACTGCTACAAGCCTCCAGCAACCATCTTGTAACTTCTCCTCTGGCTTTTGCACACACTGCTACTAGCATCCAGCAACCATCTTGTAACTTCTCCTATGGCTTTTGCACACACTGCTACAAGGTATCTACAGCCATCTCAATGGTTCACCTTTGACTCTACTGTATCCTCCTGTAAGATTAATTATGAATATTCATATCTGATATGATTTTTGTTCACATAGTAATTGTATTTCTACTTTGTTAAATTGTAAGCTTTCACACTGTATTTCTTCACCACCATCTCCCCACCCCATTCACTCCTTCACATCTGTCTGCACCAAGTGCTCCTTTTAAATGAATAAATACTGTGCCAGTTCCAAGCCATATCTCACTATCTCTTCTTTGTTTCAGCCTCCAGCAACCATCTTGTAACTTCTCCTCTGGCTTTTGCACACACTGCTACAAGGTATCTACAGCCATCTCAATGGTTCACCTTTGTCTCTGCTGTATCATCCTGTAACATTATGAATATCCATATCTGATATGTTTTTTGTTCACATAGTAACTTTATTTCTACTTTGTTAAATTGTAAGCTTTCACACTGTTTTTGTTCACCACCATCTCCCCGCCCCTTTCACTCCTTCACATCTATCTGAACCAAATGCTCCTTTTAAATGCATAAATACTGGGCCAGTTCCAAACCATATATCACTATCTCTTCTTTGTTCCAGCCTCCAGCAACCATCTTGTAACTTCTCCTCTGGATTTTGCACACACTGCTAAAAGCCTCCAGCAACCATCCTTTAACTGCTCCTCTGGCTTTTGCACACACTGCTATAAGCCTCCAGCAACCATCTTGTACATTCTCCTCTGGCTTTTGCACACACTGCTACAAGGTATCTACAGCCATCTCAATGGTAAACCTTTGACTCTACTGTATCATCCTGTAACATTATGAATATCCATATCTGATATGATTTTTTTCACATAGTAACTTTGGGCCCTATTAAATTCTCCCTCGTAGTTCTCTCGGTGCTCGCAAAAGGCAGTTTTCCTGCTGTTTGCGAGAACCGAATCTCTCGCAGCCTGCTTTACGATATGACTGCGAGAAAATGGCCGAGAATAGGCTCCGAGAGAGCTACGTAGCCTTAAATCTATGCACGAGTCTCGCATATCGTAAGAATCCCTACGTGGACAAAAAGTCCACGCAAGGGATCCGAAAGCCTCTACGTGCTGCCTCGGAACAGCCAGAGACAGCAGTGTGAGGCTCCCCCCTGCACCCTATACACATCCCCATGCTGCAGGGGTCTCTATCGGGACCCCTGCAGCACCCCCACATTAACCCCTTGCAGCGGGGGTCCCCGATCTGCATAGATCAGGCCCCCCGCTGCATTTAAAACTTTTAAATTCCCCGCCGCGGCTCCTTAAAGGGACCGCGGCACACTATTACCCAATCCCGGCCGCGGCACTTAAAATTAACCCCCCTCTATGCTGGGGGTCCCCATCGGGACCCCCGAAGTGTCCCCACATGAACCCATTGCAGGGGGGGGGGCCCCGATCTGCATAGATCAGGCCCCCCGCTGCATTTAAAACTTTTAAATTCCCCGCCGCGGCTCCTTAAAGGGACCGCGGCACACTATTACCCAATCCCGGCCGCGGCACTTAAAATTAACCCCCCTCTATGCTGGGGGTCCCCATCGGGACCCCCGAAGTGTCCCCACATAAACCCATTGCAGGGGGGGGCCCCGATCTGCATAGATCAGGCCCCCCGCTGCATTTAAAACTTTTAAATTCCCCGCCGCGGCTCCTTAAAGGGACCGCGGCACACTATTACCCAATCCCGGCCGCGGCACTTAAAATTAACCCCCCTCTATGCTGGGGGTCCCCATCGGGACCCCCGAAGTGTCCCCACATAAACCCCCTGCAGCGGGGGGCCCCGATCGGCACCGATCGTGACCCTGCTGCAATTCAATTTTAAATTTCCCGCCTCGCGGGTCCTCAAAGGACCGTAAAGGTCCTGAAAGGACTCGCACTAAAAATATTAACCCCAGGCAACTATAATTACCCCATTAACTCATGGTGGTCAATCCAGACCACCATAAGGCTCTAATTAACCCATTAACTCATGGTGGTCAATCCAGACCACCATAAGGCTCTAATTAACCCATTAACTCATGGTGGTCTATACAGACCACCATAAGGCCTAAATTAACCCATTAACTCATGATGGTCAATACAGACCACCATAAGGCTCTATTTAACCCATTAACTCATGGTGGTCAATACAGACCACCATAAGGCCTAAATTAACCCATTAACTCATGATGGTCAATCCAGACCACCATAAGGCTCTAATTAACCCATTAACTCATGGTGGTCTATACAGACCACCATAAGGCCTAAATTAACCCATTAACTCATGATGGTCAATCCAGACCACCATAAGGCTCTATTTAACCCATTAACTCATGGTGGTCAATACAGACCACCATAAGGCCTAAATTAACCCATTAACTCATGATGGTCAATCCAGACCACCATAAGGCTCTAATTAACCCATTAACTCATGGTGGTCTATACAGACCACCATAAGGCCTAAATTACCCCTTAACTCATGATGGTCAATCCAGACCACCATAAGGCTCTATTTAACCCATTAACTCATAGTGGTCAATACAGACCACCATAAGGCCTAAATTAACCCATTAACTCATGGTGGTCAATACAGACCACCATAAGGCTCTAATTAACCCATTAACTCATGGTGGTCAATACAGACCACCATAAGGCCTAAATTAACCCATTAACTCATGGTGGTCAATACAGACCACCATAAGGCTCTAATTAACCCATTAACTCATGGTGGTCAATACAGACCACCATAAGGCCTAAATTAACCCATTAACTCATGGTGGTCAATACAGACCACCATAAGGCTCTAATTAACCCATTAACTCATGGTGGTCAATACAGACCACCATAAGGCTCTATTTAACCCCATCAGTCCCATAAGGGTATATTATTACCATTATGGGCCTGTTACAACCCAACATTAACCACATAAGTGCCATGATGGTCCTCAAGGACCATCATGACACTAACTACAAACACTACACTATAACCCCCAATAAACCATTTAATCTAAACTAACCCCCCTCTACACTAATCTATTAACACTTACACTACCTACCTACACTACCTACCCCCTAATAAACCTTCCCACCACTATAATTACAAAAAATAAAAAACCTACAGCACAGAAAACAAAAAACCTACAGTACAAAAAACAAAAAAACCTACAGTACAGAAAACAAAAAACAATTACAACCCCACCCCCCACTACAGAAAACAAAAAAATACATTACAACCCCACCCCCCACTACAGAAAATAAAAAAAATACACACCTGAAAAGGAAAGACAGATAAACACAATACAATACATACATATAATACATTACATACATTACATACAATACATGACATTACATATAATATATTAAATATAATATATTACATATAATATATTACATATAATACATTACATACATTACATACAATACATGACATTACATATAATATATTAAATATAATATATTACATATAATATATTACATATAATACATTACATACATTACATACAATACATGACATTACATACATTACATATAATATATTAAATATAATATATTACATATAATATATTACATATAATATATTACATATAGTCCTAATCAAATACCCCCTATCTATCTAACATACAATCTATTTAATTTAAAATAAATCCTAACTATATCAAATACATCCCCCTATCTATCTGATATACAAAAAATCCTAACTACATACACAGACCATTATTCTAAAGTAAAATAAAATAATTACAGTCCTAACTACATACACAGACCCTAATTCTAAGCTAAAATCAATAAATTAAGACCACTTACCTTTAAGATGTTGCTTCAGATCACTAACCTATGGGTCAAACAAAAAATAAAAATTAGTACAAAACATTAACATCAAATAAATAAACATTCTATACATTCTAAATATTCAACTCACCTTTACTGCATGTCCAGTCACTGTTTAGCTCTTCCGGCGCGGCCCTGTTAAAAAAAAAACACAATACATGAATACATGAATACAATATATAAACAATAAATAAAATACACAAATAAACATCTAAATATACATTTCACTTACCTACCCGCGATGTCCCCGGCCTTCTCTCCTTCAGCCCCGGCTGGGCCGCGGAACCATTCGCGCTCTAAAAAAAAAAAAGAAAAAAAACTAACGGAGGTCTGCACTGGCAGACCTCCCCGACGCTACTGAACCTCCCGGAGTCGTTTCCGGGAGGAAATTGGCATTGGCGGCTTGTGATTGGCTGAAAAAGCTGTCTATCAATTTCAGCCAATCAAAAGTCGTCAATGTGTGAGCCAATCAGGATGGGATACACCCCAATATCCCACCCTGATTGGCTTAAACACTTGTCTATCTTTCTGGGAACCAATCACAACGCTCAGATGCCTTCAGCCAATCACTATGGGATACACCCCCACGGAGTGATTGGTAGAAGACATCTGCGCATCCTGATTGGCTCCTACATTGACGACTTTTGATTGGCTGACAGCTTTTTCAGCCAATCACAAGCCGCCAATGCCAATTTCCTCCCGGAAACGACTCCGGGAGGTTCAGTAGCGTCGGAGTGGTCTGCCAGTGCAGACCTCCGTTAGTTTTTTTTTTTTTTTTTTTTTAGAGCGCGGATGGTTCCGTGGCCCAGCCGGGGCTGAAGGAGAGAAGGCCGGGGACATCGCGGGGAGGTAAGTTCAATGTATATTTAGATGTTTATTTGTGTATTTTATTTATTGTTTATATATTGTATTCATGTATTCATGTATTGTGTTTTTTTTTTTAACAGGGCCGCGCCGGAAGAGCTAAACAGTGACTGGACATGCTGTAAAGGTGAGTTGAATATTTAGAATGTATAGAATGTTTATTTATTTGATGTTAATGTTTTGTACTAATTTTTATTTTTTGTTTGACCCATAGGTTAGTGATCTGAAGCAACATCTTAAAGGTAAGTGGTCTTAATTTATTGATTTTAGCTTAGAATTAGGGTCTGTGTATGTAGTTAGGATTTTTTGTATATTAGATAGATAGGGGGATGTATTTGATATAGTTAGGATTTATTTTAAATTAAATAGATTGTATGTTAGATAGATAGGGGGTATTTGATTAGGACTATATGTAATATATTATATGTAATATATTATATGTAATATATTATATGTAATACATTATATGTAATGTATGTAATGTCATGTATTGTATGTAATGTATGTAATGTATTATATGTAATATATTATATGTAATATATTATATTTAATACATTATATGTAATGTATGTAATGTCATGTATTGTATGTAATGTATGTAATGTATTATATGTAATATATTATATGTAATATATTATATTTAATATATTATATTTAATGTATGTAATGTCATGTATTGTATGTAATGTATGTAATGTATTGTGTTTATCTGTCTTTCCTTTTCAGGTGTGTAATTTTTTTTATTTTCTGTAGTGGGGGGTGGGGTTGTAATGTATTTTTTTGTTTTCTGTAGTGGGGGGTGGGGTTGTAATTTTTATTTTTTCTGTACTGTAGGTTTTTTTGTTTTTTGTACTGTAGGTTTTTTGTTTTCTGTGCTGTAGGTTTATTGTTTTTTGTAATTAGAGTGTTGGGGAGGTTTATTAGGGGGTAGGTAGTGTAGGTAGGTAGTGTAAGTGTTAATAGATTAGTGTAGAGGGGGGTTAGTTTAGATTAAATGGTTTATTGGGGGTTATAGTGTAGTGTTTGTAGTTAGTGTCATGATGGTCCTTGAGGACCATCATGGCACTTATGTGGTTAATGTTGGGTTGTAACAGGCCCATAATGGTAATAATATACCCTTATGGGACTGATGGGGTTAAATAGAGCCTTATGGTGGTCTGTATTGACCACCATGAGTTAATGGGTTAATTAGAGCCTTATGGTGGTCTGTATTGACCACCATGAGTTAATGGGTTAATTTAGGCCTTATGGTGGTCTGTATTGACCACCATGAGTTAATGGGTTAATTAGAGCCTTATGGTGGTCTGTATTGACCACCATGAGTTAATGGGTTAATTTAGGCCTTATGGTGGTCTGTATTGACCACCATGAGTTAATGGGTTAATTAGAGCCTTATGGTGGTCTGTATTGACCACCATGAGTTAATGGGTTAATTTAGGCCTTATGGTGGTCTGTATTGACCACCATGAGTTAATGGGTTAAATAGAGCCTTATGGTGGTCTGGATTGACCATCATGAGTTAATGGGTTAATTTAGGCCTTATGGTGGTCTATATAGACCACCATGAGTTAATGGGTTAATTAGAGCCTTATGGTGGTCTGGATTGACCATCATGAGTTAATGGGTTAATTTAGGCCTTATGGTGGTCTGTATTGACCACCATGAGTTAATGGGTTAAATAGAGCCTTATGGTGGTCTGGATTGACCATCATGAGTTAATGGGTTAATTTAGGCCTTATGGTGGTCTGTATAGACCACCATGAGTTAATGGGTTAATTAGAGCCTTATGGTGGTCTGGATTGACCATCATGAGTTAATGGGTTAATTTAGGCCTTATGGTGGTCTGTATTGACCACCATGAGTTAATGGGTTAAATAGAGCCTTATGGTGGTCTGTATTGACCATCATGAGTTAATGGGTTAATTTAGGCTTTATGGTGGTCTGTATAGACCACCATGAGTTAATGGGTTAATTAGAGCCTTATGGTGGTCTGGATTGACCACCATGAGTTAATGGGGTAATTATAGTTGCCTGGGGTTAATATTTTTAGTGCGAGTCCTTTCAGGACCTTTACGGTCCTTTGAGGACCCGCGAGGCGGGAAATTTAAAATTGAATTGCAGCAGGGTCACGATCGGTGCCGATCGGGGCCCCCCGCTGCAGGGGGTTTATGTGGGGACACTTCGGGGGTCCCGATGGGGACCCCCAGCATAGAGGGGGTTTAATTTTAAGTGCCGCGGCCTGGATTGGGTAATAGTGTGCCGCGGTCCCTTTAAGGAGCCGCGGCGGGGAATTTAAAAGTTTTAAATGCAGCGGGGGGCCTGATCTATGCAGATCGGGGCCCCCCCCTGCAATGGGTTTATGTGGGGACACTTCGGGGGTCCCGATGGGGACCCCCAGCATAAAGGGGGGTTAATTTTAAGTGCCGCGGCCGGGATTGGGTAATAGTGTGCCGCGGCCCCTTTAAGGAGCCGCGGCGGGGAATTTAAAAGTTTTAAATGCAGCGGGGGCCTGATCGGTGCCGATCGGGGACCCCCGCTGCAAGGGGTTAATGTGTGGGGGCTGCGGGGGTTCCTATGGACCCCTGCAGCAAGGTGTTCATGTGAGGACACTTCGGGGGTCCCGACAGGGACCCCCGCATTGAGGGGGGGTTCATTTTAGGGTGCCTAGGGGGGGGGTTTGGAGTACCCCCCACGGCAGGGCTTATGTGGGGGACTGCCGCGGAGGTCCCTTTTAGGACCCCCGCAGCACTTGATGAGGAGTGGGAGCCTGCGATATCATCTCGCAGGCTGTCACTCCTCATGTACATTTACGCAGTGTAGATACGTACGGGCCTGCTGCGTAGCTCATACGTTGCTCGCAGCAGGGCTAATTTAATAGCATTGTAAGTTAGAGAAACTTTGCAGTACGTAGGGCTTAAGTAGAAGCCTCTTATTTACGAGGCTGGAATTTAATGAGGCCCTTTATTTCTACTTTTTTTAAATTTTAAGCTTTCACACTGTATTTGTTGACCACCATCTCCCCACCCCTTTCACTCCTTCACATCTCTTCACCAATTGCTCCTTTTAAATGCATAAATACTGGGACACTTCCAAACTATATCTCACTATCTCTTCTTTGTTCCAGCCTCCAGCAACCATCTTGTTACTTATCCTCTGGATTTTGCACACACTGCTACAGGCATCCAGCAACCATCTTGTAACTTCTCCTCTGGCTTTTGCACACACTGCTACAAGGTATCTACAGTCATCTCAATGATTCACCTTTGACTCTACTGTATCCTCCTGTAACATTAATTATGAATATCCAAATCTGATATGATTTACGTTCACATAGTAACTTTATTTCTACTTTGTTAAATTGTAAGCTTTCACAATGTATTTCTTTACTACCATCTCCCCACCCCTTTCACTCCTTCACATCTGTCTGCACCAAATGCTTCTATTAAATGCATAAATACTGGGCCAGTTCCAAACTATATCTCACTATCTCTTCTTTGTTCCAGCCTCCAGCAACCTTCTTGTAACTTCTCCTCTGGTTTTTGCCCACAATGCTACAAGCCTCCAGCAACCATCTTGTAACTTCTCCTCTGGCTTTTGCACACACTGCTACTAGCATCCAGCAACCATCTTGTAACTTCTCCTCTGGCTTTTGCACACACTGCTACAAGGTATCTGCAGCCATCTCAATGGTTCACCTTTGACTCTACTGTATCCTCCTGTAACATTAATTATGAATATCCATATCTAATATGATTTTTGTTTACATAGTAACTTTATTTCTACTTTGTTAAATTGTAAGCTTTCCCACTGTATTTCTACACCACCATCTCCCCACCCCTTTCACTCCTTCACATCTGTCTGCACCAAATTTTCCTTTTAAATGCAAAATACTGGGCCAGTTCCAAGCCATATCTCACTATCTTTTCTTTGTTTTAGCCTCCAGCAACCATCTTGTTACTTATCCTCTGGATTTTGCACACACTGCTACAGGCCTCCAGCAACCATACTTTAACTTCTCATCTGGCTTCTGCACACACTGCTACAAGCCTCCAGCAACCATCTTGTAACTTCTCCTCTGGCTTTTGCACACACTGCTACTAGCATCCAGCAACCATCTTGTAACTTCTCCTATGGCTTTTGCACAGACTGCTACAAGGTATCTACAGCCATCTCAATGGTTCACCTTTGACTCTACTGTATCCTCCTGTAAGATTAATTATGAATATTCATATCTGATATGATTTTTGTTCACATAGTAATTGTATTTCTACTTTGTTTAATTGTAAGCTTTCACACTGTATTTCTTCACCACCATCTCCCCACCCCATTCACTCCTTCACATCTGTATGCACCAAGTGCTCCTTTTAAATGAATAAATACTGTGCCAGTTCCAAGCCATATCTCACTATCTCTTCTTTGTTTCAGCCTCCAGCAACCATCTTGTAACTTCTCCTCTGGCTTTTGCACACACTGCTACAAGGTATCTACAGCCATCTCAATGGTTCACCTTTGTCTCTGCTGTATCATCCTGTAACATTATGAATATCCATATCTGATATGTTTTTTGTTCACATAGTAACTTTATTTCTACTTTGTTAAATTGTAAGCTTTCACACTGTTTTTGTTCACCACCATCTCCCCGCCCCTTTCACTCCTTCACATCTATCTGAACCAAAAGCTCCTTTTAAATGCATAAATACTGGGCCAGTTCCAAACCATATATCACTATCTCTTCTTTGTTCCAGCTTCCAGCAACCATCTTGTAACTTCTCCTCTGGATTTTGCACACACTGCTACAAGCCTCCAGCAACCATCCTTTAACTGCTCCTCTGGCTTTTGCACACACTGCTATAAGCCTCCAGCAACCATCTTGTACATTCTCCTCTGGCTTTTGCACACACTGCTATAAGGTATCTACAGCCATCTCAATGGTAAACCTTTGACTCTACTGTATCATCCTGTAACATTATGAATATCCATATCTGATATGATTTTTTTCACATAGTAACTTTATTTCTACTTTTTTTAAATTTTAAGCTTTAATACTGTATTTTTTTACCACCATCTCCCCACCCCCTTCACATCTTCATATCTGTCTGCACCAAATGCTCCTTTTAAATGCATAAATACTGGGCCCCTTCCAAACTATATCTCACTATCTCTTCTTTGTTTTAGCCTCCAGCAACCATCTTGTAACTTATCCTCTGGATTTTGCATTCACTGCTTCAAGCCTCCAGCAAACATCTTGTAACTTATCCTCTGGCTTTTGCACACACTGCTACAAGCCTCCAGCAACCATCTTGTAACTTCTCCTCTGGATTTTGCACACACTGCTACAAGCCTCCAGCAACCATCTTGTAACTTCTTCTCTGGCTTTTGCACACACTGCTACAAGCATCCAGCAACCATCTTGTAACTTCTCCTCTGGCTTTTGCACACACTGCTACAAGGTATCTACAGCCATCTCAATGGTTCACCTTTGACTCTACTGTATCCTCCTGTAACAATAATTATGAATATCCATATCTGATATGATTTTTGTTTACATAGTAACTTTATTTCTACCTTGTTAAATTGTAAGCTTTCACATTGTATTTATTCACCACCATCTCCCCACCCCCTTCACACCTTCATATTTGTCTGCATCAAAT
This sequence comes from Discoglossus pictus, assembly GCA_027410445.1. Lineage (NCBI taxonomy): Eukaryota > Metazoa > Chordata > Amphibia > Anura > Alytidae > Discoglossus > Discoglossus pictus. Next base: position 95,988 of record JAPZIH010000743.1, read on the forward strand.
GCTCCTTTAAAATGCATAAATACTGGGCCAGTTCCAAACTATATCTCACTATCTCTTCTTTGTTCCAGCCTCCAGCAACCATCTTGTAACTGCTCCTCTGGCTTTTGCACACACTGCTACAAGCCTCCAGCAACCATCTTGTACTTTCTCCTCTGGCTTTTGCACACACTGCTACAAGGTATCTACAGCCATCTCAATGGTTCACCTTTGACTCTACTGTATCCTCCTGTAACATTAATTATGAATATCCATATCTGATATGATTTTTGTTCACATAGTAACTTTATTTCTACCTTGTTAAATTGTAAGCTTTCACATCGTATTTATTCACCACCATCTCCCCACCCCCTTCACACCCTTATATTTGTCTACATCAAATGCTCCTTTAAAATGCATAAATACTGGGCCAGTTCCAAACTATATCTCACTATCTCTTCTTTGTTCCAGCCTCCAGCAACCATCTTGTAACTACTCCTCTGGCTTTTGCACACACTGCTACAGGCCTCCAGCAACCATCTTGTACTTTCTCCTCTGGCTTTTGCACACACTGCTACAAGGTATCTACAGCCATCTCAATGGTTCACCTTTGACTCTACTGTATCCTCCTGTAACATTAATTATGAATATCCATATCTGATATGATTTTTGTTCACATAGTAACTTTATTTCTACTTTGTTAAATTGTAAGCTTTCACACTGTATTTGTTGACCACCATCTCCCCACCCCTTTCACTCCTTCACATCTCTTCACCAATTGCTCCTTTTAAATGCATAAATACTGGGACACTTCCAAACTATATCTCACTATCTCTTCTTTGTTCCAGCCTCCAGCAACCATCTTGTTACTTATCCTCTGGATTTTGCACACACTGCTACAGGCATCCAGCAACCATCTTGTAACTTCTCCTCTGGCTTTTGCACACACTGCTACAAGGTATCTACAGTCATCTCAATGATTCACCTTTGACTCTACTGTATCCTCCTGTAACATTAATTATGAATATCCAAATCTGATATGATTTACGTTCACATAGTAACTTTATTTCTACTTTGTTAAATTGTAAGCTTTCACAATGTATTTCTTCACTACCATCTCCCCACCCCTTTCACTCCTTCACATCTGTCTGCACCAAATGCTCCTTTTAAATGCATAAATACTGGGCCCCTTCCAAACTATATCTCACTATCTCTTCTTTGTTTTAGCCTCCAGCAACCATCTTGTAACTTATCCTCTGGATTTTGCATTCACTGCTTCAAGCCTCCAGCAAACATCTTGTAACTTATCCTCTGGATTTTGCATACACTGCTACAAGCATCCAGCAACCATCCTTTAACTGCTACTCTGGCTTTTGCACACACTGCTACAAGCCTCCAGCAACCATCTTGTAACTTCTCCTCTGGCTTTTGCACACACTGCTACAAGCATCCAGCAACCGTCTTGTAACTTCTCCTCTGGCTTTTGCACACACTGCTACAAGCATCCAGCAACCATCTTGTAACTTCTCCTCTGGCCATTGCACACACTGCTACAAGGTATCTACAGCCATCTCAATGGTTCACATTTGACTCTACTGTATCATCCTGTAACATTATGAATATCCATATCTGATATGATTTTTGTTCACATAGTAACTTTATTTCTACTTTGTTAAATAGTAAGTTTTCACACTGTATTTCTTCACCACCATCACCCCACCCCCTTCACATCTTCATATCTGTCTGCACCCAATGCTCCTTTTAAATGCATAAATACTGGGCCACTTCCAAACTATATCTCACTATCTCTTCTTTGTTCCAGCCTCCAGCAACCATCTTGTAACTTCTCATCTGGCTTTTGCACACACTGCTACAAGCCTCCAGCAACCATCTTGTAACTTCTCCTCTGGTTTTTGCAAACACTACTACAAGGTATCTTTAGCCATCTCAATGATTCACCTTTGACTCTAATGTTACAGGAGGATACAGTAATTATGAATATCCATATCTGATATGATTTTTGTTCACATAGTAACTTTATTTCTACTTTGTTAAATTGTAAGCTTTCACACTGTTTTTCAATACCACCATCTCCCTACCCCCATCACATCTGTCTGCACCAAATGCTCCTTTTAAATGCATAAATACTGGGCCAGTACCAAACTATATCTCACTATCTCTTCTTTGTTCCAGCCTCCAGCAACCATCTTGTAACTTCTCCTCTGGCTTTTGCACACACTGCTGCAAGGTATCTACAGCGATCTCAATTATTCACCTTTGACTCTACTGTATCATCCTGTAACATTAATTATGAATATCCATATCTGTGCTGATTTTTGTTCACACATTAACTCTATTTCTACTTTGTTAAATTGTAAGCTTTTACACTGTATTTCTTCACCACCATCTCCCCACCCCCTTCACAACCTTCATATCTGTCTGCACCAAATGCTCTGTTTAAATGCATAAATAATGGGCCAGTTCCAAACTATATCTCACCATCTCTTCTTTGTTCCAGCAACCATCTTGTAACTTCTCCTCTGGCTTTTACACACACTGCTTTCTCTGCCCTCCCACCCTTGCATTGTCTGAATTTATAGATACCCACCTGACTTAAACCTGCTATCTCAGCATCACCTGCTTCAAATTAATCAACTAATTTAATACAAACAAACAAACAAAGAAAAAAAAAAAATATATATATATATATATATATATATATATATACATACACACACAGTGGATATAAAAAGTCTACACACCCCCGTCAAAATATCAGGTTTCTGTGCTGTAAAAAAATGAGACAAAGATAAATCATTTCAGAACTTTTTTCCACCTTAATGTGACCTATAAACTGTACAACTCAATTGAAAAACAAACTGAAATCTTTTAGTTAGAGGGAAGAAAAAATATAAAAATAAAATAATATGGTGTCATAAGTATGCACACCCTTAAATTAATACTTTGTTGAAGCACCTTTTGATTTTATTACAACACTCAGTCTTTTTGGGTATGAGTCAATCAGCATGGCACATTTTGACTTGGCATGATTTGCCCACTCTTCTTTGCAAAAACACTCCAAATCTATCAGATTGCGAGGGCATCTCCTGTGCACAACCCTCTTCAGATCACCCCACAGATTTTCAATCGGATTCAGGTCTGGGCTCAGGCTGGGCCATTCCAAAACTTTAATCTTCTTCTGGTGAAGCCATTCCTTTGTTGATTTGGATGTATGCTTTGGGTCGTTGTCATGCTGAAAGATGAAGTTCCTCTTCATGTTCAGCTTTCTAGCAGAAGCCTGAAGGTTTTGTGCCAATATTGAATGGTATTTGGAACTGTTCATAATTCCCTCTATCTTAACTAAGCCCCAGTTCCAGCTGAAGAAAAACAGCCCCAAAGCATGATGCTGCCACCACCATGCTTCACTGTGGGTATGGTGTTCTTTTGGTTATGTGCAGTGTTGTTTTTGCTCCAAACATATCTTTTGGAATTATGGCCAAAAAGTTCAACCTTGGTTTCATCAGACCATAACACCTTTTCCCATATGCTTTTGGGAGACTTCAGATGTATTTTAGCAAAATGTAGCCTGGCTTGGATGTTTTTCTTTGTAAGAAAAGGCTTTCATCTTGCCACTCTACCCCATTGCCCAGACGTATGAAGAATACAGGAGATTGTTGTCACATGTACCACATAGCCAGTACTTGCCAGATATTCCTGCAGCTACTTTAATGTTGCTGTAGGCCTCTTGGTAGCCTCCAGATCAGTTTTCTTCTTGTCTTTTCATCCAATTTAGAGGGAGCTCCAGTTCTTGGTAATGTCACTGTTGTGCCATATTTTCTCCACTTGATGATGACTGTCCACTGTGTTCCATGGTATATCTAATGCCTTGGAAATTCTTTTGTACCCTTCTCCTGACTGATACCTTTTAACAATGAGATCCCTCTGATGCTTTGGAAGCTCTCTGTGGACCATGGCTTTTGCTGTGGGATGCGACTAAGAAAATTTCAGGAAAGACCAACTAGAGCAGCTGAACTTTATTTGGGGTTAATCAGAGGCACTTTAAATTATGGCAGGTGTATGCTGACTCATATTTAACACGATTTGGAATGTGATTGCTTAATTCTGAACACAGCTACATCCCCAGTTATAAGAGGGTGTGCAGACTTATGCAACCACATTATTTTTCTTTTTTCATTTTCTTCCCTCCACCTAAAAGATTTCAGTTTGTTTTTCAATTGAGTTGTACAGTTTATAGGTCACATTAAAGGTGGAAAAAGTTCTGAAATGATTTATCTTTGACTCATTTTTTTACAGCACAGAAACCTGACATTTTAACAGGGTGTGTAGACTTTTTATATCCACTGTATATATATATATATATATATATATATATTACACACAACCCAGCTACTCTTCCATCTCGGTCACTAACAATTTTTACTTTTACTTCTTCACCTTTATCTCATCTACTCCCTACACATACACACTGTGTGGAAATGCTCTCTCACTTTTTTCTCCTCCTCTTCTACTGCCTCTCTCTCAGACTTTCATTTGCAGCCTATCCATATCACACCCCAATACTATAACTATATCACTTTCCTTGCTTTCCTCTCCTCTTCTCTGCTCCCCATGAGCTACTCTCCCTCCTCCAATCACAATCTCATCCCCTCCCCAACACTCATAAGCAGAATCATCACTGTAAGTCCCACTCCCATATTCTCTCACTCTCACTCCTCCTTCTTCTAGCTAGCTGGAGACATATCCCCTAACCCAGGTCCCTCCCTCATTTCTACCTGCTTTCAGCCACTCTCTACTCCAAAGGCAGAAAACACAGAGAAAAACACAGAATTTGATATCCATCACTTGTAACAAAACCCTCCACTCTACCTTTCTCCTGCGCTCTCTGGAATGCACGATCTATCTGCAATAAATTCAATTTCACTCACGACCCTTTCATTACCAACTCCCTCAAGTCTACTGGCTCTTACTGAAACCTGGCTCTCCTCTTTTGACACTTGCCTATCCCTGCAGCACTCTTGCATGGTGGTTTTCACCCCAGTCACACACCTAGACCTGGGAACAAACAAGGTGGTCGTGTGGGTGTATTACTTTCTTCTCGCTGTACATATCACCTCATACCCCCTGTCCCATCCCTCCAATTTTCGTTTTTTGAAGCTCATACTATCTGCCTCTTCTCTCCTATCTCTCTACGTGTTGCTGTAATCTATTGCCCCCCAGGTACTCCCTCGATCAACTTTTCCGCCTGGCTCCCACACTTTCTTTCTTCCAACATTCCCACACTAATACTTGGTGACTTCAACATTGCCATTGACACCCCCACCTCCCCAGGCAGCCGCCAAGCTACCTGCACTCACCTCTTCCCTCAACCTCTCACAACTTACAGATTCTTCAGCTCACCATGGTGGACATTCTCTTGACCTTATTTTTACCAATATTACCCATACCTCCAACCCAGTCATCCACCCTCTCCCTCTGACCATCACCTCCTTACCTTCAACATCACCACATCTTCCTTCCATCACTCTTCTTCAACCCGAGCACACTAACCCACAGAAAAACCCACAGAAACCTGCTAGAACTCGACCCTACACAACTCTCCACTGTGCAACAACCTCTTCTCAGCACTATCACCAACCTCAACTGCCCTGACACTGCCACCTCACACTACAAAACTCTACTCTCTCTTCCAGCCTTGACACCCTTGCCCCCATAACTACAGCAGATGCCCTCAATCTCATCCACAACCATGGCACACTACAACACACACGTTACATTCAGAAGTGCTCCCACACTGCTGAACGACTATGGAGTAAATCACGCTCCACAGCAGATTTCCTTCACTACAAGTTTATGCTACGTTCCTACTCCTCTGCCCTCAACCTGGCCAAACAGCATTACTTCACATCACTAATATCAACTCTGTCCTCTAACCCAAAACGTCTTTTTGCCCACTTCAATGCTCTCCTCCGCCCACCACCTCCCCTCCGTCCCTTCCTGTCCACGGCTGAAGACTTTGCCAAACATTTTACACATAAAATCCAATCTATCCACAATGAACGCTCCTCTCATCGTGGCTCACACACTCCACCCTCTCAACTAACCAACAACACCCAATCTACTCCCCTCCCCATTACCACAGCCACTTTGAACTACTACTTTACCGCTGCAACAGAGGATGAAGTCTCCATCCCTAATATCATTCTCACCACCTGTCCTTCAGATCCTATTACATCTCAGCTCATCCCTCCCCTCTCTTCTACACTAATCCCAGCTCACACAAATCTTTAACCTTTCCCAAACACTGGCAAGATTTCCATAATCCTCTAAAACATGCCATAAGTTGCACCCACTCTAAAAAAACCCTCATACCGATTCTGACGTTGCATCTAACTAGCTACCCTATCTCTATACTTCCCCTGGCTACCAAACTGCTTTTAGCGGCTCGTCTATAACCGCCTTACAGTTTCATCTCCTCTAACTCTCTTCTGGACACTTTCCATCCGGCTTTCGGCCCCAACACTCCACTGAGACAGCCCTCCTAAAAGTCACCAATGACCTGCTCACCGCCAAGTCGAAAGGCCACTTTTCTATTTTGCTTCTTCTGGATCTCTCTGCTGCCTTGACACAGTTGACCATCCGCTTCTACTCCACATTCTCTCCTCCTTCTGCATTCGAGACACTGCTTTCTAGTGGTTCTCATCATACCTCCAAGAAGGATCATTTAGCGTCTCCTTCTCCGGCACATCTTCTTCTCCTCACCCCCTATTGGTGTACCCCAAGGATCAGTCCTAGGCCCCCTCCTCTTCTCCATCTACACATCCTCACTCTGCACCGTAATAAACTCTTTTGGTTCCAGTACCATCTCTATGCAGAGACACCCAAATCTACCTCTCAGCAGCAGATCTATACCCCCTCTCTTCTAGCTAACGTCTCCGACTGCCTCTCTAGTATATCCTCTTGGATGTCCGCCCACCATCTGAAACTCAACATGTCTAAGACTGTAGTAGAGGGTGGGAAGATTAAGATTTCAGCTTCAATTCCTCATATCTCTTTCTCTGTCCACAATGCCATCATCACTCCCACCTCCCAAGCCCATTGTCTCTGGGTTCTACTGGAGCCTGTCCTCTCTTTCATCCACACATACATTCTCTAACCAAATCCTGTCTTTTCCATCTAAAAAACTTATCCCAAATACGCCATTACCTTACACAAGACACTACTTAGATTCTAAACACTCTCTCATCATTTCTCGTCTTGACTATTGCAACTCGCTCCTTGTTTGGCCTGCCCATCACTCACTCGACTCTCCCACTTCATCCATAAATGAATGCCTCCGCCAGACTCCTCTTCAGTACACATCGTTCAGTGTCGGCAGCTCCTTTGTCAATCACTTCACTGGTTTCCCTTAGCCTCCAGAATAAAGTTTAAATCTTGCCCTAACTTATAAAGTAGGATCTTCAGCTGTACGCACAATATAAGGGATCTGTTTGGGGGGGGGGGGGTGCTCATTTTCAAGGTTTGGTTACAAAGCAGGTTAGATACTTTTTATGGCTAGGAAAGGGATCCCAGACCAGAAAATTGTTGGTGTCTTGTCCATGAAAATAGACAACACTATTGGCCACCACCTTTACCTTATTGATGAATCTAGATCAGTATCTTGTGTAGCGTAATAAATTAAATGTACGTCTATAAATGTACGCCTAGCGCCGCGCTCCTGGGGCAATGACAGTTTGTATGTGAAATTCATATAACATTTTGTTTAAACTATTTTCTGCTTTCTCCAAATAGCTTATGCAGATGTTTTTATAATCCACCAAGGTATACATTTTTATTTGTGTCATCCATGTCACTGTACATAAAACCATTTCAGTACGCCCATTCTCCAGTTCTATCCAGATTTTATCTTCAGGATTATAGCGCTTTATAATTTCCATAGTGATGTTTCATTTGCTCTTCTTTTTCAAAAGGTTTTCTAAAAGTTATAAGATTATGATAACTTTGAAAAGCTGAATTGCTCTTCCACAAACAAAATCTCAGGAATTGTTTTCTGCATACCGAACAGTGAAGTATGGAGGCTCCTTAAGTAAACATGTAATCTCCAACATTAGAAAGCATATCTCTACTTCCCTCTTTAGTCCATCAGAGTAGGCTGTATATTATACAGAGTTGGGTTATATAGTATATATATAAATTATATATAATATATAATATCGTCAATTTATATTGCTTGGCTGCTTCGGGCTTAACTTTACACATATTGTTTTTACTTGTAAACTAATGTCTTTGTGTTAATTAGGTTTGCCCTATCAAGAGCCACCTTTCCAATACGAAGGCCAAACGGATTTTATCCACTATCCACCACCATCAGGAAGATACTCTGGTCCAGCAGAACTCACCAGAAACCAAGGAAACCTTTTATGATGCACCAGCATGTTCTACAACTGTATATTAAATATTTTTATTCTGGGTGTGGGCATCAACAGTATATGGCTGCCCTGCATCTAATATTTGTATACCACAGATTATTATTATATTATTATTTATTCTTTATTTTTAATATAGCAGCATTTTTTTGTGTAGTTCATAAAGTAGAATATAATACAGTGGGTACAATTAGTCAATTACAAAGATATAAACAAATTCTACGGTAAGTAGAAGTACAGGTTACAATGCAGTACGAATATGAAACAAATGGGTCTGCAGATACCTTAGTGCAAGAGAAGTGAGGTCCCTACTCTGACGCGCTTACAATCTAGAAGCAAAGGTTGGGTTTGATACGGAGTGTGACGGATGAAAAAAGGGAATAATCAAGACCGTAGCTTATGCAAGTGAAGTTGCCTGTGTGTTATACAGTAGATTGTGTGTTTGTGTCATTCTGTATGCAGTTGTGCATATTAAGGCTGAAGGAAATGAGCTTCTTTTAGAGTTTGAGTTTTGAAGGTTTTGAGGCAGGAAAATAGTCTGGTGGAGCCAGGCAAGGAGTTCGAAAAAATAAAGTGCAGCTCGAGAAAATGTCCTTAGGGCGGGAGTGAGAGGAGGGGACGAGAGGAGGAAAGAAGAACGTGGTCAGAGTATGAGCATGGAGTATTATAGATGAGTCATGATTAGACCATTATGGATTGGAGTGGAGATAGACGGGTGATGGAAAGGCCAGCAAGGATTGAGTTGCAGTAGTTGACAGAAAATATGATGAGAGAATTGTAGTTGTGTCTTGTGTAAGATTGTAAAATATTTTGGAGATGTCATTTTATTGAAAATTACATGATTTTGTTATTTATTATAAAACCCCAAGACAATGGGCTGAAGGTGGGAGTGATGGTGGCATAGTCAACAGTGAGGAATACTTGTGTAGTAGAAGCTGTAGCAGAGGTGAGAAGGTTAAGAGCTCAATCTTTGACATGTTGAGTTTGATTTGACAGATGGACATCAGGAGGATATGCCCGTGAGGCAGTTGGCAACATTTGCTTTTAGATAGTTGGATAGATTGGTGCTAGAGAGGTAGATTTTGGCGCCATCAAGGAGGAGGATATTAAAGGAACATTGACAGGCAGTTAAAGCAACTGATAGATCACAGTCCATTGCAAAAATGCAAACATATAGATCAGTCAATGGAGATGCATTTTTTAGTCATAATTAATTTAAGGGGGCACCACAGAAATTTTCTTTTGTCGGATTTAGCATGAACCGCAAATGGTGCAAAAACTACAAATGGTGCAGCTGAACCAGGTTCCAAAAAAAGGGTCTCCAACAGTAAATGAAACAATGTATAGTAGTAATGGAGGTTAATGATACACATTATATTGGTTTACTATTCTTTATATTTTGAATTACCGTATATACTTGAGTATAAGCCTAGTTTTTCAGCCCTTTTTTTAAGGCTAAAAAGGGCCCCCTCGGCTTATACTCGAGTCACTTACCACCACCACCACCCCCTTGTCTCTCTCCCCACCGTGTCTCATCTAATTCCCCCTTGTCACTCTCCCCCCCGTGTGTCTCTCTACCCCCCATGTCTCTTTCCCTCCCCCCTCCTCATCCTCAACCCCCCTCAATCTAACCCTCTAAATAACCCTTGCCTCTCCCCTCACTTATCTGCTCCGGCCTCCGCTCCTTCCGGGTCTTGATGTGGCGTGCATGTGCCGTCACATGCGCGCCACGTCATTAGCATATACCGGGTGCCGGCACCCGGTATATATGCTAATGCCGTGATGTCCACACGCGTGCGGCACGTCATTAGCATACAGAGAATGAGGGGGGTTGAGGTTGAGGAGGGAGGTTGAGGAGGGAGGTTGAGGATGGGGGGTTTGAGGTTGAGGAGGGAGGTTGAGAAAGGGGGTTGAGGATGGGGGGGTTGAGGAGGGAGGTTGAGGAGGGTGCTGAGGATGAGGAGGGGTGCTGAGGATGAGGAGGGGTGCTGAGGATGAGGGAGTGGGGTGCTGAGGATGAGGAGGGGGTGCTGAGGATGAGGAGGGGGCCTGAGGATGAGGAGGGGGCCTGAGGATGAGGAGGGGGCCTGAGGAGGAGGAGGGGGCCTGAGGATGAGGAGGGGGCCTGAGGATGAGGAGGGGGCCTGAGGATGAGGAGGGGGCCTGAGGATGAGAGGGGCCTGAGGATGAGGAGGGGGCTGAGTGATGAGGAAGGGCCTGAGCATGAGGAAGGGGCCTGAGCATGAGGAGGGGGCCTGAGGAGGGAGGATGAGGATAGGGGGGTTGAGATTGAGGAGGGGGGCTGAGGATGAGGAGGGGGGTTGAGGATGAGGAGGGAGGTTGAGGATGAGAGGGAGGTTGAGGATGAGGAGGGAGGTTGAGGATGAGGAGGGGGCCTGAGGATGAGGAGGGGGCCTGAGCATGAGGAGCGAGGATGAGGATAGGGGGGTTGAGATTGAGGAGGGAGTTGAGGATGGGGGGGTTAAGGTTGAGGAGGGAGGTTAAGGAGGGGGGTTAAGGATGAGGAGGGGCCTGAGATGAGGAGGGGGCCTGAGGATGAGGAGGGGGCCTGAGGATGAGGAGGGGGCCTGAGGATGAGGAGGGGCCTGAGGATGAGGAGGGGGCCTGAGGAGGGGGCCTGAGGAGGGGGCCTGAGGATGAGGAGGGGGCCATGATGATGAGGAGGGGGCCTGAGGATGAGGAGGGGGCCTGAGGATGAGGAGGGGGGCCTGAGGATAGGAGGGGGCCTGAGGATGAGGAAGGGGCCTGAGCAGGAGAGGAGGGGGCCTGAGGAGGGAGGATGAGGATGGGGGGGTTGAGATTGAGGAGGGAGGTTGAGGAGGGGGGGGTTGAGGTTGAGGAGGGGGGGGTTGAGGTTGAGGAGGGGGGGGTTGAGGTTGAGGAGGGGGGGGTTGAGGTTGAGGAGGGGGGGGTTGAGGTTGAGGAGGGGGGGTTGAGGTTGAGGAGGGAGGTTGAGGAGGGGGGTTAAGGATGAGGAGGGGGTTAAGGATGAGGAGGGGGCTGAGGATGAGGAGGGAGGTTGAGGATGAGGAGGGAGGTTGAGGATGAGGAAGGGGGGTTAAGGATGGAGGATGAAGAGGGAGGATGAGGAGGTGGTTGAGGATGGGGGGTTGAGGTTGAGGATGGGGGGTTGAGGTTGAGGATGGGGGGTTGAGGTTGAGGATGGGGGTTGAGGTTGAGGATGGGGGGGTTGAGGTTGAGGATGGGGGGTTGAGGTTGAGGATGAGGAGGGAGGATGAGGAGGGGTTGAGGATGAGGAGGGGTGTTGAGGATGAGGAGGGGTGTTGAGGATGAGGATGGGTGTTGAGGATGAGGAGGGTGTTGAGGATAGGAGGGGTGTTGAGATGAGGAGGGTTGTTGAGGATGAGGAGGGGTGTTGAGGATGAGGAGGGGTGTTGAGGATCAGGAGGGGTGTTGAGGATCAGGAGGGGTGTTGAGGATCAGGAGGGGTGTTGAGGATCAGGAGGGGTGTTGAGGATCAGGAGGGGTGTTGAGGATGAGGAGGGGTGTTGAGGATCAGGAGGGGTGTTGAGGATGAGGAGGGGTGTTGAGGATCAGGAGGGGTGTTGAGGATGAGGAGGGGTGTTGAGGATCAGGAGGGGTGTTGAGGATCAGGAGGGGGGGTTAAGGATGAGGAGGGGTGTTGAGGATGAGGAGGGGTGTTGAGGATGAGGAGGGGTGTTGAGGAGGGGGTTGAGGATGAGGAGGGAGATTGAGGATGAGGAGGGAGGTTGAGGATGAGGAGGGAGGTGAGGATGAGGAGGGGTGTGGAGATTGAAAAGGGGGTTGAGGAGGGGTTTGAGGATGAGGAGGGGGTTGAGGTTGGGGAGGGAGGTTGAGGAGGGGGTTGAGGATGAGGAGGGGGGTTAAAGTTGAAGATGGGGTTGAGGATGGGGGGGTTGAGGATGAGGATGGGGGTTGAGGAGGGAGGTTGAGAATGAGGAGGGGGAAGAGACACAGGGAAGGGAGAGGGGAGAAGAGACACGGGAGTAGAGAGGGGGACACAGGGGGCAGCACATTTCCCACCCACGGCTTATACTCAAGTCACTCATTTTACCCAGTATTTTGTGGTAAAATAGGTGCCTCAGCTTATTCTCGGGTCGGCTTATACTCAAGTATATTCGGTAGATATATATATATATATGGTGGCACCAAAATCTTTTAAGTTCTTAGGGCCTCTAAAGGTCTTAATCTGGCCCTGATTGCAAGGAAATATATATGGTCACAAAGTTAGAAAGGAAAACCAAAACCAGCCAATTGAAAGAAATACATTAATCAGGAGAAATCCTTTGTTCCCAATTTTAAGAAAACCCATCATTTTTTGCTTTAAATATAAATAAACCAGCAAAACAGAGAGGCAAAAAACACTACAAAGAACCTAAGAGTGAACAGCCCCATAAAAAACAGATGGGATAGAAAATAGAGCCACACATATTCATTACTTTTTACTCTATCCAATCCCATTTTCTGGCCCTTCATCCAGTTCTCACCAAGATCTCCAGGCAGCTAAACTAGGTCAGAGGTTCAAGATTGCAAACAATGGACCACATTCAATTTGAAGTCCGTAACCTGATCGCAGTCGACCGAATGTCTGCTAGTGAGTTGCGGGCTCACATTGGTCTCTGATTGCGATGCTATTCAGTTGCTGAAGCGCAAGTTACGGGCCCAAAGCCAAAATCGTAAACCATGCACTGGTTCAGAGCAGTTCTAAGCAGGACCTGAGCAATTCAGCAAGCCCATAACCGCCCATTTTTAATCGGCCAATAGAAAATGAGTCTGTCATTATTACAGCAGTAAAACACAGAGGTTACAGGTCAATCAATTAGGTTTGGGGTCCGATATGCGATCAGACTCGCAAATCATTAAAAATAAAGAATTATGATAATGAATGTAATGTAATGTAATGTATTAACTCATTGATACCCAAGATTGATTTAACCCTGAAATGACATCATCGCTTTCCCCGTTATTTACAGTGCAGTATTGATTTTTTTATTTGCATTTACAGTGCTATGAATAGGTGTTTAGCCCCCTTGCTAGTCCTCTCTAGCACTCGTAGGATTTTCTCCTTCTTTTGGTGTTTTATGGGTGTGACTACATTTTGGGCTTGGGGAAATTAAGCAATTGAATAGCGCTTTGCGATTTTTAGCCTTGCGAAAGTGCGAGATCAAAGGGTTCTGTGGGGCTGTAAGTTACGAGTTTGATCGGCGCCATTATTTCAAAGCCGTAACTCAGAAGCCTCTCCGAGCCCGCAAAAAGAAGCAAATTGAATAGCAAAATAGTCTTGCATGCTCACTTTCGGGGCCTCCGGATCTCAAATTTGCTCACTTGAATATGGCCCATAGTCCTAATACATGAAAGACTAGTGATATCAAACAGGAGAAAGTAACCATGCGCTTATTGGTACCATCAAAATAGAGGTTTCATTAATATCATTGCAGATGGGCGAACCTCACTGGAATATAGAGGAACAAATACAAGCAGAAACGGTTCTGAAGAAAACAACGTATGTACTCGCCAAAATAATAAACCGAGGACAAATCATTGTATGACATATTTACTAACTGAACATTGACATCTATTGCAGGCTTTACCTAGTCAGCTGCCACCAAAAGAAGGTGAAACCATTGATGGACCACCTCTAGGTTATGGGTTCACCCACCTCCTGCAATGAGAATTCCTTTACTACAGTAGATCCAAGAGGACCTTTTTTCAGAAGACCCTTTCCACCACCACCACATCCAATGGAGATGTATGGACCCCGAGACTATCCTGGAATGCCACCAATGCCAAGTAAGGAAATACATTATTTATGATAGCAAACTGCTAGTTATATGTATTCTCTGTTCTGTTATCACAGTAAATCTTAATTAAAAAATAATTATATTTTGTGCTATTTTCTTTTTTTTCTCTTTTTTTTTGTCTGTTGTATATAATTATATATAATTATATTTTTTTCCCATTCACTGGATGAAACATTATAGTTGGCATAATGTGCTGATAGAACTAATAGTAACCCATAGTTTAAATACACATCTTTTGCATCACAGAAAGCCTACTGTTTGGTGTCTGAGGAACCGTTCCAAAACATATATTTCCTGTGACACAATTTCTATTTATTTTAAAATGGCATTCACATTACTTCTGGAGTATATAAGAGCCAAGTAACAACAGCAAATGTGTTTCTGAGACGGAAAATGGTCTTAAAAGTTAAATTTTTGAAATGTGCAATGTCAACTTTTATTTATATTTAATGTATTCATTTTCCAATAGTGAGACATCCAAACCCACAACTTTATCCTCCCTTTCCAATGCATGGGGACCCATATTTTCCACCTCCGCATCTAAGACCACCACCACCAAGAAGTGATCACCCAACTGAGCCAGCTCCATCTCCTAACAGTGAAACACAGGACCAGCAGCCGGAACCACACACTTGATGTCCATTTATTATGGAATATCTTTAGATGGATGAACTGAATACATTTTAAGTAGCTGCTATGTTACTTATAAAACTATATTCTTTTGGTTCAGAATGAAAATCTTTTAGTTTAGAGATTTGTACAAAATCATAATTTAATAGTTGTGAATAATTAATCTATGTACATTAGGGATATCTAATGTGTTATTTTATTATTATTATTATTTATTTATTTTATTTGAGGAAAATGTTAACATACAGATGAAACAAAACAAGTTCTTTTTATAAAGGTTCATGTCTTATAGAGCATTGCCGTGCATGATGCAAACAGATCAGTAGATTTTGGAAAGCAACATGAAAAGCCTGTAGTGTAATTTAATAAAATATGTTTTTAAAAATCAATTTTATGGTTTTTGCTTTTGGGATGGAGAAATGGCTTGTTCGCATATGTAGAGAGAAGGAAAAAGAATCTGATCCTAAGCTTGAAATTTATAATATAAAGTTATGGTTTAACCAGTACATTTGATATGTGTCACAACCAGCTCTTTGTTGGGATTGAAAAGCTCAGAGACCAATCCTGCACACAGGTTGTTTATCCCAGCACACAGGTTGTTTATCCCAGCACACAGGACAGCTTAACCTAATTATATGACAAGTTGCAGATTATCAGGCCAGGTGATTGGGTTCCAGGACATGTTGCAAAAAATACATTTACTTTTAAAAGATAAACTCCTTTCCTCTAAATGAAACACCCAAGTTATGTTTTCCAAACAGAGCATAAACTTTTTTTTTTTTTTAGGTAAATCCTTTTATACAGGTCCCAATTAGCAATGGATCACTTCCTTAGACAAACACAAGCATCACACCTTCTGCCCCTTTGATTTACCCCCACTTGGCTAGGAGTGGCTCCCAGAACCCGGCACCAGCCTGTCTGTTAGAGGGGTCTACAGCCCCAGCTATCAGCTACCTCCGATCAGGATCTGGACACAGCAGGGGTTGATAAGATATTTAGAGACCTGGACCCAGAATGTCTGGGTGTGCTTGGGGTCCAACCCAAGAAGGTTACTATTTTTATTGGCTTAATGAAATAGTTGCACCCAAAACACACTCCACACAAAATGATGGCCCTAAAATATGGAAAATAGACCCAGAGCCGCCCTCTAGGCTCAAATAACCTGGTGGAAAAGGGGCCTTAGAGGTCCAGGGCATAGAAACTACATTTGGGGGAAAACATCACAAGGTCCTTATGGCCATTATAATACCCCTTTGATTTAACCTGGATATGTGGCTATTGTCCATCAGGGTCCAGTGGCCAGACCCAAAAGTCCAAGTGTCCTGGGGTTCATGACAAAAAATAATAATTTGTCTCTCAAACATATTTCATTTGGTGGAGGGTGTTTTTGCAAGCTATTCTAGGGTGGCGTGTATTCAAAACAACTTTAAAATCATTGGCTACATTTAAAATTTGTGAGCAACTTTCCTGTTGGAGCACTTGTTTCAATTTTAAAGCAAAAGTTCCACCTAAACTTATGTTTTCTTAATGGACATGGAAATAATTTTTTTGTTTGTTTGTTTCTTGCACCAGAAATATAGTGTACGATAATGTGTCCCGACGTGTTTTTTTTTTTGCCCCCAAATAAGCTATACATATTAAGGTCTCTCCTTACATGTTTTGACTATTGGGCCTAGCCAGGCATTTTGCACGGTACGAACTGAAATGTAGAGTTAACTGCACCACCATAGAAACTGATCTGTAAGAATATTCTTTAGCAGAATGGGCCCAGAGCATGACAAAACATCAGAACATTACTAATTGTGGTCCCATACTGCAGAGTTTAACCCAATAAAATCAAATAATTCTGACAGATGTATTGGGCATCTTTGCTCTGAGAGAATCAACAAAATTGCCTATGCATCAAGAGCAATGACCAACTCAGATGCCCAGATTGAGAAGGGACTGCTGTTTTTCTAGCAGCAATTGGAGCCACTCAACAAAGAAGCAGTGAGGCTGCTAATAATGCAGTTACAATTGTTCAATATTGTATACACCCAGCATGAGAGCGGCTTTCTGACTAGGACTACAGAAGACATAGAGGTCCAAAATTATGCTTTTACCCACTACCCCACATCTATGCATGAAAACTAATGCGTATATAAATCCATAGCATTACAATATACTCAGGGTAATAGTCACAGCCTAAACCTTTTACCTGTAAGATTTCCTGATTTATAATCTATCAATATCATCCATTACTGATGCCACATTGCTTTTCTACTTACAGAAAACAAGTAAATGCTTCATATATAATAAATGTGCCCGTTTGCCTGCAACTTTTGGGAAAGATATTTAGAATGATATCATGAGTCATAGGGGATGACACTAAAAGCAGATGCCTAGATTGTACAACATCTAAAGGTTTATTTCTCACATCCCAAAGGCTGCAGGAAGAATTGGGCACCATCATACACATCTAAGGAAGTGCCTAACCCTTAAAGCTGTAGCCAAATTTCAGATATGGAATATTTTAGGATAAGGTTAGCAGACAACTTGGACAAATATTTGTGAATATGGATGTCAGAAACTGCTTTTTGAAGTCAGGGTAGGGTCCCCTAAGTCCCCCAGCAGAGCAGGGCTTCCCTCCCCGGTCAATTATGAAGGACCAATCGGCCGGCGATCCTGTCACAGCAATTCTAAATAAAGAGAGAGAAAAAAGCCGCAACTATATGCCCAGCTTAACTTTATTGTAAAGGCAAAATGCCTTTACAAAATATATATATACTAGCGACTTGCCTGTCAAAAATGACAAGGCAATACAATTGTAAGGCAGGTAATGCTGTTTGCCACAGACAGTAAGTGTTTTGGTCGTCTGAGTTCCTGCGGCGCTCATTGCAAGCTGAGCGCCTTTGGCGCTCATCGCAAGGTTCGCAATGGGCGGCTCCGGTGTATTTTTTGCTATCAGAGGCGCTTTTGCTCTCATTGTAAGGTCTGCGCTGATCTCCTTTTTGCTCTTATTGCAAGCCTCTCCCTGGTGTACTTTGTGTCCTATGAGCACCGTTGGCGCTCCTTGTGAGTCGCGCGGTGAAGGCCATCGTCGTTTATTGCGATACTGTGGTGTGTTTTTTTTGTTCTGTATATGTATTTTTTCATGATAATTAATTAAATCATAAATTAATATACTTTACTTATTTGTAATTAATATATGCAGCAAGCAATGTGCTGAAGAGCTAACAATCTGTTTTGATATTGTGGGCCTCAGTTTCTTCTCTCACTCTCTCTGGATCTGGAACTACAATCAAACACATTGTCTGAACCTGTGCTAAAGGTATCTAAAGACACTTTGGAGCCATTTCATCTTGTACTATATGTAATATTATCAAAATTTGTATGAATGTTTCTGTGATATAATATTTGATGAGATAGAAGCTTTTACTAAGCAAATCCATACTTTTGCATTTGTCTGAAACACCCCTTACCTTGCCTGCTCCCCCACCCCCAAAGCCTGCTTTTATTGCTTCTTATCTCTGAAATAACATTTGTCCATCCTTCTCACATTCTGTTGCAGTCTCTCCACTATCTGTGGGCCTCAGTTTCTTCTCTCACTCTCTCTGGATCTGGAACTACAATCAAACACACTGTCTGAACCTGTGCTAAAGGTATCTAAAGACACTTTGGAGCCATTTCATCTTGTACTATATGTAATATTATCAATATTTGTATGAATGTTTCTGTGATATAAATTTGATGAGATAGAAGCTTTTACTAAGCAAATCCATACTTTTGCATTTGTCTGAAACACCCCTTACCTTGCCTGCTCCCCCACCCCCAAAGCCTGCTTTTATTGCTTCTTATCTCTGAAATAACATTTGTCCATCCTTCTCACATTCTGTTGCAGTCTCTCCACTATCTGTGGGCCTCAGTTTCTTCTCTCACTCTCTCTGGATCTGGAACTACAATCAAACACACTGTCTGAACCTGTGCTAAAGGTATCTAAAGACACTTTGGAGCCATTTCATCTTGTACTATATGTAATATTATCAAAATTTGTATGAATGTTTCTGTGATATAATATTTGATGAGATAGAAGCTTTTACTAAGCAAATCCATATTTTTGCATTTGTCTGAAACACCCCTTACCTTGCCTGCTCCCCCACCCCCAAAGCCTGGTTTTATTGCTTCTTATCTCTGAAATAACATTTGTCCATCCTTCTCACATTCTGTTGCAGTCTCTCCACTATCTGTGGGCCTCAGTTTCTTCTCTCACTCTCTCTGGATCTGGAACTACAATCAAACACACTGTCTGAACCTGTGCTAAAGGTATCTAAAGACACTTTGGAGCCATTTCATCTTGTACTATATGTAATATTATCAAAATTTGTATGAATGTTTCTGTGATATAATATTTGATGAGATAGAAGCTTTTACTAAGCAAATCCATATTTTTGCATTTGTCTGAAACACCCCTTACCTTGCCTGCTCCCCCACCCCCAAAGCCTGGTTTTATTGCTTCTTATCTCTGAAATAACATTTGTCCATCCTTCTCACATTCTGTTGCAGTCTCTCCACTATCTGTGGGCCTCAGTTTCTTCTCTCACTCTCTCTGGATCTGGAACCACTTCCCTCCCCCCCTGCCCCTCACCCACCCGCCCCTTGTTTCTCTTGATTTATTGAGTCACTCAAATTTCCTACAGCTGATCAATTAGCAACATCTGCTAACTATACCTAATTAATCTTTTACACAATGTTTCCTCATGCCTTTTCCTTCCTCATTACATCCTGTTCTTTCCTCAAGCTTCTCTTCTCAACTTTGCCACATCATGTCTCCAACGTAACCATCTCACCTTACATGCTTTCCTCTCCTCTTTTATGCTCCCATGAGCTACTCTTATTCCTCCATCCACCATCTCCTACCCCTTCTAAAGCTCATAAGCAGGAACACTCCTGCAAGTCCAAATCCCACTTCCTCTCCCTCTCTCTCTTTCTTCTGCTGGCTTCTTGGGACATACCTCCTAACACAGGCCCCTCACCTCCCACTCGCAGATTATACTATCTGACCACTAGGGGCAGATAACATATTACATACTAGGATCACTTACCAAATTACTTTCTCAGTTGCTTTCCTTTTCCTTCTAACTTTGCATACCCTCCTACCTAATGAGACTTCACTTTCTTCCAGACCCTTGCTATTTGTTATCTGCCTCTTCCATCCCCTTTAGATTGTAAGTAGAGAGTTTTCAATCTTGTAGAGTGCTTTGGGAAAAAGCATTTTCTACAAAGATTCTAAGCTCAAAACAGGGCCCTCCACTTTTTGAAGTTTGTTAAAATGTATATTTTTCCTTGTTCATTTCCTCTGTATAGCGCTACGGAATATGTTGACGCGTTACAAATAAAAGTAATAATAATAATAATAATATTCCTGCAGCATACAATGTAGATTTGCAGTGTTGTTAAGCTGAGGTATAAGTGTCAGCAATGTGTGCAGTGTGTAGTGTAAATAGGCTGCGTGCGTGAGGGCAAACCGTTAGTGTAGCTGTGTAGTTCTGCATTCTGTAAGTTTGTGTTGTAAAATGGCGGCGAATGTGTATGTGGTACGCGGGTTTTGATGATTTTGCATCCTTGCTAATAGTGTATTTTGTACTTCGTACAGGTTTTTGTAAAAATTGTAGGTGCTTGGCGGTGTTTTGAGGGTTTAGGGGTCGTGTAGCCTCGTTTTAGTTTTTTCGGTGGCCATTTTTTTCTCTCGCTTAGAGGATTTTTAAGTGTGTAAACTCTGTAAATTGGACTTAAATTTGTGTGCAACCTGACTTCTAGATGTCCTGGCTGTCCCCCGTGCTGTGTGTAATGTTTTATTTTGTTATTTTTGTGTGTATTTTGTGTTTTTTTTATGTTTTTGGCTGTGCTCGGTTTGGCCGTTAAGTTCGTATTCTTGCGAGTTCAGAATTTTTTTCTATGTCCTGCTGCTCCTATTTTTTTGTGTAAGTCCGTATTACATCATTGCGTGTTATAGTTTTTTTTCAAAGTCCTGCTTCTGTGACTGTTTCTAACCACTTGTGAGGTTCTGTAGAGCCTCCAACACCGCAAATGCGTCCCTTTGCGGTCTGAGATCACTCCAAAATATGCCTATAAGTACATCTTAGAGCTTATAATTGGTCTATCAAATATCTAGGTGCCCACAATTTTAAGTTGTCCACTATCACATGTGTAGGCAGCCTGTACTTTTGCATGTAGTGGAGGGTAATAATAATTAATAAGATTCAACCGCACCCTAAAAAGTATGATACGGAAGGTTGTTAACCGCGATGGAAAAAATTGGGATCTGCTGCTCCCCTGCCTTCTTTCGCCATACGAGAAGTACCTCAGGCCTCCACCGGGTTTTCACCCTTCCAGCTCCTGTATGGACGCTATCCTCGGGGTCTCCTAGACACAGTCAAAGAAGAATGGGAAGAGCAAAGAGTGCCTGTGCAGAATATTATTGAATATGTCCAAAGCCTAAAAGAAAGAATGGCCCAAGTAATACCCTTAGTCAGGGAAAACATGAAACGGGTCCAGGCTCAACAGAAGACATATTATGACCGCATCGCTCAAGTTCGGAAGTTTCAGACCAGAGATCGGGTAATGGTGTTAGTCTCTACTGCTGAGAGTAAGCTACTGGCCCGATGGCAGGGCAAGGTCCTTATAAGGTCATAGAAGCAATTGGAGATGTAAATTATAAAATCAAACAACCAGATCGCCGGAAAACTGAGCAGATTTACCATATAAATTTATTAAAGGCCTGGAGAGAGAGAAGCTGAAGTAAGTTTTGCCTCCCAGAGTTGGAGGAACCCGTTGCAGACATACCAATCTCCACCGAATTGTCTCCTCTTCAGAAGGCAGAAGTGTTACAGATGATTACCCGTCATCAGGATGTTTTTTCAGTATATCCAGGGAGGACAATGGTTTGTCATGATATCATTACAGCACCAGGCGTTAAAGTAAGGGTTAAACCATATCGGATACCAGAAGCAAAAAGTGAAGAAATAAGAAATGAAGTACAGAAGATGCTGCAAGCTGGAATAATTGAGGAGTCATCCAGTGATTGGTGCACTCCCATCGTCCTCATACCCAAGCCTGATGGGAGCACACGGTTTTGCATCGATTTCAGGAAACTGAATGCCATATCCCAATGGGATGCTTACCCACTTCCCCGGATTGATGAGTTGGTGGATAACTTGGGCAAAGCCCGATTTTTGTCCACGTTGGATCTCACGAAAGGCTACTGGCAGGTACCCCTAGCCAGGTCTGCCAAGGAGAAGACAGCATTCTGTACACCGGAGGGACTGTTTAACTATAACGTGATGCCATTTGGGTTGCATGGTGCCCCGGCCACCTTCCAACGATTAATGGACAAACTTCTGCGACCCCACCGGGCTACGCAGCGGCATACTTAGATGACATCGTCATATATACCCCTGAATGGGATACCCATGTGGAAAAACTCAAAAGAGTCCTTAAAACCTTTGGCAGGTGGGACTGACAGTAAATCCGGCAAAGTGCAACCTTGGTAAAACAGAGGTAAAGTACCTCGGTATGTTGTAGGTCGTTGATTGGTTCGGCCTCAACTGAATAAAGTTGAAGCCATACGGGCCTGGCCAAAACCTCTACAGAAGAGGCAGATACAAGCCTTTTTGGGTCTGATCAGATACTATCGCAGATTCATCCCAGACTTTGCAACCTTGGCAGCTCCCCTAAATGACCTTACCAAGGCTAAACTCCCAGAGACGTTGAGATGGAACCCGGAGGCTGATGCAGCTTTTGATACCCTTCGGTCAGTACTATGTAAGGAGCCAGTCTTAATAGCAACCCGACTTCGACCAAGATTTGTGCTGCAGACTGACGCCTCTGAGTAGGGTTGGGGGCTGTATTATCACAGGTGCAGGATGGAGAGGAACATCCGGTGCTCTATCTCAGCCAAAAACTGCTGCCGAGAGAACGAAAGTACTCCGTGGTGGAGAAGGAGTGCTTGGCAGTAAAGTGGGCTTCGATAGTACCTCTTGGGAAGGCGCTTCACTTTGATCTCGGACCACGCTCCCCTGCAGTGGATGCACCGGAACAAAGGAGCAAATGCCAGAGATATGAGATGGTTTTTAATCCTGCAGCCCTTCAGTTTCGACCTGATTCATAGGGCAGGTACTCTCCAGGGCAACGCTGATGCCCTCTCCCGGATCCACTGCCTCTCAGCGGACGCTCACTCCCCTGTCGTTGAGCTGAGGGGGGGGGGGGGGTGTGAGAATGTAAGGAGCCGGGGACAGATTATCGAGGGCCGCTATGTAAGCCATAGGCTGAACTGCTCCTTGTATTCAGCTCTCAGGGAGTTAAAACACTTAATTTCACCTGGTCCAGTGCTTCACTATAAAAAACCCAGGAAGCCCCAGTGAAGGGGAGGGGGTGTGTGCTGCTGATTAGGCTCTGTCCTGAGTAGTTTGGAAGCTGAAGCCAGAAGCTGGGGCCTTGCCTAGGAGACAAGCTGGAAGGAGCCTGTAAAGTACAGCTAGTTGAGAGGACTGACAGCTGCCTGAATTGCTGCGGGATGACCAAGGTGAATCGTTTGGAGAAGCAATGTGGTGAGTGAGATCCTGCGGTTTCTTGGAGCTAAAAGGTACCAGACTGATTATGCCTCAGGGAAGTTGCTGAGTGTGGAACTGACAGAGGCCCTGTTTGAAGGTACCAGACTGATTATGCCCCAGGGAAGTTGCTGAGTGTTTGACCGGTACATATGCAATAATTAAATACTGCTGTATCAAAGGGTCCCTGGGGTGAAGCATACGGGCGAGCCCTATGCTTCATCCGCGGCTACTGATGTAGAAACGTGGAAAAGACTACCGATATACAAAAGACTGTTTGTATCCAGGCCACAAGGTGGCAATATAGCAATAGTCGGAGACTATTTGTATCCTGGCCACAAGGTGGCAATCTTTCAATAACCAGAGACTATTTGTAACCTGGCCACAAGGTGACAAATTATAATTATTAAAAGACTGTCTTTGTCCTTGCCACTAGGTGGCGCTATTCCTACGAAATTACTCCTTCCCGAGTACAACGGAGTGGGAGCTCCGTCCTGAAGACATCGGGGTAGTCTTTTTGTCCCTGTTGTAGGTAAGCTGCACAGGTATAGTCAGGGCGTTCCTGTGTCACAGTCAGTCCGTATATGTAGATGTTTATTTTCGTTATTTAAGCAGAGTTACTGCTCCTGTTTGTTTTTGTTATTTCATAATAAACATGTTTGCTGCCTCACCAGAAGGTATCCGTTTCTAACTCAATAAAGCACAGCTCTACACGGCTATCTTGGTCACAATATATATATATATATATATATATATATATATATATATATATATATATATATATATATATATATTATTATTTTTTAACCTTTATTTTCCTTTGTTTACATCTATTTCATATACCTTTACATTTGTGATTATTTTTGACATTTCAATCTTTGTATATTTTTTACTTTGTTTTCCCACACATTCTTGTATGATTATTTGTTTTTGTGCATGAAAATATATAAATATATGTTAATTTAAATCTTATTTGTGTTTTTATTTGTCAATCATTCTCAAAAGAATAGAATCTCTAGAAATGAAACCTTCATTTCTTACAGTAGCGTCAAGTAAATGAGTTTTAATGTCAGGCATTTTACATTACCTGAACATGCCCTGCTCCTCCTGCTACTACCCTTATCAATTCATTGATCCTCACAATGAGCTGAAAAGCAGGAATAGCATGCCCAGTTGTATAAATAGCAATAATATATATATAATATATATATATATATATATATATATATATATATATATTTTATTTCTTCCTGTTGTACGTGGTCCTTCAAATCTGGGAATATTGATTAATCACAAATATTATCCCTGCAATTTCCCAGAGGCCTCAAGTACATGCCAATTTGTCTACATATACTACTTGGTTTATGTTTCATTTGGTGGAAACTAGTTGAAAGATAATGGCTATAGACAACTGAGAAGTAATTTTGTTAAAAGAAAATAACAGAAGTGAGATATAACAGAGATATCTTTATTGGCTAACCAAGTACAATGACAGTATGAACATTCAGGGCTACACTCAAATTTCCCTAAAAAAGACACCAACCTCTACATGATATTTATGGTGGAACATTAATATTTGTGCATTGAGGATCTCTTCGTCCATCAGCTGAAAGAGAGTAAGAAGGGAATATAATTATTATTTATTATAGTAGGCACAATAGTTACACTACATTATGTATATAACACACTGTATATATCACACAAGGGTCAGATGCATATATCACACGTCACTATACACGAGGGTCAGATGTTGTCACAACCTACAATGATGATGGAGTATAGAGGATCCTAGTCCTCTTATCTCCTGTAGGTTTTAGACCTAAGTTTGGGCTGACTCTAGACCTATGGACCTTCTTTGCGGATGCAAGAGTATAAGTCCCAGCTTAAGGTAGTGTGCCTGGGAAAAACCTGGCAGGGAGTCAGAAACGATCTCCTCTACCAGCATATGCCCCTGGGTCAATAATACACCTGCACACAAAGTCTTGATGAAAATTATGAACCATGTTTTATTTTAGACCAGCATATTTAACCACATCACACAAGAATGGGGAAGTGGCTACCGTTATCCAGCCCCAAATGACGTCTGGCCAATCATGAAGGGGAACTGTGTGTGAACCAATAGTCCCCTCCCAGGTCCGCCCACTAGGCGAGGCCAACTAATTCATTTGGGCTCTGAATCTCCAGGGCAAAGCATACCTTGGTTCTCTTGTGCCCATGCTATGAAGGCTGGAAGCCTTCAGGCCATCCCATTGTTTCTGGGTGCCTGCCTGTCTGCTCTCCAGCTGTGAGCTCCCCATTGTTAGTTCTCTGCTGGACACTTAGCTAATGGGATTAACAGGCCTTTGAGAACAAAGGAGGTTTTGGCTGTATTCAACGGCTTCCCCTCTACAATATAATAACATACATTCATATTTACAAATACAACACACAATGTTTCACACACATACAACCAACACATCCCATCAGCTCCCTCACATGACACCCATTACAATGAGCCTAAACATGGAAGGGATGGGAATATGCTAAGGGATAAACTTATAATACTTTATCCCCTAGACCACAACATAACAATATATCCATAACAATCTTCTTTTCTTCCACAGCAGGAGCCATGCACTTTGTCCAAACCCAGTATGGCCACTGGCTGATTCATGACAGATGTGACCTACTTACCAGAGCTGTATATTATGTATATAAAGTAATGCATATATCACACCGTCACTATACACAAGGATCAGACCTGAACATTTTGTATATAAAGCACTGTATATATTACACGTCACTATACACAAGGGTCAGATGCATATATCACACGTCACTATACACTAGAGTCAGATGTATATATCACACGTCACTATACACAAGGGTCAGATGTATATATCACACGTCACTATACACGAGGGTCAGATGTATATATCACACGTCACTATACACAAGGGTCAGATGTATATATCACACGTCACTAAACACAAGGGTCAGATGCATATATCACACGTCACTATACACGAGGGTCAGATGTGATCTATTTAGCAGAGCTGTACATTATGTATATAAATCAGTGTATATATCACACTACTTACCAGATCTGTTAAAAACTTGAAAGAAAGCATTTTCTTACTGATAATTCTGAAAATAACACAAAGAACAATCCAGCCAGTATGAAAACAATAAATAGGTCACATGTCATGAATGAGAAAATGACTTTATTAGAGGAATATTTATAGCCTATAATTATATGGATGAGGTAAAGAGTATATTTTTAACAATGAATAAAAACTATAGTCATGAAGAAGATTTAATAAACAATGGGGAATCCACTTTACAATGGCATATATATATATATATATATATATATATATATATATAGTAAATAAATAGTACATCTGTGATCAATTTATTCACTGTACTACTGTACGGTGGAGGGCTTCTATCGCTCTTTTGCCCACCATATTATAAATGATTGTTGTGGTGAACTACCTACCCATGAAGTCCACAACACAAGCTGAGGTCCCGCTCCATGCTCATGATAGCCAGTAAGCTTGAAACAGCTGTGCATGGATTGGATACTCAGCTTGTGTTTAATCCAACCTTGGATTTGCATTAAAGCTGTGTAATACAGCATGCATAAGCTTAAAGGAAGCCATGTTTGATAATGGCTATGGATTGAAGAGAGAGGCATTTGTGGGCACATTTGCATGTCCCAGCTCAGCTTCCCAGAATGCAGTGTCATAACTGTTTTTCTCAGAATTCTGAGCTGGAAGCAGGTTTTTAAACTTGTTTTAGACATTCAAATGTGAACACAGATGTACTATTTATTTACTGTACAATGGAGGCTTCTATCGCTCTTTTGCCCACCATATTATAATATATATATATATATATATATATATATATATATATATATATATATATATATAAAGCTGAACATTTCTATATAGTTTTGTGGATCGCTCTTGCTGCCTGATTGTATATAGTTAGAAAATGAACGTTCAGCAGAGGTTTGGGAGTTTCATCTCTATTGTTCTTTTTAATCAGATTACCTCTGTCTGGTTTCTGGCTTCCATTATTACTTTGGAGTCATATCCCTTGGAGAGAAACTTCCTTTTAGGATTCTCACTCTACATCAAAACCAATCAAACTGATGCAATTTCTCCTAACACGTTGACATTAGCCAAATGGTATATTTTTGATCCATCCTTGGACCATAATTGCTGGTGGCGTGCAAATATCCATTGTTGTGTTACACAGATAATTAGTAGGAACCCTGTAAAAGTCTTCATATTTGATACAATGAAATCCATTGTTAACAGAAATTTCTCCACTTTGCTCCAAATATTTGTCAAGACCTGCTCTTCAATGAGCTTGATAAGGATCAAAGGAACCAATCCTACCTGCATATGGAAATGGTTCTTCAAATCCCTGCTTCAGGACAGCTGCAGAAATGCAGGGGACAGAAAATAATACAAGCCTACCCCCTCATAGATACACACCACCACTATATGTCCAGAGAAAGCATAATATTTTCAGAATCATCTTTTATACAGTTTCATAAAACAAAATAAAAATTTAATTTTTATATGTACAAATATGTATTGCACAACTTGGAGATTTCAGCTCCCCCCCCCCCTCACTTGTGGTTATCAGCCAATCAAGAGCCTAACCTGGTCAGTGCTGATCCGATTGCTTAGTTAGGCCAGTACTTTACCAGTCATCGTTGGCAGTTGTAGGTTTTGATTGGTGTGGGTATAGTATAGGGTAGTGGAGAAGGGAGTCACGGGGTTGCCCCATGAGGTCTACTGCTCAGCATCCCTGATGGACATGAAGGATTTATCACAATACAAAACATAACTTAAAATATATAAACAATGTGGGCAAAACATGGCATTCATTATGATAAGTGGTATAGTCTTTTCTCTTGCATTTCCTGATCTGGTCCTGGGCCAGTGAGGGGAGGACTGACGTGCCAATTCCAGCTAAGCTTAGGTCTAGCAAAGCCCTCTAACATCCCCTGTAAGTGCTTGCTCCCATAAGAGTTCTCTGAACGTTCTGTGAGTGCTTGTTGTGAGACAAAATCTTGCATGTAAATTCAACCTCACACAATAGCAGCTAAAACCCATACAAAAGCACTTACAAGAAACATTAATAATCCAATAATGGGGGAAAAAAGACAGCTTAAAGAATTATTTCACAGAGCTATAATAAAATAAAAAGCATAAAAGAAGCCTTTCTAATGGTGAACACGTCCCTCTACAACAAGAAATGCTAAAGAACAACCCATTAAATCACAATGACAAATAACTGTACACACAAGCACCAACACCCAACTAATGCTAAGTCACACCTGGTTAATACAGAGCCCTAGGGGTAATCACCTACCCACCTGCCATATAAATACATTTGCAACCCCAGTACAATGAGTCCAGTGTATGCCAAGGCAAAGGGATATAATTTGTAAATCACTTGACATCACTTGACCTTTGTATTTTGAAACAGAGTGTCTCAACTTCTGTCTGACAACCAAGCTATCTTGACTTTTTGCCCTACTTAATTATATTCTTAGTTAGACTTAAAGTTTTTTAAAGCAGATACTTCCCCATTGTAAAGTGGTCCTTTTATCAAATCTTCCAAACCATACAATCCAGTCATGTGATTATTGTCTAATGTGTCTGATTGTTTATGATCATTCTGTGTGTAATATAAGGTATATGTGT
Source organism: Discoglossus pictus (assembly GCA_027410445.1). NCBI lineage: Eukaryota > Metazoa > Chordata > Amphibia > Anura > Alytidae > Discoglossus > Discoglossus pictus. The sequence goes on from JAPZIH010000743.1 coordinate 125,159, forward strand.
ATAAATATATACCATTGTTCTTTCAAATAGAGCACACAAGGACTAATAGAAAATATTGTATTTAGGGTATGTTTGGTCTCCATTTATTACAAGTTTTTTATGTTACATTATTTTGCTTGTTTCATCTTCTGGCTATATCTCATATTATTTTTTGCAGGATCTCTTTGTTTTTCAATTTTATTTAAGTTTTCTTATGATAAAAAAAACTATAAAACCCTAGAGATAGTGTATTTTCTAAATACCATTCTCTATAAATATAACACATCGTTATTGTTGTTTTTGGCCACTCTTTCATAAAATGATTTAGGTTTTTTGCTTTGACTTAATGTGTATAACTCTTTTGCTGCCTGCTGACCAGAGACTCTGTGACGATGGCTTCTGGCCTCTCTGATATGGTGGTTTTGGTGTTGCTCCTGTAATAGAGAATTCACAAACCCCTTCAAACACATGGGTCATTCATGAGCTGTGTCACCTATGCCTAAATGGGCACACCAGTTAGAATCATTGACCATCCATGTCACAGATCTCTAGAACAGTATAAACACATGGTTCCTGGCTTTAAAAAAATATATAATGCTGCAGTCATTCACTGGCTACTAGGGGGTAACCACCTAGAACAAGAGAGATACAACTGGAAAAGGAACTTACAAGTACAGAAAGGCAAAAATGGTCTGTGCATACCTTGTGTACTCACTCGCAGGGGCTCCTCCACTTCACTGCCTAGGGTCTCCAAAAGAAGGTAGATCTGACTCTGACTGTGGCATATGACAAATATAATCATCTGCCATCTTAAAGGGATACTCAAGGAATTTTTCCCCCTGTCTCTCCTTTTTCAATTGCTCTCTCTGTTACTCTCATTGTCTCTCCTCTCTCTATTGCGGTCTCTGATTCTCTCTGTCTCTCCTCTCTCATTTGCTCTCCTTGTGTCTCCTCTCTCATTTGCTCTCCTTGTGTCTCCTCTCTCATTTGCTCTCCTTGTGTCTCCTCTCTCATTTGCTCTCCTTGTGTCTCCTCTCTCATTTGCTCTCCTTGTGTCTCCTCTCTCATTTGCTCTCCTTGTGTCTCCTCTCTCATTTGCTCTCCTTGTGTCTCCTCTCTCATTTGCTCGCTTTGTTTCTCTCACTGTCTCCCCTCTCTTAGTTGCTCTCTCCTTGTCTCTCTGCTCTCTCTGTTTCTCTCCTCTCTCATTGTCTCTCTTCTCTCACTTGCTCTCTGCGTCTCTCCTCTCTCATTTGCTCTCCCTGTCTCCTTTCTCATTTGCTCTTTCTGTTTCTCTCTTTGTCTCGCCTCTCTCTCTGCTGTCTTTGATTCTCTCTGTCTCTCCTCTCTCACTTGCTCTCTCTGTTTTTTCCCCTCTCACTGCACTCTCATTTGCTCTTTTTCTCTCTCATTGTCTCTTCTCTCTCACTTGCTCTCTCTGTTTCTCTGTCTCTCCTTTTTCAATTGCTCTCTCTGTCTCTTCTCTCTCATGTGCTCTGTTTCTCTTCATCTCCCCGCTCTCTTTCTCTCACTGTCTCCCCTCTCTTACTTGCTCTATCATTGTCTCTCTGCTCTCTCATTGTCTCTCTGCTCTCTCATTGTCTCTCTGCTCTCTCTGTTTCTCTCATTGTCTCTCTGTTTCTCTCCTTTCTCATTTGCACTGTTTATCCCCATCTCTCCTCTCTCTGTTTCTCTCCTTTGCTCTCTCTTTATCTCTCTCATTGTCTCTCCTTTCTCATTTGCTCTGTTTCTCTCTCATTGTCTCTTTTTTCTCATTTGTTCTCTCCTCCTCCTCCCTTTCGCTCTCCCCCTCTTTACTTCTCTCCCCCATCCCCTCATCTCCCTGCTTCCCTCTCCATTTTGCCCCCTCCTTTCGCCTCCTCTCCCCCAACCCCTCTCCTCTCCCCCTCTCATTCTCCCTACCCCCCCCACTCCTCCTCTCATTCTCCTCCCATCCCCTCCTCTACTCCCCCCTCCCCTCTCTCTCCCCCCTCCCCTCTCTCTCCCCCCTCCCCTCTCTCTCCCCCCTCCTCCTCTCTCCTCTCTCTCCCCCCTCCCCTCTCTCCTCCCCCCTCTCTCCTCCCCTCTCTCTCCTCTCCTCTCCTCTCCTCTCCATTCTCCTCTCTCTCTTCTCCTCTCTCCCCTCTCTCTTCTCCTCTCTCTCTCCCTCTCTCACTCCCTCTCTTCTCTCCCCTCTCCCCTCTCTCCCTCTCCTCTCTCCCCTCTCCTCTCTCCTCTCCTCTCCCTCCCCTCTCCTCTCTCCTCCCCTCTCTCTCCTCCCCTTTCTCTCCTCCCCTCTCTCTCCCCCCCTCTCCTCCCCTCTCTCCCCCCTCTCCTCCCCTCTCTCCCCCCTCTCCTCCCCTCTCTCCTCCCCTCTCTCCCCTCAGCGAGGTCACTGGGCAAGGGCCTCAGTTGCTGGCATGGCGCGCGAAGGCGCTCCATGCCAGCAACTGAGCCCCTCGCGAAGCGAGGGCCTCAGTTGCTGGCGAGGTCACTGGGCACGGCCTCAGTTTGCTGGCATGGAGCGCCGAAGGCGCTCCATGCCAGCAACTGAGGCCCCTCGCGAAGCGAGGCCTCAGTTGCTGGCGAGGTCACTGGCCACGGGCCTCAGTTGCTGGCATGAGCGCCGAAGGCGCTCCATGTCACAACTGGGGCCCCTCGCGAAGCGAGGGCCTCAGTTGCTGGCGAGGTCACTGGGCAAGGGCCTCAAACCCTCGCAAACTTCACGTCGCTACTCAAAAAAACACGACACACAAATTACGACACTCCTAAATTTTAACGAGGAACGCAAACAACGTACGAAACACGTTACCACACATTACGACCTCGCGGCAAACATCGGACGCAACACGCCGACATACAAACATTTAAAACACAATACATACACACAGCACATACATAAAAACCTTACCTACACCAAGAGGGAGCACCCAGGACTCAAAAATGCAACTTACACCTCGATTTTACTCGAAATAAAAGACTTTTGAGACTAAAAAAAAATCTAAGCGACAGAAAAAATGGCTGCCGAACAAAACGAAAACGAGGCTACAGCACTCTAAACTCGCAAAACACCACAACAAACT